>CAWUFW010014023.1:0-437841 GCA_963921515.1 Calotriton arnoldi
CTAATGACCATCTCCAAATGTGATATATGGGGACTCCTTCAGGGAAACTGAGTATTTTACTCCATCAACCTGATGGAGTAAATACCATAACCTGCTCTCAAGCATATGTGTTAGATGCACTGGATGCTTAGACTGAAGGAATGAAGACATCAAGGATGTGTGTAGAAGTGAGCGTTCACCGTGTTTCTGTGATGAAAGATGCATCTAGGTGAGCGGGAGGGTTTGTTCTTTTGACCAGATGGTGTGCTAGAGAGTGTTTTGTGGATGAGGTTATTTGTGTTTGATGCTGGGGAAGTGTGTCTATGTTTGCATTGTCTGTTTTGCTGGAGTGGTTATGTGGAGTGCTGCAATATGTTTGCACCAGATGGTGTTAATAGTTTATCTGAGGAGCAGGGGTCCTGGACCTATACCCGTACTAACGTGAAAAGGTCCAAACAGGTTACACATTGCTCTTGTCTGTTTTCTGCTTAGGGCACCTGAGCGATGGGATGCACATAGATGTTACCTGATAAAGCTGGGAAGGCTTCATGATTTCCGGAGTAGGTGGGTCAAATGTCATGGGGCACTCTTGGGTATCGTTGTGAGACTTGCAGGCCTTCAGGACAGAGTATGTACCCCTGTGTTGTCTTTATCACCTCTTTAAAAGTTATTTTTTGGTGGGAAACTGATAGAAGCTCCTGATTAGCTGACCAGGATACCATACAGGACAGTCAGGGTGCACCAGCCTGTCTATGGAACAGAGATTGCACCCTTGTGTGCAGTGTTTGGCCTCTTTAAAGGTTCCTTCATAGCAGAGAGCTGGTAGGTGATCCTTATTGGATGGGTGTAATACTGTAGAGCATTATGGGATCCAACGATGGGAACATCCAGACTTCAGGGTAGTGGCTGTGCTCTTGTTTGTGTTGGTCAGCTTGTATAAAGGCCCCTTCTTGGCAGGAAGCTAGTGGACGTTCATGATTACTTGTGCTAGATTTAGGCGTGGCATTCTGGGGCTTATGGAATGGAGGTGACAGTTTTCAGGGCAAGGAGAAAACCCTTTTGTGCATTGGTTGGACTGATTAATTAAAGGCTCATTCTTAGTGGAAAGCTAATGGGAACCCCTGAACGGTGCACAGTTTAGGGCATGTTGGTGATAACTGCCAGTTTTAGGATAGAGTGGAGTCAGGATGAGGTTGTTTACTGGAGAAGGTCAGGTTATAAGCCATTAAAACCTCCAGTGTTGTCCCGTTTGGACCGCATGTTTTTGGGCCCATGGTGTTACTTGAGACCCTCTAATGGAGCCTCACTTACAGTATTGTTCTTGGTGAAATGGTTTTGAGCTGGAACCTCCAGTGTCCCCCCTCTGGTGCCCAGTGTTTAAAATAGGTCAGCTGCGGTGCAAGGGAGCAGCTCTATGCAGGTTGAGTGTAAACATAAATAGCGCTGTGACAAATGGGATGCATACTAAAATTAATATGATTTAATTGGGGACCAAAAATGACTACACCGCCCCATTCTGGATACAGTGTAATATGTTTAATGTCTTACGTGCAACTGTTAGGTTTGAAAATCCCAGTCCTGCTATGCACTCGTATCATGCTACGTTAGGTTAGCAGTGTGTGGCTAAATAGATGCCATTTGTATTCACGTTATGCAACCCACTGAGTTATCCCTGCAACGTGCAAGCTTTAGTTAGCAAGTGTGACTCCATTTTGTATTTCGTAATCCCTACTAGGCTGTGTCTGAACTAGGCCTCATTATTCGTATTGCTTGCCTCAGCAGAACACTGTATTTAGTCATTATTTTTCTTTCCTGTTCAAGGCTGCTTCCCCACTTTCTAATGAATAGGCCATTTTGCCATCGCATGCCTATCCGAGCTTATAGTTCTGCTCCCACGTTAGGAGACGCTGAGACTTGAGTTGCCGATAGCATGTACCCATCTGGCAGGTGGTAGCCCATCCTTCTGTTCCTTCTTTGTTCATGTTTGGCCCAGGCCGGTAACTTTCCACTGTGGGTGTGGTTGGAGGGTTCTTGGAGGAATGATCATGCATTGCAGGCCGTTGGGGAGCCAGTCCCTCGGCAGACATCTTAGGGTGCAGGTCAGATTGGACTCCTCTGCAGAGTATTGCTAATAAATGCTTATTTGTATTCTCTACTGTCTGACCGACTCTTCATTACTTGGGAAGGCATAGCAGGTGGTTGTAAATACCCCGGGTGGCCCCTAAGGGCCACTTCCTTCAGTTGGCGCCCGAACAGGGACCCCGCAAGGTGATCCAGCTCGCCCGTAATTGGGTTGCAGGGTCGGGGTTGCGTCTGGTCGGTCGGGCGGATCGGGGTACCCCACACTATTGAGCATGGTTCTCGCAGCTGCCCCGCCCGTCTGATCAGGCGACTCCTCGTCTAGTGGTCACCGGCTGGGGTCCTGAAAAGGTGAAACCTTGGAGTTGACCATTTGGTCCGAAGAGTCGGCAGTGGAGAATAACTTGACTCGACCTGTGAGCACCAGGTGAGTGATTTGATTCTTGGAAAAATGGCTCCATTCTTGAATGGCACGAGCCTACAGGCTGTGTCCTGGTACGGTCTCCGGACTGTCTTGCTTGAACGACATTAGCTGACGGGCTGTGTCCTGGTACGGTCTCCGGACTGTCTTGCTTGAGCGACATTAGCCGACGGGCTGTGTCTTGGTACAGTCTCCGGACTGTCTTGGTGCAGTTTTCGGACTGCCTAGCTTGAACGGCACGAACCTACGGGCTGTGTCTTGGTACGGTCTTCGGGCTGTCTTGGTTTGAACTTGGTGGGTTTGCGGACCCTTTTAACCCCTTGACCGCGATCGGAATTCCGCTCGTATGCGGGACATTCCGATCGCGGGTGGAGTCGTGACGAGCTCAGCTCGTCATGCGCACAGCGCAACCGCGCAGCATGACGAGCTGAGCTCGTCATGAGCACGGAAGGGGTTAAAGACACAGCGTGTTTGTGAACAGCCTACCAGGCCAACTGGTAATTTGGCCCATTCTTGAAAAGGTCTGGGACTGTTTGCGAGCAATCTGCCAGGTCCACTGGAAATTTGGTCAATGCTTGAAAAGGTCTTAGGCTAGAGCCTGTCTTCTTGAACTTGGTACAGTCTCCGGACTGTAGGGAGCCGTCTTCGGACCGTTTTGGTTTGGTTCTTGAACAATATTTGAATTCTTTATTTTTTCTTTTATTATTTTGTTTGTTGGTGTTATATTTGTCCGTTAGGGGCAGCGCATGTGTCTTATATTAAGATCGTCAAAAAGAAGGGTTTTGGGACCGGGAGCCGTTATTTATACAGGTCCTGCATACAGGGCTCCTGAATGCATGTACCACAAGAGGTATGCAGTTCCTAAGGGGACAGGAGAAACAGGTCTTTCTTCGTGATGCCCTCACAAACCCCGAAGGATGTCATGCTTTATCATTGGGCTTTGCTCCTCGTCGGGCCGTCGCTGCAATGCCCGACGGGCTCACCGTAAACGGGGCTCTTTGCCGGAGATCTTTTTTTGAAGAAGCCGTAGGGTGCGTACGGGTGTGGTGGCAGAAGTGTAGTGCACGGGTGGTGGATTAAAATAAGTCTGGAGCAATGCTATTCAAAAAAGGTTTAATGGCTAAGGTAGTTCCAGCTTAATTAAAAGTGTGTGGATGCCCTATGTGGAAGTAATGTTCCTAGAGGGCTATCTCTGTGAAGTGGGTCGACATGTTTCGTGCCCTTGTTGCTCCTAACGAGTCGTGTGGCACTTCTTCAGGACCTAAGTGAATGAGTGGTGCACTATTAGAAGTCTGGTTCCAAATATTTTTTGGTGATGACCAGACAACATAGAGTGGCGCCCTAGTAGACCTATACTGGGCAGCAGGAGACCCCCAGTATAGTGGACTACGGCCTGACGGGGGAAGTAACAGAGCACGTTGTTGCTCTGAAGTGCTGGGTGGACGGCAACTAGCTGTGATCCTACCCTCGATCTTATATTAAGATGCCTTGTCTAAGTAAATTGGGGTGTTTTGGATGTCGGTGTTGTTCTACTGAGGCTCGATTGGAAGAGAGCCAGCCTGCGCCTATGGAGGGTACCCCAAATTTTGATGTATACGTCAAGCACGGCATTGGCCCTATTATGTTTAGCACATTGTGGAATAAATATACGAGGGATAATGCTGAGTTACAATGGCCACTTACTGGCTTGTTTGAGGAGCAAAAATTGAATTTCTTGCAGGACAAATTGTTCGCCAAAAAGAGCAGGCAGTCGATGTTTGATTCTCTAAGAGTATGGCAGAAGGAAGCAAAGCAACGGCGTATGAGAGCAGAGAAAGAGGCCCGAAAGAGACAGAAGCAAACTATAACGCAGAAAGCAGTGGCCTATGAAAGGGAAAAGATAGAGAAAGGCATAGAATGTGCAAATAGAAAGTTTCGGTTGCAGACTGATAAATGCTATGTTACTAGAGAGGAAGGTGATGTTTTTGTTGAAGAGCTATTGGATTCTCGCTCTCCTCCACCTTATGCTCCTGAGCGGATATACCCAAGGGTTCCAACATCTCAGTCTCCGGCCCCCGGTGCCGCTCTTCCTAGTATTTCTGCCTCTAGTCAAACTGCTTCGGCCCCAGCCCTGCCTGCTTCCTCTCTGCTCACGCCAGTAACGGGGTCGGGAGCCGTTAGCTCTCCTGTTCCGTCTACTGACTCTGTATATACTGCTAACCCCCTTTCACTCCTACAACACTGTCTCCTTACATGATGATACCTGTCTCCTCATCTGCTCTTTGTCCCTTAAGTACGACACCCCAAGCACTGCAGTATGGCGAGACCCCTGTACGTGGGATACATGAAGGGAATTGGGTGGCAGCACAAGACCGTGTGGACAAAGTGTTGATGCGTTCTGCTGTGGGTGATGAGGAGACAGCGGCGAATGTGTGTATTAGCCCTATTCTTCCTATTCTTAAAATGGCACCCTTGGATTCTTCTGATGCTCACCCTGATGTTTACCGCTTCGTAATTGACCTTAAAGAGGTGAACAGAATAGTGGTTCCCCAGTATCCTGTAGTCCCAGACATTACCACGATTTTGACAATGATTCCCCTGTGAGCAAAATTCTTTTCTGTGATCGATTTGAAGAATGCTTTCTTCAGCATTCCAATCCATACAGATAGCAGATATATGTTTGGTTTTGCAATAGCTGGAAGGAGCTTTAGGTTCTGTCGTGCACCACAAGGCTATACAGAGAGTCCTAGTACTTATAGCCAAGCTTTGAAAGCTCAATTGGATTCTTTGGAACTTCCCCCTGGTAATGTGCTGTTGCAGTATGTTGACGACCTCCTTGTGGCTTCGGACACTGAAGATGGTTGTAAAGAGGCCACAGTTAAATTGCTGTTACATTTGGCACACCATGGACACAAGGTGTCACTTTCGAAATTTCAATATTGTCGACAGGAGGTCACCTATTTAGGTCACCTACTGTCGAAGGAGGGTCGCAGACTAATACCTGAACGCATAGCTGCTATTACTAATATGCCTATTCCTAAGACCCAACGCGAGGCACTCGCTTTCATTGGTATAACTTCGTATTGTCGTCACTGGATCCCTAATTATTCCTTGCTAACGAAACCCCTCCTTTACCTGACCACCAAAGAAGTGCATGAACCCCTGCCTTGGACATCTGCATGCCAACAAGCTTTCGAGCAATTAAAGGTTGCGCTTTGCTCTGCTCCTGTGCTTGGTACACCTGATTACCAGAAGCCTTTTGTGCTCTACGTACATAAGGTGAATGGTTGCGCGCTTCTGTTCTAACACAGGGTTTCGGTGATAAGCAGAGACCCTGCGCTTATTTTTCTGCTATTCTTGATAACGTCGCCAGAGCTCTCCCGAGCTGTCTGAGAGCTGCCGCAGCGGTGGCAGTTTCTATCAGACAATCGGCAGAACTGGTCCTTGATACTGATCTCACAGTAATGGTACCTCATGCTGTGGATACGCTATTGAATAAGACGAAGACACAGCACCTTACTAGTGCGTGTCTGACTGGATATGAATTAACCTTGTTTGCTCCGCACATTACCATCAAACGATGAACTACTCTGAACCCAGCCACGTTACTACCCCTCGCTTTGGAATAAAAGGACAATGATGTCCATGATTGTTTATTTTGGACTGAGGAAGAACCGAAGGGACGGGTAGACCTGACTGATGTTCCCTTATCTGACCCCCAAGGGGAACTATATGTCGGTGGCTCTTGTTTCAAACTACCATATGGCACTACCACTGCAGCTTATGCAATCACAACGTTACACACTGTAGTTGAGACATCCTGTATCCCATACCAATCGGCCCAGGCTGCAGAGTTGGTTGCCCACCTTAGGGCTTGCGAGTTGAGTGAGGGACTGACTTTCAATGTCTACACCGACAGCCAGTACGCCTTTGGGGTGGCCCATAATTTCGGGCGTCTCTGGGCGGAGAGAGGGTTCTTGACCTTGCATGGGATGCGAATACAGCATGGTCCATTACAAAATAGACTGTTGTCAGCACTGACACTTCCTGATAAGTTGGCAATAATAAAATGTAGCGCTCATAAAGCAGTAACAGACGATGTTGGAAGGGGAAATGCTTTTGCAGATCAGACAGCTAAGGAGATCGAACGAAAAAGATGTTCGTGGCAGGTCCCGCTAGGTGGGTTCCAGACAATGGAATGTTCAAGGACACATTAGACAATGTCAGGGAAATGCAGAGTGAGGCGACAGAAGATGAGCTGGCAGTATGGGAGGAGAGGACAGGGCGTTTGGACGAGGATGGGTGTTGGACTGACTTGTCTGGGAAACAGAGATGGTTGCTGCCTAACGCCTATGTGCTCCCTGTTGTTACCATGGCCCATGGCCCAGCGCACATTAGTGCCAAAGGAATATGTAAGCTACTGGACCCAGTATGGTGAAACGATAAAATCCCTAAGGTAGCCACACACCTAGTGAAACACTGCATCATTTGTCTGAAACATAATCCTGGGAAAGGTACTCCTACACCCGCAGGTAATTTTGCACCGCCTTCCTTCCCTTTCGAGGTTCTCCAGATGGATTTCATCGAAATGGAACGAGTTAACAATCTGAAGTATGTGCTGGTAGTGATTTGTGCATTCAGTAAATGGATTGAGGCTTACCCCACTAAGGCGAATACGGCTATGGCAACGGTGAAGGCTCTCTTAAAAGAGTTCTTCCCGCACTATGGATTGCCACGTGTGATCTGGAGTGACAACAGAAGACACTTCAATTCAAAAGTCATTGAATTGGTGTGTAAAGGCTTGCATATTAGACAGAAGTTTCATGCAGCGAACCACCCCCAGTCAGCAGGCTTGGTTGAGAAGTACAATGGTACTCTCAAATTGAAGTTAGCGAAGATTCAAGAAAGCACATGATTGCAATGGCCAGATGCTCTACCTTTGGCTTTGTTATCTACCAGAGCGACAGCGCATTCTAGAACAGGGTTGTCCCCGTACGAGGTGGTCTTTGGGCGCCCCGCCAACGTCTGGGGCGTCCCAAGACCCAAGCGCTTTTCCGAGATAGAGTACCCCCTACTTGTGGACTATCTGTATGAGTTAACTAAAGAGCTCCGTTCTGTCCACCAACAGATTCACGCCACACTGCAACCAGTACCAGAGGGGCCCGGGCATCAGCTACAGCCCGGGGATTTCGTGTTTGTGAAGATTTTTTAGCCAAAGAGCTGCCTGGAGCCTCGGTGGAAGGGGCCACTCTTGGTCCTGCCCGCCACCCGCACCGCAGTAAAGCTTGAAGGCCGAAAGCACTGGGTACACGGATTGCACGTCAAGAGGATACCTCTCCCACTTCCGTATGACCAGTGGGTCCTCGACAGCATTGCTGACCAGAAAGGGGAGCGAGTGCCCCGTTTCATTCCCTTCTCTGACGCCCGACTGAGGTGGGCGCAGACAGACGAAGAAAGCGACGAGGCCTTACTTGAGGCGGTTCCCCCAAAGATAAGGGCTGCCCCGGATGCTCCCACTTCTGGTGCACAGACACCTGAGTCTCAATGCCCTGCTGAGCCTGAATTTCTCCCCCTTTTTGTTGATGAAGAAGTACCTGGGAATGCCAGGTACAACCTGCGGCTCCAACAGAAGGACAGTGCGCCAGTAGGGCAGTCCAGGAGTTAGGGAAGGACTCGAGCTTAGGGCATAGGTGCTATGCCTAAGGTGCCTGCTTTAGTTTAGAGTGAGCTACACTGGTGCACTGCCCTGGACACTGGACAGGATTAGCTGAGGGTGTCTTCCAAGGAGGGAGGGTGCCCTATCCTGAAAGAAGAGAATTTGTTTTCCAGCAAGGGCTGCGATCGCGCAGCTCCCCCGTGGGAGTGCTTCATAGCACCGTCGTTGCTGAACAATAGGAGTCTACCAGTGAGGCTCTGAAGGACACTGGGTGATTTGTACCCCTCTGGTCTGTTGTATTTTTGTGGCTCCAATTCCTAAAGTTTCTTTCTATGTACCCATTTGGCCACGCAATTATGTAGGAGGAACAGCCTCTGGTGGCCCCACCATTACAGCAGAATGGTCCTGTGTGGTCTAGTTGGTCTATTGGGAGTAAGGTGGTAGTGGTAGTGGTCCTTCTCATCATAACGATAACACTATTCGGGGTGGTGTGGTATTTAGAAGAACAGCATCCTGTGCACACATTGATAGGGACTACCCTGGCTCCACCTGAGCATTCATTTGCTACACTGGCCCCGCATAAAGAGAGACATAGACAGACCTATGTCGAGAACGCGTTTCTGCAGATGCTTCATCAGGTACACAGTCCAACTAATGCCACAAATTGTTGGGTGTGTGGGTTACTTCCCTCAGTTATAAACAAGAACGATCTACTGGTGTCCTTGCCCCTGTCATACTTGGGTAGCTGTGAGGCATGGTTCCAATTGCTTTCTATGGTGTACATGCACTATCATGCTGACGCAATGAATATGATACAGTCTAATTACGAAGCAGTGTTGGAGTATATAGTGGTACACCCTACATCCAGGAGCTTTTATGAATATTTTTGAGGATAATAAGAATGTGACTTGGTTACAAAATGAAATGCTGGATTTTCAAGGATTTAATGTTACTGAATATTTTAAATGTTTCCAGGAACGCAATATAACTGAAGACAAAGCCATGCCCGTCCCTGTGATCAATACAGCAGCTAGTTTCTGTGTTGAAGGTACAGGGAACAATCCAGTAGGTCAGAGCAGTTGTAACTATACATACCGATTGAACACTACTAGTAGCCCACCTTTGCTCACACCTCCAAATGTATACTTTGTTTGTGGGGAACAGGCTTATACTTGGCTTCCCAGGGGATGGTCTGGCCGGTGTTATGTCTCTTTTCTTTTGCCCCCTGTTTATATTGCACCATCTAATTATCACAAGGATCATAGGCTACAGCGTAGGGATCTACGTTTGCATCGGGCCAAGAGAGTTGTCAATCCAGAAGATATCGATCAAACAGATACTTCCCTACAGCAATTTACTGACATCATGAAGGGCATTCTGCCGTTCTGGGGCCCCATGTTTAATAGCCGTAATATCCGTTGCCTTGCTAGAGTAGTTGAGGGAGTTATTAACACTACCACAGGTATACTGACTAATCTTACAGTCGAGCTTCAGGCTACGAGACTCATTGCTCTTCAAAACCGGATGGTTTTAGACGTCATCCTTGCTGATAGGGGTGGAGCCTGCTGCGTCATCGGCAGCAGTTGTTGTGTTTACATTCCTGATAACGCCCCTAATGTATGCTCCGCCATACAGAAATTACACAGGCTTGCTTCAGATATCCATCAGGATAATGGTTCATGGTCCCTCACAGGGTGGTTCTGGGGTCTGCTGACATCATGGGGTTGGAAGATACTACTTGTCCTCATAGTTATTGCAGGTGTCATCTTCACATGTTGCCTATGTATTAATTGCCTTCCAGCATGTTGCACCTATTGTGTGAGCAAGCTCACCCCTACCCCTAAATTGCCAGGACGTAATACTAAGGTCTCGACTATGATAATGCAGGATGTCCAGGACATGATGCTTATTGACGAAGGTATTTTTGAATACTAAGTGGATTTTGATACTCATGTGCTGCTTTATTCTCCCTTGTAACTTGACTGACTATGCATTTTCTTCCTTCCCACTTAGAATTTTAAAGACCTAACCGGATAGTCTCAATAAAGCATTTAGCCACCAATGCTAAAAGGAGGGTCTGTTAGGCTTGAAAATCCCATTCCTGCTATGCACTCGTATCATGCTACGTTAGGTTAGCAGTGTGTGGCTAAATAGATGCCATTTGTATTCAAGTTATGCAACCCACTGAGTTGTCCCTGCAACGTGCAAGCTTTAGTTAGCAAGTGTGACTCCATTTTGTATTTCGTAATCCCTATTAGGCTGTGTCTGAACTAGGCCTCATTATTCATATTGCTTGCCTCAGCAGAACACTGTATTTAGTTATTATTTTTGTTTCCTGTTCAAGGCTGCTTCCCGACTTACTATTGAATAGGCCATTCTGCCCTCGCATGCCTATCCGAGTGTATCGTTCTGCTCCCACGTTAGGAGACACTGAGACTCAGCGCGGTAACCTTGAGTTGCCGATAGCATGTACCCATCTGGCAGGTGGTAGCCCATCCTTCTGTGCCTTCTTTGTTCATGTTTGGCCCAGGCTGGTAACTTTCCACTGTGGGCGTGGTTGGGGGGTTCTTGGAGGAATGATCATGCATTGCAGGCCGTTGGGGAGCCAGTCCCACGGCAGACATCTTAGGGTGCAGGTCAGATTGGACTCCTGTGCAGAGTATTGCTAATAAATGCTTGTTTGTATTCTCTACTGTCTGACCAACTCTTCATTACTTGGGAAGGCATAGCAGGTGGTTGTAAATAACCCGGGTGGCCCCTAATGGCCACTTCCTTCACAACTGTGCACTATATATGTAAAATATCCTTTACTCTAATTAAAGATTGAAATATGATAGAAAGGCGATTGTCTTTGTCTTGTAATCAAATGCATTGGGCTGGAAACTATGTATGAGGTCAGTTTTGATTTGGTTTGCCACATATTTGATAATTTGGCATATTTCCTTGAGCAAGCCCTTAATAAGATTCAAGATTTGAGCTGGCTTGCTGGAAGAGAAAATTGATATTATTTATTCTGAAAATGGTAGGCCCATTACAGGGAAATTATACTTTTCCTGCCGGGGAAGGAATGAGTTTGAAACTCCATAGTCAATCAATCAATCAATCACGGCATTTATAGAGCGCGCTACTCACCCGGGAGGGTCTCAAGGCGCTGGGGGAGGGGGTAAGTTACTGCTCGAACAGCCAGGTCTTGAGCTGCTTCCTGAAGGCGAGATGGTCCTGGGTTCGCCGAAGGTGAGTGGGGAGGGAGTTCCAGGTCTTGGCCGCCAGGTAGGAGAAGGATCTTCCTCCGGCGGTGGTTCTGCGGATGCGTGGTACGGTGGCGAGGGCGTGGCTGGTTGATCGTAGCTGGCGTGTGGGCGTGTAGAAGGACATGCGGTCGTTGAGGTACTTTGGGCCCAGGTCGTGGAGGGCCTTGTGTGCGTGGGTGAGGAGTCTGAACGTGATTCTCTTGCTGACGGGGAGCCAGTGCAGGTCTTTCAGGTTTACAGTGATGTGGCTGTGTCGGGGGATGTCCAGGATGAGTCGTGCGGAGGCGTTCTGGATGCGCTGGAGTCTCTTTTGAAGTTTGGCTGTGGTTCCGGCGTAGAGGGTGTTCCCATAGTCCAGTCGGCTGGTGACGAGTGCCTGGGTGACGGTCTTCCTGGTTTCAGTGGGGATCCATCTGAAGATTTTGCGGAGCATGCGCAGGGTGTTGAAGCATGAAGATGAGACGGCGTTGACTTGTCTGGTCATCGACAGGGAGGAGTCCAGGATGAAGCCCAGGTTGCGTGCGTGGTCCGTTGGCTTGGGTGCGGTGCCCAGGGCCGGGGGCCACCAGGAGTCGTCCCAGGCGGAGGGTGATGAGCCCAGGATGAGGACTTCCGTCTTGTCTGAGTTCAGTTTAAGGCGGCTGTTCCTCATCCAGTCGGCGACGTCTCTCATCCCGTCGTGTAGGTTGGCTCTGGCGGTGGTGGGGTCGTTGGTGAGGGAGAGGATCAGCTGGGTGTCGTCGGCGTAGGAGATGATGTTGAGGTTGTGTCGGCGTGCGATGGCTGCGAGGGGGCTCATGTAGACGTTGAAGAGGGTCGGGCTGAGTGAGGATCCTTGTGGAACGCCGCAGATGACTTCGGTGGCTTCGGATCTGAACGGGGAGAGGCGGACTCTCTGGGTTCTTCCGGCGAGGAACGAGATTATCCATTCCAGTGCTTTCTCTCGGATTCCGATGTTGCTGAGGCGCTTCACTAGGGTGCGGTGGCAGACGGTGTCGAACGCCGCGGAGAGGTCCAGGAGGATGAGGGCAGCTGTTTCCCCGTTGTCGGTTAGGGTTCTGATGTCGTCGGTGGCTGCGATAAGGGCGGTCTCGGTGCTGTGGTTGGCCCGAAACCCGGACTGCGAGGGGTCGAGGGATCCATTCGTCTCGAGGAAGGCGGCAAGCTGTCTGTTGACGGTCTTCTCGATGACTTTGGCCGGAAACGGAAGGAGCGAGATGGGGCGGTAGTTCTTGAGGTCGGTGGGGTCCGCCGTTGGTTTCTTCAGGAGGGCGGTAAGCTCGGCGTGCTTCCAGCTCTCCGGGAAGGTGGCGGTGTGGAAGGAGGAGTTGATGATGTCCCGGAGATGGGGTGCGATGGTGGCGTCGGCTTTGTTGAAGACGTGGTGTGGGCAGGGGTCGGTTGGTGATCCGGAGTGGATGGAGTTCATCGTGCGGGTGGTGTCTTCGGTGCTGATCGGGGTCCAGTTGCAGAGGGTGGTGGTGGCGGGCATTGGTTCGGCGGTAGGGTGCGTTGTTTGTGCGTCGAAGCTGTTGTGTATGTCGGTGATCTTGCGGTGGAAGAACGCGGAGAGTGAGTTGCAGAGGTCTTGCGAGGGGGTGATGTCGTTGTTTCCGGCGCTGGGGTTGGAGAACTCTTTGACGATGCTGAAAAGTTCCTTGCTGTCATGGGCGTTGTTGTCCAGTCGTTCTTTGAGTGCCGACTTCTTGGTGGCACGGATCAGCTGGTGGTGTTTGCGGGTGGCGTGCTTGAGGGCGGTCCTGTTGTCTGTGGTCTGGTCGAGTCGCCAGGTTTTCTCGAGAGTGCGGCAGTTCTTCTTGGATTCCTTGAGTTCGTTGGTGAACCAAGGGGTTTTCTTGCTTCCGGGTCTGCTGGGAGGGTTTTTAGTGGTGCGAGGTCGTCGGCGCAGGCGGTCAGCCACTTGGCGAGGTTGCTGGCTGCTTCGTTTGGGTCCGTTGTGTCGGTGGGTGTGTTCTGGCTGAGGGAGGCGGTGAGCTGCTCGGCGGTGATCTTGCTCCAGCTCCGGCGGGGAGCCTGTTGCGGGTGGTGGTGGGTCGCAGTCTTTCTGAAGCTGAAGTGGACGCAGCTGTGGTCGGTCCAGTGGAGTCCGGTGGCGTGGCTGAAGGAGATGTGCTTGCTGGACGAGAAGACGGGGTCAAGCGTGTGGCCGGCGTAGTGGGTGGGCGTGTTCACCAGTTGCTTGAGTCCGAGGTTGGCGAGGTTGTCCAGCAGGGCGGTGGTGTTTCTGTCGTTGTTGTTCTCCAGGTGGAAGTTGAGGTCCCCTAGGAGGATGTAGTCGGCGGAGGGCATGGCGTGCGGGCTGATGAAGTCTGCGATGTCTTCGCTGAATAGTGTGCGTGGTCCCGGGGGTCTGTAGATGAGGGTGCCTCGGAGGGTGGTCTTGGGGTCCGTGTGTATCTGGAAGTGTAGGTGTTCGGCGGCGGTGAAGGTCTCGTCGGAGTTAGTCGAGATGCGGATGGTGTTCTTGTGTACGATGGCGATGCCTCCTCCCGTCTGGTTGACGCGGTCCCTCCGGGTGATCTTGTATCCGTCCGGGATGGCTATGGCGATGTCAGGCGCTGAGGAGGCGTTCATCCAGGTTTCGGTGAGGAAGGCGATGTCCGGTGCTGTTGCGTCGAGCAGGTCCCAGAGTTCCACGGCGTGCCTGTGGACGGAGCGGGTGTTCAGCAGGATGCATTTCAGGTGGTTGCTGCTGTTGCTCGACTTGGCGGAGGTGGTGCACGTCAGGGGGCAGGTGAATCGGCAGGTTTGGCAGGTGAAGGGTCCGTGGGTGCGTCTCGGTGAGGCTCGGTAGCAGGCAGGGTTCCGGCCGGCATTGAGTGCGGTGAGGGTGGCGGCGTCGTAGGTCCGTCGAGTAGTGTTGCGTTGGTGGGTTCCAGGGGTTCTGGCGCTGGGCGCGGTCCAGGCGCCTTCGGCGCGCCAGCGGCGCGCCCGCTGCGCACGTCCGCTGCGCGGCCGTGCAGCGGCCGCCATATATGGGGAGGTGGGAGGGAGGAGCAGCTGGGAGGCGGGAGGCAGGGGCAGCGAATGGGCAGTCAGGGGGGCGGGGCCGCAGGGGACGCAGCGGCGGGAATGGCGAGAGGCAGCGAGGGGCACAGAAGGAAAAACGGGGGGAGAGCAGGCAAATCACGGGCACAACAACAGTGGGGCAGCGAGGGGCACAGAAAGGAAAAACGGGGGGAGAGCAGGCAAATCACGGGCACAACAACAGTGGGGCAGCGAGGGGCACAGAAAGGAAAAACGGGGGGAGAGCAGACAATCACGGGCACAACAACAGTGGGGCAGCGAGGGGCACAGAAAGGAAAAACGGGGGAGAGCAGGCAAATCACGGGCACAACAACAGTGGGGCAGCGAGGGGCACAGAAAGGAAAAACGGGGGAGAGCAGGCAAATCACGGGCACAACAACAGTGGGGCAGCGAGGGGCACAGAAAGGAAAAACGGGGGAGAGCAGGCAAATCACGGGCACAACAACAGTGGGGCAGCGAGGGGCACAGAAAGGAAAAACGGGGGGAGAGCAGGCAAATCACGGGCACAACAACAGTGGGGCAGCGAGGGGCACAGAAAGGAAAAACGGGGGAGAGCAGGCAAATCACGGGCACAACAACAGTGGGGCAGCGAGGGGCACAGAAAGGAAAAACGGGGGAGAGCAGGCAAATCACGGGCACAACAACAGTGGGGCAGCGAGGGGCACAGAAAGGAAAAACGGGGGGAGAGCAGGCAAATCACGGGCACAACAACAGTGGGGCAGCGAGGGGCACAGAAAGGAAAAGCGGGGGAGAGCAGGCAAATCACGGGCACAACAACAGTGGGGCAGCGAGGGGCACAGAAAGGAAAAACGGGGGAGAGCAGGCAAATCACGGGCACAACAACAGTGGGGCAGCGAGGGGCACAGAAAGGAAAAACGGGGGAGAGCAGGCAAATCACGGGCACAACAACAGTGGGGCAGCGAGGGGCACAGAAAGGAAAAACGGGGGAGAGCAGGCAAATCACGGGCACAACAACAGTGGGGCAGCGAGGGGCACAGAAAGGAAAAACGGGGGAGAGCAGGCAAATCACGGGCACAACAACAGTGGGGCAGCGAGGGGCACAGAAAGGAAAAACGGGGGAGAGCAGGCAAATCACGGGCACAACAACAGTGGGGCAGCGAGGGGCACAGAAAGGAAAAACGGGGGAGAGCAGACAATCACGGGCACAACAACAGTGGGGCAGCGAGGGGCACAGAAAGGAAAAGGGGAGACAAGCAGACAAAACTGGCACCGGGGCCACAAGCGGAGGGCGATCTTACCTACAGGAGCAGCGGGCAGACAGCACAGGCGGAGCTGTGTGGTGGGGAGCGACCTACCTGGCAAGGTCAAGGGTCGCTCTCCTCACCGTGCAGCGGCCGCCATTTATGGGGAGGTGGGAGGGAGGAGCAGCTGGGAGGCGGGAGGCAGGGGCAGCGAATGGGCAGTCAGGGGGCGGGGCCGCAGGGACGCAGCGGCGGGAATGGCGAGAGGCAGCGAGGGGCACAGAAGGAAAACGGGGGAGAGCAGGCAAATCACGGGCACAACAACAGTGGGGCAGCGAGGGGCACAGAAAGGAAAAACGGGGGGAGAGCAGGCAAATCACGGGCACAACAACAGTGGGGCAGCGAGGGGCACAGAAAGGAAAAACGGGAGGAGAGCAGGCAAATCACGGGCACAACAACAGTGGGGCAGCGAGGGGCACAGAAAGGAAAAACGGAGGGAGAGCAGACAATCACGGGCACAACAACAGTGGGGCAGCGAGGGGCACAGAAAGGAAAAACGGGGGAGAGCAGGCAAATCACGGGCACAACAACAGTGGGGCAGCGAGGGGCACAGAAAGGAAAAACGGGGGGAGAGCAGACAATCACGGGCACAACAACAGTGGGGCAGCGAGGGGCACAGAAAGGAAAAACGGGGGAGAGCAGGCAAATCACGGGCACAACAACAGTGGGGCAGCGAGGGGCACAGAAAGGAAAAACGGGGGAGAGCAGGCAAATCACGGGCACAACAACAGTGGGGCAGCGAGGGGCACAGAAAGGAAAAACGGGGGGAGAGCAGGCAAATCACGGGCACAACAACAGTGGGGCAGCGAGGGGCACAGAAAGGAAAAACGGGGGAGAGCAGGCAAATCACGGGCACAACAACAGTGGGGCAGCGAGGGGCACAGAAAGGAAAAACGGGGGAGAGCAGGCAAATCACGGGCACAACAACAGTGGGGCAGCGAGGGGCACAGAAAGGAAAAACGGGGGAGAGCAGGCAAATCACGGGCACAACAACAGTGGGGCAGCGAGGGGCACAGAAAGGAAAAACGGGGGAGAGCAGGCAAATCACGGGCACAACAACAGTGGGGCAGCGAGGGGCACAGAAAGGAAAAACGGGGGGAGAGCAGGCAAATCACGGGCACAACAACAGTGGGGCAGCGAGGGGCACAGAAAGGAAAAACGGGGGAGAGCAGGCAAATCACGGGCACAACAACAGTGGGGCAGCGAGGGGCACAGAAAGGAAAAACGGGGGAGAGCAGGCAAATCACGGGCACAACAACAGTGGGGCAGCGAGGGGCACAGAAAGGAAAAACGGGGGGAGAGCAGACAATCACGGGCACAACAACAGTGGGGCAGCGAGGGGCACAGAAAGGAAAAGGGGAGACAAGCAGACAAAACTGGCACCGGGGCCACAAGCGGAGGGCGATCTTACCTACAGGAGCAGCGGGCAGACAGCACAGGCGGAGCTGTGTGGTGGGGGAGCGACCTACCTGGCAAGTCATCATCCCATACTCCTAATGGTCAACAATTAGAAGACACTGACTTCCACCTCTGTGTTTCAGCAGTGGGTTCATTTGAACATTTTGGGAGGAAAGATGCAGGCCAGAGTAGGCAGAGCTTGACCCAGGGAGGGATGTGCCACAGTTTTGAATAGAGCTACTATATTTTAACCTTCCTAGAATGAAAAAGAGAGGAGAGATAGGCATTCAGCTGGTACTGGTCAGTGACACTATGGGACAGAGGGATGATGTAGCAACAGCAGTGTAGATAGCTACACCAATGGTCAATGGAAAATGTATCTGCCTTTTCATGCCCCTGCGCAGTCTCTCAAAGGCAAAAGAAGACTGCAAGGATGGAGAGAAGGCCAGACTGGATTAAGGAACACCTATAAGGAGTCTGGTGACTCTTTGTTCAGGTCTGGATGCTTACCCGTGATCTGCTCCAAGTCTTACTCTGTCCGATGTACAGATGACTGTTTCTGGAAGCCACAATGTTGCCACAGACTGGAATGTCTGGTAGGCAAGTGTCTTCAAAAAGCTTAACAACAGGTCCTGTGCACACACATAGGAGTAAATACAGCATAGAGGTAAACGTTATTTAGAAATGACGACAAAGTGTTCTTGCTTGGAGTGTCGATTTAATGGTGTGTTGCTTCACAGGCCAGCCAACACGTGTTTCGTCATTGGGTGTGTAACCCTTGACTTCTTCAGGGCTGGAATTGAACGTGGAAAATGGCTTGTGTCACAATGCAATACATAGAATCTTACATGTGTGTGTCCTACAAAGATGGGACACAGTAAGTACAAAAGTGACCCTGATATGGGAGGGAAACACCAGAGGGCTGAGATGTAGATTGAACAGAATAACCGTCATGAAAACAATGGTATTTGACATCATGCATGGTGAAAAACATCGTGTTACAACATTAGATTCATTTGCCATGTTTATTTGTGGTGGCAGTGTAATGTGCCCGTGAAAACTGTACCACTGTAGTGCCAGTACAGTTACAGCAGAAGTGCCAGGTCTAGTGAGAGTAAAAGTCAAGTGCATTTGTGAGGGTTAGACCTATGTGATGTGAGTAAAATGGGGTGTGAGAAGGTGTCCATTTTAGCAGTATT
Organism: Calotriton arnoldi; assembly: GCA_963921515.1. Taxonomy (NCBI): domain Eukaryota; kingdom Metazoa; phylum Chordata; class Amphibia; order Caudata; family Salamandridae; genus Calotriton; species Calotriton arnoldi. The sequence goes on from CAWUFW010014023.1 coordinate 18,273, forward strand.
CCACCGAATGCCTGTGTTTGGGCTAGTGAGAACGAACTGGTTCTGCTTCTCTACTACTCGTGCTACCATAAAGCACGCCTACCTTAGGTAAAGTATAGCAAGTCTTCGGACCTAGAACACATAAAGAGGGCACTTGGGTAAGTCAATGCCCGTCTGGGACATAAAACATAATGGCTCAGTAAATTAAGCAAATCACACTGCGTGCCGCAGCTGTAAGTTGAGCTCACCTTTCGGCTGGTGATACTTCCGACCCAGCGGGTCCTAACAAGCACTCCGATGCGTAAGTTCTCTTTTCAGTGCTTCAGTGAGTGTGTATACCAATAACTACCATGAGTTTTGTCATTACGTCACACTAGTCCTTCAGGATCTACACAGTAATCAATATCTATCCTATACAAAACCGGAAAATAAACCTTCCTCTTACCTCTTGCAGAAAGTAATAATAATAAACTTCTTTCACTGAAACTGGCTTTGTATGCCCCAATTGTATCCTTGTATATCAGTACGCCTCTTTTAGGCAAAACAAGAGTAATGCGGCGCCATCCGCCATCGGTAAAGCTGCAATTGAGATCATATTGAAACATCACAAACATGCTAGGACACCCTCACATAATCGCAATACGTAATGGACAGTGTTTTTAAAAGGTTTCCGCTACTAATTTCGTCCCTTACCTCTGGTAAGTACACCCTGTAGCTCCTTACTCCGACACCGTGTTATGCCGGAATGTCAATGTGGCACGACCCGGAAGTGTATTTATGGTCCGAACAACGTGAAACAGCTAGAGCGCTCAGTTGGTTATAGAACATTCACGTATGCGCGTGTACGGTGACGGTTGAGGCATGCAGTGAGTGTGTATGCAACACCCCCCTTACATACATCTGGTTCAATTAACGGGGCTACAATCTTATTTAACATATATGTCCTGAGGTCACATATTAAGACAATTTTGTATAATTTTCGGAAGGGAGAACATTCAACAGAACATTCAACAAACAGGATAATTTACAAACTTGTGTAATGCGCATTATATTGAAAACACAATCAAGTTGTGGATGAACGAGACCACTAAAAACGAGCAAAATTAAAAGAACACAATTCGATAGACACTTTCCCTGATATGGTAATATCAGTGATCCTTTGTTATCACTATAAGCGTGGTGTCAATGTGGTCGAGTCATGATGTTTTGCTGATACTTAAAACTGCTAATGTATGTATGATAAGGTCACATAGATCAAGGTAAACCAGACAGATTAATGAGAAACAACAGATGGTTGATAGAACAGTCTTACTTAGGAGCCACATAAGAGTTCATACTTATAATTTTCAATACAGTAGACACGAGATGACTGATCATGAACCCAGTATAGTTGTGACATAAAGGCAATAGTAAAGGGCATTAACGATAGAGCGCATGAAATCAAACAGTAGATTTCGGAGACGTTTTGTAGACAGGTAATTCAAAAAGACCTAGTCACCCAGAAAGTAATGCATCTCCCGGTCGCTGTTAAAACCAAGCTCATCGGATTTCAAACGCATGATCCAAAGGGCCTCAGAGCGTCTCAACCGTAATTTCCTGTTCCCTCCCCTAGGACTGGGTGCAGTGACGTCTATTCCATAGAAGAGAAAGCTTTTATGTGGGCCTTGGGATGTGCATTCCCACATGTGTGATGCCATTGGGTATCTGGGGTCCTGTTGTTTCAGAGCTCTGACATGTTCACCTATTCTCTCTAGGCAAGCGCCACATCATACCCTGTGATAACTAATACCCCCTTTTCATTTTCTCCGATCTTTTGAGTCAGGGTAGGCTGCTACCACGTGATATACATTATAGACATGGATAGAGAAAGAGCAGCAGAGGAACCTTTCGAGAATTTAACCAAGGGTAACACCATCAGTACAAGCACGACAAGTGGCAACCCCCAACGCAGAGAGGGTCTTAGGGAGAAATTCCTTATATTGGAAAGACTTAAAAAAAGTGAAAATTCAAAGTGGTGGGATGGGACTACACTTAAACAATATTTACGCTTAAACAGAGTTCCGAGAGGCTTGAGGTCTCAAATCTTCCCGACCTATGACGACTTAGAAGATGACTTGCTCAAACAATGGGAAGAGACACTGACAAGCAACTCACAAACATTAATGGGCATCCTAATAGAAAATGCTGAAAGAAAAGTTTCTAAACTTCAGATCGAAATCACGTTACTTGAACAGGAAATAAGAGATCTAGACCTGAAAGATGCAACAGAGAAAAATTATGTTATACTGAATGAGATTCTAGGCAGGCATCAGAATGACATTAAGGATAGGAAGGCAAGGAAGCTCAAGTGGGACGAATATGACTATAAAGAGGGAAGAATCTTCACTTTTGCGAAGAAATATGATCAGCTGTTCCAGACCAGAAATGGGACAGGGAAAACCAATAGACAGGAGGTGATCTCAATCTCATCGAGCTCAACCTCTCTAAATGCTCCCCTTACTAGTGACAGTGAGGCTGACAATGCCAGCACCTCTGCTGATAACAGGCAGATTAATTCTTCCGCTTTTTTACGCAAAGTTCAGAGGATACGGAAGGGAAACAGGGCACAGCCCAGACGAGCAAATCCAGACATAAGACCCGCAGAGGAAAGAGAGCAGGTAAAGGAGGACTACAAAAAGAAATTAAGATCAGGGGACAACATGAACTGACGAATTATAATGATAAAGGGGTGGAAGTCATCAATCTCTCATCCATGACACTGAACCAAGATATGGTTTCTCTTCTTGAAAAAGGTTTGAGTTACAATCCTAAAGATGAGGGGGATATATGTAACACCAAAATTGACCTCTTTAAATTTGTAATTAATTTGAAACAAAAATGTTTTTCAGTACAAATCCAATACCGAATAAAAGAAATATGAACATTCCAACTGGCTCATTATCTGATGTTTTGAGTATCCAAGATATACATGATACCCATTTGCTGTTATCACTGACTGATACTGAAGACACACCACTCCGCATGGACACATTATTACAAGAACTAGATGTGCATACTGACTACACTATTGACAGTGGTCTAAAGACAAAATCTAAATGAACACCGACTTTAACCAGTGGCAACACCATAGACATATTCCATCAACTGGTTTTAGAGGACATAGACAAGTTCAATGAAAAGAGAGTGAGAAACAAAACCAGACACATTGACAATCTCCTTCCAGGAGAACGGACGGCTCTTAAAAAATTAGCTAGTGACAATGACTTAATTATCAGAGAGGCTGACAAAGGGGGCAACATGGTGGTGATGGACTACAATAATGAAATACTAACACAACTTCAAGATGAAGCTTGCTATGAACGTCTCACATATAATCCCGTTGGCCCTCTTACCATTGAAATCAACAAAAGACTTAGAGATTGGCATGATGCAGGGCTCATTAATGATGACGAACACACCTACATAAAAGTTTTTCGACCACACTATCCATGTATATACACGCTCCCCAAAGTGCACAAACATTTACCCTTTCCCCCGGGAGACCTATTGTTTCGGGGATAGGTGGCCCCACTGAACGCTTGGCAGAATATGTGGATCTTTTTCTCGGACCTCTGGTCCGGAATCTTCCATCCTATATAAGAGACACCAAGCACATACTGAGCATACTGGCTGATTTCACGTGGGAAGATGGCATGACCCTTGTGACCTTAGATGTAGTTTCACTCTACACGAGCATTAAACCAGACTTGGGCATGAAAGCAATTTCACATTTTCTCAACAAAAGACCTGCTTCACAGTGGCAACATACAAACATGCTGCTGGCGATGATGACTTTGATTCTTGAGAACAACGTATTTCTTTTTGAGACAAATTGGTACAAACAGAGGAGAGGTGTAGCTATGGGTTCTAAATTCTCACCCAGTTTTGCGAACCTCTTCATGGGCCGTCTGGAAGAAGACTGGATTTGGGGTCCCAAAGGCAGTCAGTTCAACGATTCAATCATTTTTTGGGGTTGTTACATCGACGACTGCCTCTTAATATGGACAGGACCACAGGACACACTTCTGAACACTAACACATATGACATGCGCTTTACACACCATAGGAGTAACTTGACTATTACTTTCTTAGACATTGAAATCTTCATTAGTCATAACACCTTACAGACTCGCCTATTCCGTAAGGACACTGCATGCAATTCTATTCTCTATGCTTACAGCGCACATCCTTTGCACCAGATCCGCGCAATTCCCTTTGGTGAGTTCACCAGAGCCAGAAGAAATTGTAGTACTGACCAGGAATTTGAAAGCTGCCTCTCAGCAATGAAAGCAAGATTCAAACACAGGGGTTATACACACCAGATTCTAACCAAAGCTGAAACTAGAATTAGACATACTCATCGGGAAGAAACGATTTGCGACAGAGCACGAAAACCAAAAAAAAGGACAGTAAGACTAATCACAGATTTTAATGATTGTAGCGGGGCATTATCCAAGAGTTTAAATAAACACTGGAAACTACTTACTAATGACACAGTGTTAGCAGAACATATCAGTAGGAATCCACAAATTACCTACAGAGAGGGCAAAACGCACAGAACCAGGCTCAGTCCCAGCTACCCAAGAACACCAACCAAGGATACATGGCTTACACCCCGCTCCTTGGGTTTTTACAAATGTGGTTCATGTGGAACCTGCAGGTGGACCTCCGACAAAAAGACATCCTTCACTGGCCCTGACAGAACATATGACATCAGACATAACATAAACTGCAACACAAAATTTGTGGTATATGTACTGGAATGTACCTGTGGTGGGAAGTATGTGGCCAGCACAATAAGGACCCTCAGGGAGAGAATAGGTGAACATGTCAGAGCTCTGAAACAACAGGGTGACTAGGTCTTTTTGAATTACCTGTGTACAAAACGTCTCCTAAATTTACTGTTTGATTTAATGCGCTGTATCGTTAATGCCCTTTACTATTGCCTTTATGTCACAACTATACTGGGTTCATGATCAGTCATCTCGTGTCTACTGTATTGAAAATTATAAGTATGAACTCTTATGTGGCTCCTAAGCAGGACTGTTCTATCAACCATCTGTTGTTTCTCATTAATCTGTCTGGTTTACCCTGATCTATGGGACCTTATCATATATACATTAGCAGTTTTAAGTATCAGCAAAACATCATGACTCGACCACATTGACACCACGCTTATAGTGATATCAAAGGATCACTGATATTACCATGTCGGGGAAAGTGTCTATCGAATTGTGTTCTTTTAATTTTGCTCGTTTTAGTGGTCTCGTTCATCCACAACTCGATTCTGTTTTCAATATAATGCGCATTACACAAGTTTGTAAATTATCCTGTTTGTTGAATGTTCTGTTGAATGTTCTCCCTTCCGAAAATTATACAAAATTGTCTTAATATGTGACCTCAGGACATATATGTTAAATAAGATTGTAGCCCCGTTAATTGAACCAGATGTATGTAAGGGGGGTGTTGCATACACACTCACTGCATGCCATAAACGGTCACCGTACACGCGCATACGTGAATGTTCTATAACCAACTGAGCACTCTAGCTGTTTCACGTTGTTCGGACCATAAATACACTTCCGGGTCGCGCCACATTGACTTTCCGGCATAACACGGTGTCGGAGTAAGGAGCTACAGGGCGTACTCGCCAGAGGTAAGGGACGAAATTAGTAGCAGAAACCTTTTAAAAACACTGTCCATTACGTATTGCGATTATGTGAGGGTGTCCTAGCATGGTTGTGATGTTTTATTATGATCTCAATTGCAGCTTTACCGATGGCGGATGGCGCCGCATTACTCTTGTTTTGCCTAAAAGAGGCGTACTGATATACAAGGATACAATTGAGGCATACAAAGCCAGTTTCAGCAAAAGAAGTTTATTATTATTACCTTCTGCAAGAGGTAAGAGGAAGGTTTATTTTCCGGTTTTGTATAGAATAGATATTGATTATTATGTAGATCCTGAAGGACTAGTGTGACGTAATGACAAAACTCATGGTAGTTATTGTTATACAGATTCACTGAAGCACTGAAAAAGAGAACTTACGCATCGGAGTGCTTGTTAGGACCCGCTCGGTCGGAAATATCACCAGCCGAAAGGTGAGCTCAACTTACAGCTGCAGCACTCAGTGTGATTTGCGTAATTTACTGCGCCATTATGTTTTATGTCCCAGACGGGCATTGACTTACCCAAGTGCCCTCTTTATGTGTTCTAGGTCCGAAGACTTGCTATACTTTACCTAAGGTAGGCGTGCTTTATGGTAGCACGAGTAGTAGATAAGCAGAACCAGTTTGTTCTCACTAGCCCAAACACAGGCATTCGGTGGAATACTGCTAAAATGGACACCTTCTCACACCCCATTTTACTCACATCACATAGGTCTACCCCTCACAAATGCACTTGACTTTTACTCTCACTAGACCTGGCACTTCTGCTGTAACTGTACTGGCACTACAGTGGTACAGTTTTCACGGGCACATCACACGGCCACCACAAATAAACATGGCAAATGAATCTAATGTTCTAACATGATGTTTTTCACCATGCATGATGTCAAATACCATTGTTTTCATGACGGTTATTCTGTTAAATCTACATCTCAGCCCTCTGGTGTTTCCCTCCATTGGTTGCCATATCAGGGTCACTTTTGTACTTACTGTGTCCCATCTTTGTAGGACACACACACATGTAAGATTCTATGTATCGCATTGTGACACAAGCCATTTTCCATGTTCAATTCCAGCCCTGAAGAAGTCAAGGGTTACACACCCAATGACAAAACACGTGTTGGCTGGCCTGTAAAGCAACACACCATTAAATCGACACTCCAAGCAAGAACACTTTGTCGTCATTTCTAAATATCGTTTACCTCTATGCTGTATTTACTCCTATGTGTGTGCACAGGACCTGTTGTTATGTTTAGACGGACCTTTGTCCAAAATTGAGGGCTTTGGGGTTTTCCCTCACCTGTTGCACCACATCTATATAACTTCCTTCTCCTTACTCACGACACTAGGCAAGCGCCACATCATACCCTGTGATAACTAATACCCCCTTTTCATTTCCTCCTGCCTTCAAAAAGCTGCCACCTTCTTAGGAGTAAAAAGCCAAAGAAAAAAATCCTTCTTGCTGGAGAAAGACTTCAGAAGATTGAAGAAAACCAGGAATCTTTAATCCAACAGTGTATGTTTTTTTGAGGAGGGTGGAGTCCTGACCAGCAAGTGGAGGGAGTGAGGAAACAAGCAAAGGGAAAACCTTTTTGTTGCAACTGAAGCTTTTATCTAGTAAAAGAACAGGGAAAGGAAATTAACTTAAATATCACATGACAGGAAACACAAAGGATTGGGAAAACCAGAAAGGAATCAAGGAAGAAACAACCATGATGGGAAACAAACAGAAATGAAACCTGAACCAGACTAGCCGCGGAGCAGATTTTAAAGGCAGTTGCAAAGTCTTAGGGAGGTGGTTGCCATTTTGGAGCTAGGAGCAGAAGCTAACAGTCCAGGAGCACAAGGGAGGGCATCCTCAAATGAGGAAAACTTACAGCCCACAGCTGCAGGCTTCATGCAGCATTTCCTGAGACCAGGGAACCGCAGACCAACTCACGATGCAGTGATTTTCTGACACCCAGGCAGCTAAGACTTCGCGGTTATAACACTCTTGAATTGTAGTCTGGAAATTGTAGACTCACTTCAGGGTAGATCACAGAAGCTCATCTATTTGACTTTCTCTCAGGCCAAGTATTAGGTGGACTTGCTGGCTACCCTGCAGGAAGAGGTGTCCTGGATTTCTCTGAACTGGTTCTGTTAGGTGTAAACACAGGGCGGGCACTACATACTCTCGTTTGACACACAGTTACCGTGTAAGTAGCCAAAGGTGTGAGTGTTAATGTGGATGAGTCTAGGCAAAAAGAATGGATTGTCATAGAGAAACGTGAGGCTGCTTCCAGGAATAATTGGAGTTGTAGTTCACCAGGGCCAGCAGGAGGACAGGTTCAGTACTTTACTTATGAGATCTGCTAAGGAGGAGAAAGCAATAGTGCTAGATATTGTGGAAAGTAGGTCATGGAAAATGCTGCAGGTTGGGTGTTTCAGGTAAATTGGACCTGGGTCCTTCAGCACAACACCAGGAGAAGAGCAGTGAAAACCCTGCTGGAACCCATCCAGTGGCACCCAAGAAATAACAAAATAACTCAGCTGCTGTCAGGGTCAAAACATACGAGGAAGCAAAAGTAATATTTCACAACTGTACCATTGATTCAGTAGCTGTAAAGGAAATAAACTCACTCTAAAATAAAAGTCTGGGGGGAGGAGTTTGAGAAGGGGAAGCTGGGGAGTATATCCTGTAAAGAAGATGAGTTGGTCACTAAATAGGTCTTACCAATGTAAGAATCAGAGAAGCATTTACTTTTTACTTAAAGAGTTTTCCTACATGCGCCTTGGGACCATGTTGAAAACAGCAGAATTGGGCAGAATATTGATTCACCTGGAGGATGGGATAGACTGAAACAAAGACTTTTGGTTTATGAGTACAAACCATATTAATTTACACATACAAAATCTGATCAATCAGCTACTGTTAATCAAATCAGTGTGATTTCTTTCAGCCCCTCATTATGTCCATACCCACTTGTGTTTTCATTAAGTCACATAGTATTTCTTTAATTACGAGCAGAGTTATTGAAGGGTCTTCTTGTTCTGTTTCTGCAAAAGTGGACTCCAAGGAGTAATTAACTTTGAGTCTAATCTACTAGTCAATATCACAAGAATGTTCTTTTTTTTAAATTGGTGCAAAGACATGTACAGTAATTAAGCCACTCTCTCATTTTCTCACAGGAATTGCATCACAGTAGCAAAGCCATTTCTCCTGTGTCACCAGAATTGTCTCACAGTCTCCAAATCCCCCTCCCATGCAGACTTATTGGGTTAAACAAATATCAATGGCTCCCAGCATATCCTGCTGATGGGGCACACACTCAGTTTATCAATTACACACCTATATCCCTTGCTGGGGACACACTCACTGAGTTGCTGATTAGTTTGTCACTGGCACCAACTTTCAAAAGAAAATGTAAAAGCCTCTTAGTGTGTTGGCTGATGATCCAGGAAGCACCACTCCCCTTTCAAAGAGTGATGCTCTCATTTCCACTTCTGAGGCAGGAAGCGCATTTACAAGCGGGCTATCCTGGGTGTGTCTCACCCTTACAGAAAAGCCCCGCCCTGCCAGTCCTAAATCTCCCGGAAACCACAGTCCTCAAATGGGATTCAAGATGGCTACCTTCACTGGAGATGGCACACTATACACACTGTCTTTTACCCATAGATCCAAGTGCTTGACACCACAAATGCATCATTTAGCTGAGCACAGCAGTATTTTTGCTCTGTGGGACATGGCAACAGTGTGTCACCTCCTCAGTTCGAGTTGCTCCTCATGTGAGGTGGCTGGTAGTACTCTTACAGCCGCTCATGTGCAGCATTTTTCGAACTGCTGCAAGTGTTCTGGAGCCAAGGGCCCCTGCAATTACTAAAAACATCCATGAGCCAAAAATCTGGACCACCTTGGGAGTCCTTAAGTAGTTGGGCCTACCCAGGTGACCTTGTTGCTCACTTGCTTTGAATTAAAATTAACTAGTACTAATGGTTGGGCCACTATGATCAGGAACTGTCCACTGCTCTTGACTGACCCAGCGCCTCTTCCTCGCAGTCCTTTGTTCACTTGGCTGCCCAGGGCCCTACCACTTTGCCACTTCCCATACTGACTAAAATGAGCAGCTGAAGAGAGCAAAAGGTATCAATCTTCACTGTCTGTATCAACGCTGATCAGAAGCTCAGTGGAGGTATGGATGCGGGAGGCCTGCATAGCACTTACACCGCTGTGCAGTCCTTGGATGAAAATGCATCGGTCAGCCACAATGTTAACTAATTATAGTCCATATAGGCTGCATTGAAATAAGTCCATCGCAAAAAGAAAAGTTTGTTGGCTACGTCATGTAATAAAAAGGGACAGCAAAAGATTTACTGACCACAACCACACCTAAGCAAAGTCAATGCACACCTTGCACATGCCAGTCGGTAGGAAAACAAAATTTGCATAACTTGAATGGGATGACCCCAGGGGAATGGAGCAGTGGTGAGACCCCACAAGCCCTAAGTGCAGGAAGTAAATTTGAATAATTCAATTCTCCCAGATTTCTCCCAGAAGGGACAAAGCAGGTGCACAGGAGGAATAGTATGTTTGCATAAGCACTGAGAAGGCCTTACCTTCTGTGACGGTCTTGGGAGTATGTGCCTTTTTGTATTGCGTGGTCATGAGGGGTGATAGATAACTTATTGGAAAGAAGAAATGTTTACTGTAGTGCTTTTAGTTATTATGTTTTGTACATCATAAGCTTATGTCACAGCCTGTAGATATGGTTTGTTCACAAAGAAGGGAATATTGTTTTAAGTTCTGTTGAAGACAACAGCATTGTGAAATGTAATAAAACATTTACTATAAGAGGCTGTAGGCCTGATGTTTTGATTATTTCTGAAGACCCTGACCAACCCAGTAGGTAGAAGTTCTTAATAGTGAACAGATGTATGTGTGTTTTTTCCATAGGTGTACCTGAGAACGTTGCTGTGTAGAGGGTTGGGACCTGCTGGTGCACAAAGTTTCCTAAAGTACCTCATAGATAATCGGGGAGATTGGATTTAGGCGGTTGGTTGCCCACTGTGACTTTTCTTTAACGTATTTGGGGGCTCATTTATTAGCTTTGTGATGCAGTGCAGAGCAGCGCAGCAAGTGCACTGCATGACAGGGAAAGGGCAGGAATGCACTGTATATAATGGAATTCGGCACATTCCTGTCCTTTTCCATGCGATGGCGCACAATGGGATGCCTAGCGCCAATGCAGGCACCCTTGCACCATGGCGCAAGGATGCCTGTGTTGAATGCAGGATTGATTTTGTGCAGGAAGTGACACCTTCATTCACAAAACCAATCCTGAGAGACATATTCCTCTTTCTATGTGTGCTGAAGAATGCAGCACAGATAGAAAGATGAAGAAATGAGGAGAAATAGATAGATATTTCTCCTCGTTACGCCTCCCTTGGGAAGGTGTACGGTTTTGGCGCATCCACAGGCTTACAAGTTCTTGCAATCTGGGGATGCATCAAATACTATGGGAGTTGCTTGGAAATACCCATGGGAACACCTTCCCACGGCAGAGTAACACAGTGGATCAATTTGCGCTGCGTTGCATTACTCCAGAATTTTGATGTCACTCTGAGACACGGAAAGGGGCTTTGCTTGTCTTCAAAATTCTTACTTAAGGCTTTCGTCACTCTTACACTGCGTTGCGTAGTGCAAGAGCGACACAGACAGGTCATAAATAGGCCCCATGATTTGCATCCCAGTTATTTTGCGAGGCTCCTTTCAGAAGTATTACAATCTATCGTTCCTCTTAGAACACTGAATATTTTGTAACTTTGTGCATAGTATCTAAAGAAAAACACTCACTGAACAATGATTGATGCAGTGGTATTTTGTTTGTTTCTGGGTTCTGAGTTTCTAGCCCGAGGCACCGCACTACTTCAGCCTTGGGTGACTCAGTCTCACTGCCTTAGGAGTCAAGAGCCAAAAGAGGTACTTGTTCCACGTTTGAGAGTCTGTAGTATGAAAACAAAGGCCACCAGTGGTGGAAGACTTCTGTAGGCACTATTGGGACCCAGTAACTTCTGATTGCACTTGGATCTCTTGAACCAGATTTCTCATATTTACCCTTCAAGTGAACACTGTAGTTGGTCCAAACAAATTTCCCACCAAATGCAAAATTTACATTTACAAGTCCTAGCCTCTTAGTTCCATATACAATGAAGTGACTTCAGATAGATACAGACACTTTGAGCAGGAGAATGAGGTTTGGTCCCTGCTTGATTGTCTATCCAATTTCCACTTCTAGAGCTTGAATTCTGCAAAAATACCCACCTCTCTTGGACTTTCCAGAATTACTGTTAGTTTGTAGAGCATTTCCATTTCTCATCTGGCTGTTTTAATGGTATCACTCTGTGGCGAAATATTCCCCTAAACAAATACTGGCAACATCGGTCCATATTCATATAAAGTATTTTATTTCCTTTTTTTCTCAACTTCAGAAACATGTAGGGGCATATCTACAAGGGCTTTATCTCCGCTTCTTTGGCTTTAAAAGCCAGAAAAACGGAGATAAAACTATCGCCCTATCAACAAGAGGGTGCTAACATGCATAATCGCATGTTAGCACCCTTTTTCCCGACGCCCCCCTTTGCATCTCTAATGAGATGCAAAGTGGGCGTCACTGGGCGTACCCCGGATGGACTGCCTTGAAAATATCGCTGATGTTCACATCGCGATATTAACAAGGCAGCCCATAGGATTTTAGCAGACGTTAGATTTTGGCGAAAACGGCCGTTTTCGCCAAAATCTAACGTCTGCTAAAATCCTGACTTACCTATGTTAGACATAGGGGGTGAATTATGTTGATAGGACCACAGGGTCGTATCAGCAAGGTTATCGCCGTTTTGCAGGGAACATCGCTGGAAAACCAGCGTTGTTCCCTGCAAAACGGCGATAACCTCGCTATCTCTGGAATTCTTATCGCCCTGGGGAAACGCGTTGTTAATAACGCGCTACCAGGGCGATAATTAGCAGAGATAGCCTGCGTTAGGGAATTCGGCGCTCAGCACGGCCAGCGATAATTATCGCTGGCCGTTGATAATATGCCCCCTATTCTTTTGGAGAAAAGATATTACCTATATCTCCTCAGAACAGGCTATGTTTTAGACTTTTTTCGCCAATATTGCACTTTGTTTTGGATGAAAATTACTTGAGCAATTATAATGGGAGAGGACATTGATACTGTCTGCCAGTGCCTGCAAAGTTGCAACATTTTGGTGTTTCCAACAATTAACACTCTCCTCACAACACTCGTATTCCCATCTCATTAGAAAATGTACAACTGTTGAAAATGTCTCCAAGTTCGAAGAATTTTTTTTTTTTTTACAATTTTAAGTGGAATTATCAACCAGAAAAATATTGCACATTCTGATGCTGTGACTTTCAAAATTTGGGAAATACGACTGTGACTTCTACATTTTGCAGCCAAAGGATACATTTATGTTTGAAGAAAAGATTGTTAATTGGGAATTTGCCGGTTTCACAAGTGCATTGATGGTTACGTTTACATAAAGCTATAAAAATGTGCCCTTCAGCAGTAATGTTCCTATTGCAACACATTGCCACAGGCATGCCAATCTGCACCTGTGGGCATCATCCTGCTGAAGCCTTCCCAACTTCCAATGCTGTCATTGCCAGAGTGGAACTTCTGACACTGGTAACGAATGGAACTTCTCTGGATATATTTGTGTTTCCCTCTGTAATCCAGGCCTAAAAGACATGAGTGACATTGGGACAGAAAACGTCCTGCAGCCTACTGTTGAGCGTGTCCTCGGTCTGAAGGGATGGAGCAATAGCGTGGTATAATACTTTGCCTGTGGGGAAGTAGACAACTCCACCCTTCTTTGCAAAGGCAACATTTCATAGTTGACTTAACTTTGCTGGCAAAAATAGAAATGTGCACAGCTATAATAAGCAGCTCGCACGGAACAGTGTGTGCCTAATGGGACACTCACCATTTTCCTATGCTATGATGGTGATAGGTACAGTACAATATACATAGGAGAGTGATTATCACTCTTCCACTGAAGATCAGTGACATGGATACTTACCGCACTGTATATGGCTCTGTGGAGTCAGTGTAACTGAATGTCAGCAATCATTTATACCAGCTCAATTTAAATTTAAAAAAAAAACATCCTGGTGACCCTTGTTGGTACTCCCTCTAAATCAAATTTCTTTTTAAAGTGCCCCACTTCGCCCTCATATAGATCTGGGGATAGGACTGGGCAAAGTCACACCCAATATCACTCACCATGCTTCCCCAAAGAACGACTGTCCACTCGCGACTGGGTGCACCCCACACCATTCCAATAGGAACCATTGAACTGACTTACAGATAGTATGAGGTCCCAAGCAGGCTGCCAAACATCTCATTTTTCCTCGCTTGTACCATGTACAACAGGAATACCCCCACTTTGTTTCCATCATCAACTACAATGCCTTTTTATCTTGGTGCAAGTGGGTGCCAGGTGGTGCCTGGCTGTATTTTCATGTTTATTTACACTCAGGTAGCCTTGCCCTCTGAAAGGATGTTTTCGGTAGTAGGCATTCTTGCACAGTTCCTTATGGCTTCCACTCTTACATTTCTAAGGCAATGTCCACTACTTGAACTGTAAACCCAGGGGGGTGTTCACGCTTGTAATTGCATTCTAGGAAGTTTCACTGCTAAATCTACTTGTGCCTTCCCAGTCTGATTGAGACAGTTGTGCCAGTGTCTTGCATGCAGAATGAGGTTCATGAGATGGACTCTCTACATCTTACTCTATCCTAGGATTAGTATTTTACTGATTAAAAGAGAGTTAGGCATTCACCTAATCTTACGCTGTAGAACCGGGTCTCCAACCTATTCCATAGTGAGAGCTACTTCTGATCAGTGAAAAACAACTCGAGATACTGCTTCATTTATGGATTAGATAAACGCACAAAAATGATAAAGACACTTAAGCACTGCCCCTGGAGTGCCCAGCCCTGATGCAGTAAGCACACTTCATTAATGGCAAACCATCTGTCGCGGAAAGATTGTGGATATGTGCGGTCCACAGAAACCAGTGCTGTCCTTTTACTCTTCTTTGTTAATCATCTGTGAAAGGTGTCTCAATTATTTTGTGGTCTCTTAGTCATGCAATACACGTGAAGACATTATCCTCATTATGTGAGCTAGAACCAAACAGGCTTCCATGTTCTGGTTAATTTCTCTAAAATCCATTTGTTGATGTCCAGAAACTGACACTGCCATAAAAATAGGTACATGCACACTTCACGGTGCTCTACAAATTAACATACTACTGCATTCATCCCCATTCCCATAAGCATACCTCTGAGGCAAAGATGAAACACAAATTAATGAATAAAGAGCTTTGTTTAGGAAGTTAAGTACCTCAAAAGGAAGAGGAAGGAAGAAAGAAAGAGAAAAGGTAGTGAAACTAAAGCAGGAAGGGAGGAAAGAAATTAAGAACTTGAGGAAGGAGAGAAAGAAAGTGGAAATTATGAAAAAAAGATGATGGAAAGAAGTAAAGGAAAGTATGGAAGGATGGAGAAAGAACAGAGGGACAGAAAGAAAGGGAGGAAGGGAAGGAGAGGAGAGGAAGAAACATTGGAATGTGAAGATGAAGAAGGATTAAAGTAAGCAGAGAAAGGAAGGAGAAAAATGAAAGAAGGTGAGAGAAAGAAAAGGAAGGTTAGAAAGAAAGCAACATAGGAATGAAAGAAAAACAAATGAAGGAAACAGAGAGAATGAAAACAGGAGAAAAGGAGAAAAGGAGAGATGAAAATAATAGGACTAAAGAAGAGAAGGAATACTTGAAAATGAGTAAAATAGAAAAAGGAATGAAGGAACAAAGTTAGAAAGGGGAAAGAAAAATTAACAAAGAGTAGAAGAGACAGAAGGTAACAAATGTGAGATGGAAGAAGGGAGAGAAGGATAGAAGGAAATGAAGAAAAAAGCAAACAAAGAGCCAGGGTGAGAGCAAGCAAAAGTGAGAGAGTTGGCGAGGGAACAAGAAAAAAAACAGAAAGACAGAGAAAAAAACAATCCGGAGAAAGAATGTAAAAAAAGGTCAGAAAAAATAATGAAAGAGACAAGGAAAGAAAGAAAAAGCTAAAGAAAGAGATAGAGGAAAAAGAAACGGAAAGTAAAAGGGGAGGAAAACGAATGAAAGAGAAAAATGAAAGAAAATAGAATGAAAAGAAAAAAGAATGAAAAATCAGAATGAACAGGAAAGAAAAAAGGAAGAAAAAGAGAGTACATTTAAATACAGTGCAACTCTCCAAATATTTTTCTTCAAGTGACTTTACGGAAATAAATACCATTGAGACTTTTCACCAGGGATGCTTAATTTTTCACTGTGATGTTTTTTAAACAGTGGGGGATATTCTCAAGAACGTGCGATAAACATAGCCAAAATAGGTTAACGCAAGTTTTCATATCGCCGTCTATCGCGGGAAAATAACTCCAGTTTAACGTCGTATTCTCAACACGGCGGTAACATGCGATAGTCTCCCGATAACGCCTCCAATGTCCGCAATAACATTACCGGAACGGCGATGAAAATCCAAACCCGAACGCGAAAAAGTTGCGATGGGCCCAACCGCGATAAGACAATCAGCGAAAAGCAGCGCCAGGCCTGCAAATCACACACGTCAAGCTGGAAAAATCACTACAAAAGCAGAAAAATAAAAACACACAAACAAAAACCAAACTACAGCGAAGCACAATGGAGGCAGCCGGAGCAGGTACAGAGGACGACCAGAATCCCACAGGCCCCCAGGAGGAGCAGCCTGGGACCTCGGGGACAGGCAAGGGCAAGGACAAGAAGAAGAGGAAGACGCGGTTCAGTCCGCAGGAAAACAGGATCCTGATCACGGAGGTGATAGAACACCATCAACAACTGTTCGTCACCTCCACTGTGTCATTGGCAACAAAAAATGCAACATGGCAGTCCATCCTGGACAAGGTGAATGCAGTCGGAGTGCTGAGGAGGACAATGGAAGAGCTCAAGTGGCGCTGGAATGATGTGAAGCGCAAGACCAAGCAGAAACTCGCCAACAACCAGAAGGCAGCAATGCAGACTGGAGGTGGGAGTCCAGCGCCACAGGAGGAGCTGGATGAGATGGAGGAAATGGTGGCCACAGTCATCAGTGGGGAGACGGTGGCAGGAGTTCGGGGACCAGACACTGCTCAACATGACCTGACACAACAGCAACAGGGTGAGTAACCACCAGGGACTGGGGGTACAGGGGGAGATGGGCACAATGGCACACATGCACAATCAAGCGGAGCACAGTGCACACCCACAATGACTCTGGATCATGTCCCTGATCCCCTTGGCACACTGCAGCACACCTAGAAACTTCAAGTAGGCCCCCGTCAACTATGTGCCCGGAGGGGGCCCTTCCCACACATCACCAATCTCACAACCAACCCATGCACATGTGCTGAACCCAGCAAAGCTACGGGGCCGTGAGCCAACTGACAATGCAAGTGACATTGCATGACGATTAGCATGGCTGCAGTCCGATCATCATGACATGGTGCACGCCACCACACTGAGGTGGCTGAGTGTGGACCACATCCGTAAAGGAGCAGGTCACACTCTGACACATCCACCTGCACAAACAACCCCTGACGTCAACAACACATCTGCGGACAAACCATGCCCCAGATTCCCAACTCCCACCAAGAGCCCAATTTAACTAAGAATGCAACATCTCAGCACTGTATAAGCATAGAAGTCAAAGGCACACCGCCTGAAAGGGATAAGGGCCAGCCAAATCAGAGCTGCAGGGGCGACTCTCCCAAAATGCAGCACACACACATGACATTCAGAGCACATCAACATTGACAACAATGTGGTACAAACTGCAACATGTTCACAACAGAACAGAGGACACAACTGGTGCCGCTTGTGTGTAGAAACTGGTCAATCACATTTGGCATAGCAGGGAAATGTGAGATGATGATGTACAAGTACAAACACACATCCGTGATGTTGTCAAAATGTCCACTGTCCCGCATCAAATAGGCAGCTCCTCCCAAACAGTCACAATGTACATTGTCATGCAGTTTGTATGTAAACTTGTACAATGCGTCAACATACATGTGAACACAATGTCAAACTGCACCTCCCCTTCACATTGCAGAGGGAGAACCAACACTTCCTGCAGAGCAGACCCAACAGCTCTTCACTGATGACGAACAGGACCTCCACACCTTCGGCACCGACGCCCTCCAAGAGTTCATGGACAGCTATGGCACCTCACCTCCAGGAGCAGGGCAGCCCAGCTGCATCGAGGAGACCCCACCCCCTGCACAGACCACACAGCAGGAAGCACCTACCACCCCGGCTGTCTCCCAGGACCCCCACGGACAACACATGGCCTTCCAACGCCGTGTGTTAGAGGTCCAGGAGAAGATGGCTGATCAGGTGCGGGTGGGGTTCGACCTCATGGCAGCCAAACATGATGCCATACATGGGTGTCTGAGTACCATCAGGGACCACTTACAGTCCCTAACGGACACCCACAGTCCGCTCCATGCTCTCCAACGATCCATGGCTGACATCGCTGGAGTCATGATACTGAGACAAGAACAACTGTCCAGTCAGAGTGGCTCCAGCGATGTCAGCCGGGAATTGGGACAGATGCGGGGGCTCATGGAGAACATGGAGCGGATGACGGCGGAAAGAATGGCTGCCACGGCTGCACACCAGCGAGATGTGGCTGGGACCGTCCATGCCCTGCAGCACATCGTCATGGCATTGCTGCCTCAAGGCCTTGCGCAGATGAATGCTGCTGCTGCTTCTACATCCACATCTCCGCCCCCTGATGTGTCAGTGCCTCACAGTGCGGCAGGCAATCCACCACCACCCACGTGTGAGGCACATGTGACATCAGAGGACGAAGATGCGGGTGAATCAACCTTACTGGTAGGGAGGAGGCAGTAGCATTCATCTCCGCCATATGGCCTGTTTCTGCTTGGTTCTGCCCTTTGCATCATCACCTTCCACTGTCCCCGATACACTCTACGACACTCACCTTGGACCTCGACATGGACTGCCATTTTCTGTTTGGTTGCCAATGACACAGCGATCAGACTGCGGACTGAACTCTTCCTCTTCCGATGTACTTGTCATTCTCTGAAGGACTCTGGCTGGCCCTCCACGGGCCAATAATGTGAAGTGGGGTTTGCATGGCCCTGTACTGCTCCAGCTGCAACACTCCACTGGATGTGAATTAAACATTCAGAATCGCACAGATGTGTCATGCCTTTGAGTATTCAAGTATGAGAGTATGGATGAATGTAGGGTCAGTGATTCCCCCTTACGTCCTTGTTGCTCATGTCGTGGGACTTGAGTCACAGGGTGCAACATTGCCGATTGCGTTCCGGGTGGCGTAGACACTACAACAGAGACACAAGCATCAGTTACTTCCATGTCCAGCCCAGAACTGAAGCACGCCCAGAGCCTCATTGTTCCCACCCCTACGCTGGCCTGCCATACGCCAGGCCAGTCCACTCCGCTTATGCTCAGAGGGGGGGACAACAAAGCTACATGTCCCAGGCCTTCCCTGTAGAGATCTGATGATCACTGGTCTAGTTGTCAGCATGCCACAGCCACTCCCTGAGGGCTGGTTCACACCCACACCACACCCATCCAGCACAGGCGTCACAGGACATGTGACCCTGCCAATAAAAGGGGCCTAGCACGTCACATTCCCCACTGCCAGAGACGACATGATGGCGTCCGCACCACGCAACCCAATCATGAAGGGTCCATGACTTGTGGCGCACTGAGTTGGTGGCACCCGCTGCACTGCGGCCCGCACGGGCCTACCACCACGGGACGATGACTTGCGGTGCACTGAGTTGGTGGCACCCGCTGCACTGCAGCCTGCATGGGCCCACCACCATGTGACGATGACTTGGGTTGCACAGGATAAGTGGTACCCACTGCACTGCGGCCCGCATGGGCATACCGCCATGTGACGATGACTTGCGTTGCACAGGGTTAGTGGCACCTGAAGAGCTGAGCGGGTGTGCAGCCTGCAATGATGCGTTGGCCTCGATACGGCGTCCAGCGAATCAAGACTCAAATTGAACAGTGTGCCCTGCTGGACTGCAGTGTACGCGCAGGCAGCAGTCAGCAAACACATGACTCCGCGATGCGGTGCCGCAGGGTGCGCTGGGGGCCTGTGGCGTGGAATCCAGCGATCGGCTGAGGAGGATGCACCGGCACATGATGGGCCCTCTTGGAGACACGCCGGTGGCAGCAGGTGAGCATTGAGGCCTGGGTGCGCAGGGGCGGCCAGTCATCGCTGGATGGAGGACTGGTCTGGGGACCAGGGCTGGGGTGCAGCAGGTGCACAGGATCGCGCAGGCACCACCGGTCATGGCGGTGGACTCGTGGCTGGGTGGGGGGCGCCGCCCTTGCTGACATGACCCTGCATGCGATGACGTGATGTGCGTGGGTTGGTTTTGGACGTAGCCACCTTGTCTCCAGTGTGAATGTGCACGTTGAAGGTGGCCGGCCATGTGTGTGTAGGCCTATGGGCAGGTTGTGGCGCAGACTGTGACACATCCAGTAGTCACTTTGGTGGTGGATTGATGACATGTGCATTCCCACAGTTGTGATTTGGGGGATTGTGGAGTTGAGGTGTGTGGTGTGTTCAGTTGGTACTTGCCGATGGGCAGTGCATTTACATGGGGGCCATCCTCAAAGCGCTGGTTGGTGGTGGACTTGCGGACATGTGGGAATCATGCACACTGCCTGGGGAGTTTGCGACGACATCGGTGGACAGGCCAAGGTGGTCCACTTCTGTATGCACAGTGATGGCATGCGTGTGGTTGCTATTGTGGTGATTGTGAGCAGTGTCGGCAGGGGGCACTAGTCATACACGTGTGCTGTGAACTTCCCCCAACACGTGTGTGACGCCAGCTATGGTGTAGTTCCCTTGCGTGGTCTCAAGATGTTCCTGTGCAGTGTGGGGGGAGTGAGGGGCAGGGGTATCGAGCTGACACACACTGTGATGCTTTCAGGTATGATGAGTCCTGCATGATGTGACCGTAACAGCAGTTCATGTGGTCGTTACCTTCCTCTTCCTTCCTACGACGGTTACGGCCACACGTAGTTCTGTTACGGTCTTCTCATGCATGGTTTATCATGCCTGTGAGCATTCCGGTTTGTCCAAGTGCAGCACACTGTTCCAGATTAGGCATGTGACTATGCGGAAGTTTGACCATTGCCACCATTTCTCCCACAGGTTTCTGAAGACACGCTGCCCTGTTGAAGTTCCCCGTTGGGAATGGAACGCGTTGGCTGAGCTTTTCGTTTTGTTGATTTATGTGTTTGTAATAAAGTTCTGTTTTTACACTACTGTTGACTACTGGACTTCATGACCTGGCGCACCCACATTTCGGTTACTACGATCTTGGGTCTGGGGCACAGAGGCGTCTAGCACGGCTGGCGTTGGGGTTGGTTGCTGAGGTGCAGTACGAATTGGAACTATTGTGTGGTGCGGATACAGGGGCCCGCCGTTGTTTTTGTGGACATGCATCCATGACATGTGTGAGGGAGTTTGATGGGGCTGGCTGTGAGACTCCTCCAACTCTGGCAGTTGTTGGTTGGAAGGTACCAGGGGCCAACAGGTGCAGCACAGCCAGCAGCTTGGTCTGCGGGGGGATGTGGATTGTCCGCTGTGTTGGTACCGTCAGCCTGTGGGCAATGTGGGTCAGGATGCGGTGGATGGTTGTCCTTTTGAGCCTGTGTTGGCCAATGGCTTCCTCTGGCGTTGACTCTCTGGGGCTGGTGCGTTTTAGGGTTGTCCGCTGTCCTGCACTGCCTAGGTGGTAATCCGGGGGGAGTGGTCGGGGGGGCCTGGGAGTGGTGGCAGTGGGTGTTGTGGCCCTCTCGGTTCTCCGAGCTGCATGATCATTGGCTCCATGACATGTGTTGGTCTTCAGATGTGGCTCTGGGCTGGACTCCCTTTCATACTGCAGGTAGTCGTCCTGCTTAACACCAGCAAAAGGCAGGTGTTAAATCCCTGCTGCTAACGCGCCTTATCACCTGTTCTTGGTTCGCATCGCAGATCTGGCTGGTCGTTGAGAATCTGGCAAAGTGGTGTTTTCGTGAGTTTTTGCACGGGAACGCCTACTCTGCATATCATTAGCGTTAGTTGTCGCACTCATCCGTGGCGATGTTTTTTGCGGCAGCTATCACTGGTAAACTGGCGATATCGGCAGTTTGCACCAGCTTGAGAATGGGGCGATGAGTCTATCGCCACTTTTGCGGAGCTAAAGTGCTGATAAATCGGCAATAATTCCTTGAGAATATGCCCCAGTGTGTTCTGAGGAAAGGCATGTATCTGTTGTTTATGTAAGGCTTCATATCAGCGACATTGCTCTTGAGAGTCACCTTTCTTGACCTCACAGCTGCATTACCTGAAATGAAGTGACAGGCAACGACTTACTCCAATACAGGCTTCGAGCTACTGGTAGCTCGAGATCGACCTGTTGGAGACCAGTGGCGGCTCGCCGAGGGAGTGCTGCGGGGAGGTGAGGCGGGGCAGGGGAGGGGCAGGGTGGGGGGTAGTGGAGTCCGACATACGACGGACAGGAGTAAGGTAAGTAATTGAATAACTAAAAACAATTTACCTTGCGCGCGCTGCATCGTCGAGTTGGCGATGCAGCGAGCGCAAGGTAAATAGTTTAATTTATTTAATTACTTACCTTACGCCTGCCCGTCGTATGTCGGACTCCACTACCCCCCACCCTGCCCCTCCCCCGCCCCGCCCCACTGCCCTGCAGCACTCCCTCGGCGAGCCGCCACTGTTGGAGACTCAGTATAGAACCATCCCTGCTGCAGTGGGCCACTGCACTAGCCCTCTTTTCAGCTCCATGCACTTCCTAAGGCATATATTTTAGTAAGGATTGTATGGGCTTCTCCCTCCACAGAGCTTCGGAGAAGAACTGCAATGCCTCTCACCACTGGGTGAGGAAATCCCCCAAAAATTGGGGAGAGGATGTGGCCTAACGGCTAGGGCAGTCAACTTCAAATCTGAGGAACCAGGTTTGAGTCGCTGCAACGACGCTCAACATCCTGTGATTCTAAGCAAATCACTTCATCTCCCCGTGCCTAACAAAAATCAATGTGTCCCTCTGTAACAAAACTGGTGCTCATGTAAAAGCGCTTTGACACCCGATACCTTCGGGTCAAGTTCGCGCTATATAAAACTATGGGAAAAAAAAAATCTTATTTCCATGCCCAGACAGGTACCAAGGTACGTAAGACTCTCCCTGACAACTCATTCACTACTGACTCATCAATCCCTTATCCAATTTGAAGCCTCAAATTAAGCACTACTAGTTACCCCCTCCAAGCAGTGGCACTCATTATGGCCCCGAATGAGCAGTCAGAGGCAACCCCGCTCTCCAGCTGGGTCACATGATTACATTCACCTTACAGGCACCACCTCTCACACAAATAAACGGTCCAAGACTAGCTGCAGCCACCAAACTAAAATATTGCCACCTAACTGGAGGTTAGAAAAATATGTGAAGGAGATGAAATGCCTGCAACGTTGTCTCATTTAATTATAATACGACAACTTTTTATGTTTGTCTAGAAATATATATATTTTTTATCTTCATGGTGATGGTGTTGAACGAAATTTCTAAATCACAGATTGCCACCCCGCAGGGTATATTCTTGATGTGCATTTTGTTACTGTCAAGAGGATATGAAAAAATAGGTCCACAATTAGAAGTATTCTAATATCCTCTAAACATCCCAAACAAGAGCTGTGCAACACAAATTATTTAGTAGAGACGAGCCCTAATAAAGTCACTGAGATGTAGATAAATATTAATTAGGAAAGAACATCAATTTAGAGGCGCTAAGTACTCATCAGAAGCTGAAAATGAGAACTTTCTCTACAATATAAATTGTGTTCCATGTTCTATGCGTAAACATCAATCAATGTATTCATTATTGAAGAATGTCCATGCTTTTCCATATACTGTCACTGCATGAAACACCTCACATGATCATTTAGGTTCAGTACAGAAAGACAGAAAGCACACTTGCTAATAAAAATGATAGAGGATAAAAAATATACTACTTGGACTGACACAAATAGAAACTGATGAAGATCATGGTGATGATGAGGATGATGGCAATAACGATGATAATTGCAATGATAACATTAGAAAAAATTAGGCTGATGCCTATGATGAGGTGATCGATGCTGCTGAAGATGACAATGATGGTGATTATCATCATCCTCATCATCGTCACACAATTCACAAATTGTGATAGTGAAAACAATCATTATTTTTCATGTATTTTTCTTTTACTTGAGGTTATTACCATACCACATTTGTAACCATTTTGAGAGAAGCAGAGCACCCTGCATAAGTAGGCAGCGGGAGCTAAATATCATAAGACTGACCTTTCAAAGAAGTCTCCTATAAGAACCTCAGGTCTCATGGGAACTTGTTCATGATCTAACTCTTGCACAATTTATATGTGCAGATATATAGGCTATATCAGTGGACTGGAAGCTCGAACTTAATCTTGCTATCTGCTCTCTTGAACTGTGCTCACTCGATGTTTGGAGTGGCATACACAAACACTCTCCTATAACCACTTTTTCTATGTCCAAAGCGCCATTCTGCAAACAACTGTGCCCATATGTTAGGATCAATTTTGTAAACAGTTCTTAGTAAGCTATCTCTTTTGTGGTTACTGAAAGAAGAGAAAAGCTCTAGGCACTGTGTGAGTGTTCACAGAGTTAAAAGTACTTGAAGACGTTTAAATGACTGTGGAGTTGTTTTACAATTTTGCTACAACATTTATTATCCCTCGCCTCATCTCCAAATAGTATGATCTCTATGACATACCAAATTTGTGATCTTTGAATAATTAGTGGCTAACTGTTAAATGTAATCTAGGATATCCTCAAATTTATCTTTCAGGTCCCTGTTAAAAATGGAAGCAGGTCTTTGGTGTTCCCGTTTTTATTAAGTTATCTGGTAATTTAAATCTTCCCTGCACATCAAAAGATCATGGTTTCCCTAACAAAAACAATAATTAATTATACAAAGATAACATAGAAGTTAATTATTATTATAATATATATAATTATATTATTTATTATTATTTGATTTTTATTTGTCAAACTCTGCCGACTTTAAAGCTGGGGAACCAGGTTCAAGCCTGGCGGGAGGCTCAAGCGTCCTGTGATTCTGGAGAAATCACTTAGGGCTTAATTAAGTTTCTGGCGGTCCACGCACGGCCAGACTTGTGGGGGAGCGGCAGCGGCGGTCTCCCGACCGCTCAATTACAATTAGGGCGGCCGGACCGCCATTGCCCTGCCACAGCTGCCAGAGAATGTCGCGGCTGTTAGGGTGCCACAATATGCCTGGCAGGACTGTCGTGGTCCCGCCAACCATATTACGAGTTTCCTCTCCGCCGACGGTGTCATGGATGTTTCTACTCCATGAACACTGTGGCGGAGAGGAAACAAAGGGGTCCCTACAGGGCCCCTTGTGCCTCCTCTACATAGGATGCTTGCAGGGGGGCACAACATGTATCCTCCTGTACGCATGCACCCCAGTTCCTGCACAGCATGAACTCAACAGTCCATGCCGTGCAGAAACTGTTTTTGCCATTCCTATTGCGGTGCCCATTTTCAAGACGCTGCTGTGGGAACTTAAAAAAAAGCACGGCAGGCAGGAAGAAACTCCTAATCTGGCGGTCAGCCCAACCACGGCTTTGGCGGTGCAGTGGCTGGGCGGACCGGGCGTTGCAACGCCAAAGTCCTAATCAGGCCCTTAATCTCACCATGCCTAAAAAAAATACTAATGTGTCCATCTGTAATGCAACTGGTGCTCATTTAAAGCACTCTGATACCTTTGGGTAGAGTTTGTGCTATATAAAACTGCAACAAAAAAATATCAACACAAAGCTTGTGGGGGGGAAGTGACTGAAACATAATGATAGAACATGTACTAGACAAAGCCAGCGGATCTGATTTACATTACCGAAGAGGTAGTATTTCACTTACAGATGCCATTCAAGGTCATGTTCTCGTTGATATATTGAGATTATTACTAACCTGACACAAAGATTACACTTTTTTCGTATGTGTTCTCAGCAGGAGTACTTGCTTTGACTTTTTCCTCATAACACATTCGATATTGCTAGATATCTTCTTCTGCATGATTCTGTATTGTACCATGCCTTGGTCTTGCTGCAACTGTCAATTGAAATTCTAGCTCCTTCATTAGAAATGTTGAGTATGAGCACATCTAAATATAAACACCCTGAAGCAAAGAGATTATTAGCGTCTACCTTATCCAAATACTCGTAGGTTATTGAAGTTTTATTTGACCGAAAGTGCAGCTTTTATGGGCAGCAGGAAAGGCATGTATGTATTAGAGGGGATATGATGCAGGGCTCACTTAAATACGAACAAGAAAGGGAGACACAGACAGCCCTCGCAACGTCTGTCACTAATCTCTTGGCAAAACATAACAGTGACGTGTCAAATAGCTTATTATGAGAGCTGCCAAAAGTCAAATAATTTCTTAATGTATTCTTTACCACACACACTAATTATGCCCTGTACAGAATTAGATGGTGGCATTACGACCATGGTGAGAAGGCTGGAAGGTTGTTAGTGCCTCAACTATACCAAGAGGAATCATCTCCAGTGATCCTATGCAGGAACCCGAAGCTATATTTATGACATTTGTGGCGCAAGGCAGCGCAGCAAGTCACCTTGCTACCTTGCCCTGTGTAATGGGGAAAGGGCAGGAATACACCGTATGTATCCAATACGGTGCATTCCTGTCCTTTTCCCTAGCACTGGCGCCATTTTGTCAGCCTAGCACCAATGCAGGCACCTTTGAACAATGGTGCAAGGGGGCCTGTGTTGTAGGCAGGATTGTTTTTGTGCATTAAGGGGTAACTATGGTGCCAACTAAATATATAGTTTTCTGGAACATAGCAGGGTTAAAACAAAAACTAATGGACCTAGAGTGGAGAGAATACATGGACCAATTCGATTTTGCCTTGCTCCAGGAATCTTGGCTATTGGAGCCACCACACAAACTAGGCTGCAGATCATTCAGTGCAAACTCAGAACCCTCAGTGAGGGGCAGGCCATCAGGGGCCTGGTTATATGGGTTCATGCTTCTTTAAATGCAATCATAGAGGCACTAGAAACCTCCTCACCTGATATCGTCGGTCTAAAGACAAAAATGCAAAATAGAGCTGAAGTATATTTGCTCAATGTTTATATTAGACCAAGAACTGCTAGTAGGGAGACGTCTGCGGCGGAAATATTAGAAAGCATTAAATACCATCTTTGGTTCCATAAGCCCTGAAGCTGTAGTCATTATTGGTGCTGATCTAAACTGTAAATATGAGGCAATAGTTGGGTTGGAATCTATTTTAGAGGAAGAGGCATTCCTTCACTAGACGTTGGCATTCCTTCTTCCTTGTACAGCAGCTGCCATGCAACTTTCCCACTTTGCATCTGAGCACCGGTTGCAAGCCTGTAATGGTAGGATGCCATCGGACAGTTCAAGTACATTTACATTTACAAGAGGTGATACTAAACCGAGATTTGACTACATAATAGTTAGTGTTACAATGCGGAGTTGTCTAGTTGACTTCAAAGTAGATCAAAAAGAAGACAGTGATCATCTTCCACTTCATCTAGAAGTATAAGGGGCTTTTTTTTAGACCTGGGCACAGGACAAGACTAGAAACCTGTTCCTGTCTATCGCTGGTAACAACCGTAGGTTAATTAAGTGGCCACTTATTGTGAACAAGCCAGAAACCATGATAGAGATGTACAACATATTCTCTAGTGATCTATATCCATTTGTAGACAGTCCACCACATGATATTCCTATCACACAAATGCACTGTTCCCTTGCTGAGAAAATTAAACCATTTTTGACTGAGAAACATTCAAACCATCTGACAATAGGCACATCTAAGCGCCCTTCCAGGAATCCCTTGTATTCTAAAGACTGCTGTGTGGCAAAGGGATGGTTGCTAGCGACTTTGAAGACAAATAATATTGAATCCATAAGAAATGCCAGGGCAGATTATAAGAAAACACTAGACTGAGCTGAAAAGTACTGGGATGAGGCAAACTGGAGTGATCTGATCCTTGCAGCGAAAAGCTGCCTTTTGGAAAATAATGGCACATGACAGCAAAATTGGCAATATTAGTCTAGAGCATCATCTAGATCCAGGCACTTGATGTAGGCGCTTTACCCGTTTATATTCTGATCCTACTGAATATTTGCAAGTCTTACAAGGTTAAAATCGAACTGAAACAAATAGGACCATAACATACTTCCTCCACTTTAGCTTAGATGAGACCAGGGTAGCCATATCCTATATCAAAGCAGGGACAGTTCCAGGTCCTTACAACATACAATGGGACCTCTTGAGACATGATAAGGCATTATGGGTACCATACGTAAACTTGCTTTGTAATGCAGTAGCCTTGAAGCATCAGTACCAGCAACGTGGTAAGTAGCTGTAATTGTACCAATTTATCAAAAGGGCAAGAACCTACTAACTAGAGACCCATTAGTGCAATGTATCTCTTGCAAAAAGTCTACTCCAAACAGATGCAAAATAAACTTACCAATTGGATAGTTGAAAACAACATTCCTTCACCGTATCAAATGGGATTTAGAACAAGAACCAGTAAAATTGGCCAGGTCTTTAAGCTTTTGTGCACAGCATGGAAATATACCAAATCGAGAGAAGGCCATCTGTACGTAGCATTCATTGATGTAAAAGCAGCTTTCGACCTTGTTCTAAGGGTTCATCTGTGGGACTTGTTGAATAGCCAAGGTGTACCTGATGAGCTCTTGGTGTAGATAGTCAGATTGCATCAAGACAACTATGCTCTGGAGGCAATATTACAGATGCTATACCCCTTAAAAGGGCAGTGAACAGCGATGCATGTTGGCACCCACTCTTTTTTCGTTATATGTTAAGGATGTTGTGCAACATCAGTGCCAGTGCAAACACGACCCCCCAAAATTAATTGGGATCCTAATATTTGCGTTAATATTTGCAGAAAATACCATCCTGCTATCACAGACTCCAAATGGGCTGCAAAGGCAATTGGATAGCTTTAATAACTATTGTACAATAAAGGGCCTTGAAATCACCTCTAGTGAATCAAAGTATATGGCCATAGGATCGCACAAGTCCTTCAGAAAAACATAATTGTCCCTAACCAACATCTAGAATGTGTGACAAACTTTAGTTATCTTGGCATCACACTAGACGCAAAACTGTCCTGGAAATCGCAAATACAGAAATCTAAAGTTGTTTTGCTGCATAATTCAATGGGTATTACAAAAAATCATCAAGCCACCTAATCCAAGGCAGTATCGCCAGCCCTGGAGGTCTACAAATACAGGGCCCAAAGAGCAGCCTTCTATAGAGTAGAACTGTGGGGGGATGTTGCTTCGTATGCCCAAATGTACTCTAATGACCCCAGTGTTTCATGACATTGGCATCAAAAGAATAGAACATTTACCTCTATGGAGACCCTTACTATTTTGGGTTCGCTTATTGGTCATGCAGGAACTCATTTGTCATAAAGAAGGACTGAGAGAAATTTTGGCCCTTGATGGTCACATTACATTCCCTTGGTTTCGCAACATCAAGACCTGGTCTAACAAAGTACGGTTGAGTTGTTTTGGGATGTTCCTAATTTATTAACATTCAATTCAAAGGAGGTCTTGAAACAAACCTATTGGGAATATGTACTCAATAGCATTCAGTGTATCCTCAGTTTGGGTGGGCTTACCGCATATTTCCTGAGTGTTAAACCATTCCCTTTTTTTGAACAATATCTGGATATTGTACATCCCCAACTTGCAAAATCATTATATATGAAGTCCCACTTTGGTATCCTTCAGATTAAATCGAACACAACTAGATGGTTACCTGGTCCAATTGTTGACAGGGAGGCTTATTGTACACTATGCACTTTAAACACTGAAGAAAACCTTGTACATGTGCTATTTGTTTGTCCAGCCTATGGCTCACCGAGAAGTAAGAGGAGTAAACCAATGTGTTGCAATATGGGGACTAGGAAATGTCTAGAAGCATTAAGAAGTTTAAAATCAGACACGTTGCAACTAATAGTCTTTGGTCTTAGGAGATATCTTTTTGCCATACATCAGGTACACAAGATAAAAGGATTGAAATTCTAATGTGCAGACTATATGTGACTTATTTTATTCTGACATGATTTATGTTTTTATTAGGTTTATGTAATCTTGTTATACTGAGTATATGACGAATTGTAAATGTGTTGGATTAATATTGAAAATTGTATTGTATTTTATTGCATGAAATGTTATATATATGCTTTGTATGGTCTTTAACCAAAATAAAAGTGAATTGAATGAAAAAAATATGATACCCTTTCTTGCAGTTTTCTGCATGAAAGGGGTGTGCAATGTGTGCTGCTGTGGGCATTCCACAGCAACACCTATTGCTTTTTGACGCTGCCCCAGATTTACAAGGATCTGTAAATCTGAGGCAGCGCCATAGAAAGAGCAAAACGCCTTTATTTATTGATTGTTTATGTGCAGGAAGCGACACCTTCCTGCACATAAACAATCATTCCCTGCAACAAGGCACCCTTGTACTATGGCATAAAGGTGTCTGTGTTGGTACTAGGTAGCTTTTTTTGGTGCCAGCGCATGGGAAAACACAGGGGTGCACAGTATTGTTGTAAATATGGCGCATCCCTGAGTTATTTAAATGACGCAGCGCGGGGACGTAAAATTTGCCGCAGCGCTGTGCTGTGCCATTTCCTTGTACAGGTTGTATGTTGGAACAACGAGTTCCTCAACCCTGCCTACCTTTACAACGTGGTCTCTACAATGACCGCGTCTTAACCACGAATTGCTTTACCACGTATTCCTACACCACAAATTTACGTGGTAAAGGCATGCATGGTAAATGGATATCCGGGGCTAAGATTACCACCCCCTCCTCCTCCCCCTGAGCCCTAAATACACCCCCAACCTTCTAAAAATGACACCGAACCCCCCTACCCCCTGAAAACTACCCCGATCCTGTCCCCCTCCTAAAGTCTACCCTGAACCCCTCCACCCCATAAAAACTACTCCGAACCCCCACCCTCTAAAAACTACCCCGAACCCCCACCCCCTAAAAACTACTCTGAATCCCTCTTACCTGTTCTGTTCGCTTTCCAACGCTCCTCTCTCCCCGCCCATCACGAACACTAGACCGACTTTGCCTTAACCACGCACATGCGTGGTTAAGGCAAAGTCGTTATTTGGGCAAGTCGTTGTTTGGCTTGCGGGCTTCCGGAACTTGTGGATCTGGCCTCATTGTTCCGGATGTTTCCCCTTGCACATATGCCTCTTAGGCTCTCTCAGTCAATCGCTAACGTCTTAATTCCCTGCATTCCCACTTTTCTTCCAAATGAAACGCTGCCTCCCATGTGTAATGCGCTTCATTGGAATGGACCAAAAGTGTAACCATGTGACAACACCATTGACACCACATCATCCAAGTTTTGACCAGTTTTTGTCATTAGCTATAGACCCAGTGACACAAGTGGATTGTTGTTTTTCATGGGAAAATTGTGGAAATGCTAGATGGTAGGGATTTTGTGGATAACCGGAGATTCTAGAATTTTCCCACACAGAAACATGAGGAAAATGTATGGCATGTATGTTTTTGCCAAAGTATGGATTTTTCAGGAATTCTGTTAAAGAAAGGGTAGTGGGCTACACACACGTCTTACCATCCGGGACCCCTTTGGGTGTTTAGTTTTCAGTAATATCAGGGAATGGTGTATATATAGATGTGACAACACCTCATGTTCAGGAGAAGTTCTGTTCAAAAGGATTTGGTTGGTTCCATTTAAATAAGAAAATTCTTATCATGTACATTGCACATTGCCTTTAGAGTATGAGACTCCTGCATGTGGTGTCTTCAGTTTTTGAAATATATGCAACCTACAACAAGTCCGACCAACATTTACAAGTAAGGCTAGGCACACCATACTAGCACATACCTGTTATCTTTGTATTATATCTGAGCAGCATCAGAGCATACCTCATACAGAAAAGTAGGTCACAAAACACAACATGTCACAGTCATGAATTATTAACATGGATAAATATGTATTAAGGATTTGTTTACTGGTTGTTTACTGGGTGTCACAATTCAAATAACCACATATTTTTCACCAGAAGAGAAACTAAAAGCAACCATAAAACAGAAGCTCAGAGCCTCAGTCTCAAAGGTAGATTTGATTGTAAAAATAAATTTACAACTGGATTTACCCTGTTTTCACCTCCTAGGAATTCACAAAAGGGATTTTCATTTACAGATGTGGTGATCTCCGCCACAAGCGCGGAGTTCTCAGAAAATATAAATCATACTCAAGTTGTGGAAAAGGGGGCAATCAACTTTTGGATATTTGTCAGCATTCATAACCTCCTCTCATTCACTGTCCCATCCTGGAAAGAGTCAGATTTTTATTCCATTCCATCCAAAGACTAGTACTTTGTATCCCTTTCCCAAGATGATAGAAGACTGAATTACCGCCATATTTGGTGGGGGTGTAGGAGAAGTGATTTCTCCACAGGGAATATAATTTTCGCCTTGGAGAAATAAAAAATAAAAAAGCGCATTTGCACAGGGAATACTATTCCCCCTATGAGGGATTCTCAGCTATACAGAACCCCCCACATCTAAATTAAAATCCTGCAGGGAATGTCACATGAACGTCCAAGGAATATTCATGTAAACCTCATCCTGGCACTGCTTTTCATGTGTGTTCCTCAGGATGTTTGTGACTTATAAAAAAATAGTAAATGCAAACTTGCATGTAGGTGTAACTCTGCAAATGCTTTGTGAATAAGGTCCTAAATATTTACAACATTAAAGTCTCATTCTCAGACATGGAATAGGAGCAAGTGCTGCATATGCATAATCTTGTAAAATCCTGTAGATATTGGCATATGCACTGCCGTCTAATATATATGTAAAGCAGTCAGTGGTGCATAATGATTAGAGAAGCTCATTAGAAATTATTGGGTTTAAAATATTAGAAAAATGGATACATTCAGAAAAACAGCATTGGGTCAGTCAAACTGCCCATACACCATATGCTTGTGGAGTGCATCAAGAATCATCCTTCTCTTGCCTGATGTTTAATATCTGCATGGGTCACTTAGCACTGCTACCATACTATAACATAATTTGATGGGAAAAAAAAAAGAATTCTAGTCAAACAAGAAACCTGGCATCTCAACTAACATCAACTCCTGCCTGAAATATGGGTTCTTTTGAACGGCAGAAAGATGTCTCTGATTGGAGCCAAAATTGAGTTTATGATCATGGGAGCAACCTGATCAATCTTATTAGCCTTTGAGTGGCCAACAGGTCATGCAACCACTCCTCCACTTCCCTTTTAAGAAGGAAGCTTGGGATACCTTTTAACTGTTATCGCTGTTCAGCTATTGTTACTCTAAAAAAGTGATAGGTGGAATGATTGATTTCATCTCAATAACTGGCCCTTAGTTATGGATGCACTCAACTCCACTCCACTTTTTTTCAGCCAGGTATTCCACTCCAGACAGAGACCAGCCACTGGCAAATCAGACTTTGTCCTTCTCCAATAGAAACTACCTAACCCAATCTATCTTGCCATATCTCTTGGGAAAGCATTTTTTGCTAAATTAGGGCCTCATCAATGAGGTTTGGGTTAAGTTAATGGCTCAATGACCATGGAACCGACCTAAAGGTGACCTAAGGGCATACCAAGCAAACTTAAACCATCTCATTTAGGAAATCAAAAAAATGATGGATGGAATGCTCAAACTAACATCACCCACTGTTATGTACATGGTACACTTTCTTTTTGTTTTTTTATCTGGACTGTGTTCGAACTCGCCACTTGGCGAATGAAACTCTGAATGGCGTCTAGGGTATACGACCATACGACAATTATGACAATTGTGCGGTGTGCTAAAACCGATTATCGATTCCGATGCAGCACCCACCAGGTTTTCATTATGGCGATAGCACTTGAATAGTCACATCTGAATGCTTCTATGACACACTGTCACGCCATCTATAATTGCTTTTACACATAGCAATGTCTTTCATTTGAATATTATGATCACCTAAATGTGGCCATCTGCACAAGACTGCACAACTCATGACACGAGCTGCTTTTACTACTAATGTAGAACTTGCAATATCATAAACCAGTATGATGTGTTTTTCCACTTGGAGAATGCAATTCGCAGCACTACACATCACAAGATGGCCGCTCCAACAATTGTCTGACATTCGTAAGTACTGCACTTGCATAAATGACTTGAACTCCACGTGTTATATTGCAAGTATCAATCACTAGTATGCATGGCAACTTTAGTTTGCAGTTATGACCATACATTTGCACAGCAGAATATTTGTGAATAAGGTCTAGACTCAAAGTAACAATGGAGTATTACATATTGTAATATGGCCGCCGCAGTTACACTGCCATTTCCAACAATTGTAACAACAGTCCTTTGTTTATTTCACTTGTCTATGTATTGTATGCTTATTCGTTTGCTCAGCGTGTGATCAAGGCAGTTTCTGCCAAAACGCGTTGCAATCTGAGGAATAAAGCCAATTTGCACTAGCAGAGGTCGTTTGAGCGTGCGCTTTACTTGAACTGAGTTTGATATATATACATATATAGACATATATCATAATTACTAATTAATATAAATATTTCTTTTTCAGTACATTAATGTTTTTTATATTTTCCTTTATATACATAGCTATCAAAACACATAATCAGAAACACATACATATATGTGTTTGTGTGTTTATATAAGCATCTATTTACATACAATATGAAATATTTGTGGAATGTATTTAATTTACATTATACTAAATTTATATATTAAAATGTTTAACATTTACTACTTTAAACTTTATTCCTATGAAAAAAATTTGATATGTTTATATATGCTGGGGCAATATTAGTGCAACGATAATTTGTTTACAATATTTTGACACGTACTATTAAAAGTATAGGAGCATGATATTGTGGGAAACGATATTTCTGACAGGTTGCTTTTTTCAACTATGGCCCTGATTACGGTGTCGGTCGGACTTGCGTCCGACCAACACCGTTGCAGGGAAGGAACCGCCCGACCATAAATCAGCGGTTCCAACCCTGCAATTAGGATGTTACCGCACATAGTGCGGTTGGAAACCCCCATTTCTCAATGGGAGCTTTTTCGGCGGGCGGAATCCACCCGCAGCACAAGCTCCCATTGAGAAATGGGAGTTTGCGAATATCCCTCCTGCCACACATTGCAGGGATGTTCAGGGGGACACCATAGGTGCCGCCCAAGCCCAGATGTGGAGGGCCAGGGGGAAGAGAGCCCTGCTACGGGCCCCCAATGTCGATTTCCACAGCCTTTCAATGTCGAAAAGTCTGACATGGAAAGGCTGTCGGAATCCGACATCATAATCCCGACGGTGGAAACGCCATCCTTAAGGGATTAGGAAGAGTTTCCGACCGACCGACGGGCTCCATGAGCCTGTCGGAAAGGGTCGGTCGGTCCCCCCAATGCTGCCTCTGACCGCACGCATGGTAATGTGTCAGTCGGACCACGGCAGTAGACGTAGTTTGGACCGCATCGTAAATAGGCCCTAAATGTTTTACCACAATAGTGTCAGTGATCTAATAAGTTGTAGGTGTCACTTTTCAAAACTCTTTAATAAATAAAATGCATACCATGGTGTGCAAAATGTTGCTGCACTGCCAAATCTGTGGGTTAAGAGCCTCATTTATTGTTTGGCGGAGCAGGAGCTTTGACACAAACTGGCAGAGCTCCAACCAATTCAAACTCGTGGCTCCCGCCCTGCCCAATTTAGAGATGGAGAACCACTGGGTTTCTGAAAACAGACCCTTAGTGCGCTCCACCATTAAAAACCATCGACCATTCACCACATAGACATTATTTCATATTGTGATCACCCCATCGTGTTTAAATCCGAACGATGGCCTCTGATTATACTGCTCAGCTCAGCCATACAAAGCACGGCCGTACTGGTACGGAAAAGAAACATTTTCTCCCTGAGTATCAGAGCCATTGTTTGTTTTTTAATGGAAAAAACTTCTACTTTAGGAATGTGTTTCAGTAGAGCAAAAATATTAATTCTGAGCAGTAAAACAATATGGTGCCTGCTTGCCATATATTTTTGATTTTAGTGCATTAATTGCACTTGCAGATGCGCTGAAGACACAGATATCTTCTTCAGCAAGGTGCAGATCTTTAATCATTGCAGGAGTGCCTAAACCAGGGGAGTGGAGGCTATGGCCTCTATTGAACTAGTGGGCAGGCAGACCATCCGCCAGATCAAAAATGTCCCCTAAATCTTTACATAGTCCTATTTTATATTACAATATCTGAAATCATGTCCCCTATCTTTTGACAGTGTCAGTTTCGCACGTGTACCGCTCACACAGCCAATCACATTTGGAAAACTTAGGGGCATATTACCAAGGGCCTTATCGCCGCTTTAGCAGCACTTTTTGCAGCTAAAGCGGCGATATTTTTAACGCCCTATCAGCAAGCTGTCGCTAACAGGTGTTAGCGACAGCTTTTCAGTGATAGCGACCGCTTTGGGTGCTCCTTGCATGTCAGCGATATTTATCGCTAATGACATGCAAAGTAGGCGTTCCCAACATAAACACCACGAAAACAGCCGCTAACAGGCCTAACGCCTATTAGCAATGAGTCCCCGGCCCCGGTGAGTGATATGAAAAGTCGCGCTAACCGAGGTTAGCGCAGGATTTTTAACACCTACTAAAATCCTAACTTAGCAATGATATCCAATGGGAGGTGGATTCATAGGCTGAATCCTCACCTGCCTATTAGCAAGCTTTACGTCAGCGATAACATTTTTTATCGCTGTTGTACCCGTGTTACTGGAGGATTTTGCCGCTATCGCTGGTTTTAATATCGCATTGGAGATAAGCGTTGATAGTAACGCGTTATCTCCGCGATGAAAACCAGCGATAAAAAAAAACGCGCTAAGCGCGGTTTGCGATAATTATCGCACGCTGTTGGTAATAGGCCCCTAAGATCTTATGGAATCTGATCTTCTATAATTATTTGCAGTGGTATCTAAGTTCCAGAATAATGTTCATCTATTTAATCCTCAATGTACATGGTGGACTTGCACCTTACAAATTGGAGCATATTAGATTCGCAATCTCAAAACGTTTTAAACTGAATGCCTAGGGGAAGGCCGGAGCAATAGCAGCAGGCACCCAGCCTCAAAACTTGCTTTCTGGACATAGACTGCCTGAACCTACCAACCAGATGTCAGACTAAATTGTGCAATCTTTTTTCAAGGCTGCAACACTTCAGGACACTTGAAAAGGCTTTTTTTTAACAGCACTTAATATTTTTAAACATCTGCTTTTTTGTAAAGGTTTTTATTAACTGTACAATAAATATGACTATGACTACCTGGTGGACTGCATGCAGAAATGTAGAATGCGAGGGTCAAAGTGCCATGGCTATAGATCACATTAATGATTATTTGCCCAAAAAGGTTGGTCCAGAAAACTGTTTCAATTTCTGGACATTAGAAACCCACTGCCAATATGCAACTTTATTATTGATCGAACATATTGTTAGGCAATGTAATGACGATAAAAAACACAAGTGCAAACACCAGCTATCACAATGTCATTCTGCAGAACCGCAAGAGAAACACATAACATTAATATAGTGTAACAAAAAACTGGTTCAATCACATTACATTTTACATTTTGTTTTTCAATTGTTTTATTAGTTGGGGTTTTTACAAACTTGTCTCACTCCACCGTACACCTTTCACTGTATTTTCATTTTTCATATCATAATAACACCCTGGCTAAAGAATTCTGGGTGGACATTTTGCAACTAGACAGTGCAGTTTTGCTTTTCATGCTGATGCCAACCAACCAATCCATATTCATTTGACTCAGAGACATGTCTCCATTAGTATTAGAAATACAAAGTCTCTCTTAAACTTTCCTTCACCTACATATGTTATTATTAAGTGCTGCTGACAGTATTTTTCCTTAGGCAGAGATAGGGCAGAAAAATTAACACCAGTTCTAACCACTCTTCAAAATCTTAAACGTCATTAACTTCTGCCTGAAGTTTATTTTAAGCATTTGTAAGAAAAATATGCCTGCAGTTATGCTGGTGGATTTATGCCACTAGATTTCAGCTACAAAAAGCAAGCAAGTTATAAAATGTTTACTTTATGTGGACAAAGTGGTTTGAAAGGCACACGCGGCAGCATAATGCAGCAGGGTTATTTACCATTCCAGGCACAGCATGGGTCCTTTAGATGTGGCTGAATCTACTGTAAATTGTCCTGTTGGAGCCCTAATGGCCTCGCTGTATAATCAATATAAAATAATGATGTCTCCCTCTGGTACTCTAAAAGTAAGCGATCTTCCCAC
Organism: Calotriton arnoldi; assembly: GCA_963921515.1. Classification (NCBI taxonomy): domain Eukaryota; kingdom Metazoa; phylum Chordata; class Amphibia; order Caudata; family Salamandridae; genus Calotriton; species Calotriton arnoldi. Next base: position 56,557 of record CAWUFW010014023.1, read on the forward strand.
TGCCTGTTAGTTTGTTTTCTTTATTCTCCATTCAGATCTCATCTCAAAACACACTTTAAAGGGAGGCAACAGCAGCAAGAAAATTAGTGTGAAGAAATATTTCGCGAAAACCTACACGAAATCTAATAGATGCTAATGCCTTAAAAAATCAGAGTGGGTCATACCCCCTCCACAGTCTCCATAGTATCCCTTTCCATCTCCAAACTGTAAAAGGGACATCTGAAAGAGAATTCTGCCCCCTCCATTACTATTAAGGCTTGAGGTTCTTCCGCAAAGCCCTCTTGTGAGATTGATGGAGACGAGGGAAAAGGGAAAAGGTGCCTTAATAATAATTTACTGAAAGAATATTTGCCTAATTCTTGTCTAAAAAGAGACCGAGATTCTGGTGTGACCTAATTGCAGCATGGCTTAAAGACGACGACAACATTAAGGTATGTGATGTGCCAACTGAAGATGGACCACATGTTTACTCTTCCACATCTCAACCCCATTCTAACTAGGACCCAGATTTACTAAGTTTTTGCATGGGGTTGTGTCACTTTTGTGGCACAACCCCGAAACAAAATCCATTTTGATATTTAGTTAGCCAGACAAATTAAATTTGTGTGGCTCTGCATGGTTTAGTAAATACTAAATAATTTGAAGCTTTACATAGCGCTGCCTTGCGTTACTTTGTATTGAGTTGGCATTTGATAGGTGTTCCTGTGCACCCACCCATGGAATTAGACGCAATCCCAGATTTACTACAGGCAGTAAACCTGGAATTGCACAAAAATAGTGCACCTACCACAGAGAGGCATAACAGGGAGAAATATAATTATCTACCTGCATTATTTCCTCTTTCTGAATCATGATTCATTCGGCTTCACACATAAAACGAAAACATATTGCCTCTTAGCATGTTTTTGTGCACGAGGATATGCCTTCCTGCACTTAGACAATCCTTCCTGTAATGCAGGTGCCCATACAGCATGGTGCAAGGGTGCCTGCGTAGGTGCTAGGCAGAACACAGTGCACCAGCGCTAGGACATAGCAGATGTACGTCATTCCTTAATCGGTAAGGCACATTTTTACCTCCTCCCTTTCATGCAACATAACAAAGCAAGTTACCTTGTGCATTCTGTTGCATGAAATATTAGTACATTTGTTCTTCGGTGTTTGCAAGGTGAAGGCCACAATATCTGTCAGAAGGGTGAGTTTGTGAGAGGTACAGCAGGTGCATGCACAACACAACCCCAAAATGTGATTTATCAAGCCATGCAAGCCCACTTTGCACGGCTCTCAGGGGCATGGTTACAAGAGCATTGCGCCACCAGAGCATCACGTTTTATGACGCTCTGGTGGCGCAATGCCCTGCTCAATATTTACAGTGCGGCGCTAAACCACTTTGCGTGGCTTAACGCCGCATTGTAAATATTGTTTCCTTTCACGCAGTTTTCTGCATAAAAAGAGAGTGCAATGGATGTTGCTGTGGGCATTCCACCGCAACACCCATTGCTTTTTGACACTGCCCCAGATTTACAAGGATATGTAAATCTGAGGCAATGCCAAAAACTAATGCCATTGAAAAGCAGGTGCAACAAGGAGAAATACTTTTATTTCTCCTCGTTTTTTGCTCATTCTGCAGCACACATGGAAGGAGCAAATCGCCTTTAATGATTGATTATGTGCAGGTTTCCCTTCCTGCACATAAAAAAATCATCCCCCTAATGCAGGCACCATTGCAGCATGGCACAAGGGTGTCTGCAGTGGTGCTAGGCAGCTTTTTTAGCACCGACGCAAGGGAAAACACAGGGATGCAATACGGTGCATCCCTGCTTTTTTGAAGTGACGCAGCGTGGTGCTGCTAAATTGCTTGCTGCGTCGCGCTGCCTCATTTCTTTGTAAATATGCCCCATGTGGATTGATAAACCAGGAGTAAGGCAACATAGCTGCTCAAATCGCTGTTTTGCGGTACTCTGCCCATTGGAGGCCTTCCATGGGGCATGCTGGATTTTGACAAATTCCCAGAATTACCATTACTTGTAGACCTGGGTATTCCCCAAAATGTTCTGCCTTTCTAGGTGTAACGAGGAAAAATATCTTTATTGCTCCACTTTATTTACTCTTTCTATATGTGCTGCATTCTAGATGCACACATAGATAGAGGAAAACGCCTCAGGGGATTGTTTTTGTGCAGAAAGGTGCCCTTTCCTACACAACAACAATCCTGCGTTTAACACAGGCACCCCTGGCACCATGGTGCACCATGGTGCGAGGGTGCCTGCCTTTGCGCTAGGCAGCCTATCGTGCACTAGAGCTGGGAAAAGGCAGGAATGTGCCATATTGTGATAATTACAGCACCTTTCTGTCCTTTCCTTGTAATGCAGCACAGTACAGCAAAGTGACTTGCAGTGCTGAACTGCTTTACATCTAGATAAATGGCCCTGAGTTTATAGAGTAGCACTGCATGAGAAATGTACCGAAGAAGTTCAGATTTTAGAGTAACACTGCATGAGAAATACACTGAAGAAGTTCTGACCCTCGGTCTAGGTCCACTCTCTCCCTGCAGCTCCGCTGTGCCGTCTTGCCTCCAGACCCCGACCTCCTCCTTGGGAGGTTCAAGGCTGCTGCCCGCTCTTGCGCCTGCTGCCCGCTCCAACTGGGACCAGACTGCCTGCAACCACTGTAACCTTTCTCAGCCGTTTTTTTCTTAATTTTTCCCTGTTGTGCCACTGTTATTGTGCCCATCTGTGTCTTGCTCTAATTCCACCACTGTTTTTATTTTCTCGTGCCTGCCTGTTCCTTTCGCCGCTGCTGCCCCTGCGGCCCCTCCCCCCCGGAATTCCCCTCAGAATTCCCCCGCTCCTGCCACCCAGCCTCTCCTCCCTCCACCGGGGACACCCTAAAATGCATCCTCCTCAACGTACGCTCCGTACACAAACACGCCATGGAAATCTGGAACCTACTCGACTCTCTCTCGCCCGACATCGCCTTCTTCACAGAGACCTGGACCAACACATCCTCCGCCCCCGACATCAGCACCGCCATCCCAAGACGGATACAAGATCCAGAGGAAAGGCCGCCCCAACAACCCAGGAGGGGGGGCCTCGCCATCGCCCACAAGAGCACCCTCCGCCTCACCACCTCCAGCGAAACCTTCCCCACCGCCGAACACCTGTACTTCCAGATCCAGACCACCCCCAAAGCCACACTCCGAGGAACCCTCATCTACAGACCCCCGGCCCCCGAACACCCTTCGCCACCACCATCACCGACTTCATCGCACCCCACGCCATCGCCTCAGCAAACTACATACTCATTGGAGACCTGAACTTCCACCTCGACAACCCCAGCGACCCCAACTTCACTATCCTTTGTGACAACCTCGCCAGCATCGGACTTAAACAACTCATCAACACATGACCCACAGAGCGGGACACACCCTCGACCCCATATTCGCGGCAGGAAACAGCGTCCAATTCAGCCACACACGGCAGCCGCCATGGACCGACCACCACTGCGTACACTTTGCCATCAACAAACCCAAGGCACCCAAACCAGCCCCACGCCCACCTCGAAGGAACTGGAGCAAGGTTACTGACGAGCAACTTAACTCCACCCTCACCCGAGACAACTACACCTGGGCACCCAACGCAAACGACGCAAACAACGCAGCCAGAGAACTCCACACCTTGATCTTCAACTGCACAGACGAGCTCGCCCCGCTACGCAACCCTGACAGACAGCGCCCCAGGAAAGCAGCCTGGTTCACCACCGCTCTCCAAGAAGCCAGACGCACCTGCAGACACCTGGAGAAGAACTGGAGAAACACCAAGACAACCGAAAACCACACCACCTACAAGGACGCCATGACGGACTACCATAACCAGATCAGAGCCATTAAGAGGAACTTCATCCACAACAAAATCCTGGCCAACTTCACCAACTCCAAGGAACTTTTCAGTGTCATTCAGGAATTCACCAACCCACGCAGCGAAGCCACAGACATCACACCATCCCAAGACCTCTGCGACAAGCTTGGAACCTATTTTCACCTCAACATCAAAAACCTCTACGACAACTTCATCGACCATCCACCAGGCGCCACAGATGGCCCCCCGCCCCCAAGAAACACCAGCCAGCCCATCATCTCCAACTGGACACCGATCACGGCCGAAGACACGGCCTCAACCATGAAAAGCATCCACTCGGGGGCCCCCACCGACCCCTGCCCCCCTCACATCTACCACAGAGCCGCGGCCGCCATCTCACCCGAACTACAACGCACCATCAACACCACCTTCAAAACAGGCACCTTCGCAGACGACTGGAAGCGCGCAGAAGTCAGACCCCTGCTCAAGAAGCCCACAGCTGACCCCACCGACCTCAAGAACTATCGGCCCATCTCGCTCCTCCCCTTCGCAGCCAAAGTTGCAGAGAAAACAGTCAACAGGAATCTGACACGATTCATTGAAGAGAACGCCGCCCTCGACCCGTCCCAATCCGGATTCCGAAGCAACCACAGCACAGAGACCACCCTACTCGCCGCCACAGACGACATCCGCACCCTCCTGGACCAAGGCCACTCCGCAGCCCTCATCCTACTCGACCTATCAGCGGCCTTCGACACCGTCTCCCACTGCACACTAGTCGCCAGACTACACGACACAGGCATACAAGGAACAGCCCTGGACTGGATCCGATCATTCCTCACCGGAAGAAGCCAAAGGATCAGACTCCCACCCTTCCTCTCCGACCCCACGAAAATCACCTGCGGAGTCCCACAGGGTTCATCACTGAGCCCCACCCTCTTCAACATCTACATGGCCCCCCTCGCAGCCATCGTCCGACAACACGGCCTCAACATCGTATCCTACGCCGACGACACCCAGCTCATCCTCTCCCTCACCAAAGACCCCACCACTGCCAAACTCAACTTCCAGAAAGGGATGCAAGACGTCGCAGTCTGGATGACCAACAGCTGCCTGAAGCTCAACGCCGAGAAGACAGAAGTCCTCGTCCTTGGTACCACCCCTTCTGCATGGGACAGCACCTGGTTGCCGACCGCCCTTGGAAGCCCACCTACCCCCTCAGACCACGCCAAGAACCTCGGCATCGCACTTGACTCATCACTCACCATGAACCGACAGGTCAACGCCGTCACCTCCAGCTGCTTCAACACCCTCTGCATCCTCCGCAAGACCTTCAAGTGGATCCCCCCTGAGTCAAGGAAGACAGTCACCCACGCACTCATCACCAGCAGACTGGACTATGGAAAGCACTCTACGCCGGCATCAACAAGTCCCTACTCCGCAAACTCCAAACAATACAGAACACCACCGCCAGACTCGTCCTCGGTATCCTCCGACACGAACACATCAGCCAACACCTACGAAGTCTCCACTGGCTCCCTGTGGAGAAAAGAGTCACTTTCAAAATCCTCACTCACGCCTACAAATGCCTACACAACAACGGACCCAAATACCTCAACAACAGAATCAACTTCCACATACCCAAAAGAAACCTCCGATCTTCCAACCTCGCACTTGCCGAAACCCCGTGCATCCACAGAGCCAGAGCAGGCGGAAGATCCTTCTCTCACATTGCAGCCAAGACCTGGAACGAGCTACCGGCAGAGACATCAAACGCGCCCCCTCCCTGAACACCTTCAGGAAGACCCTCAAGACCTGGCTCTTTGGCTAAACAGATCTGCGGACCCCCCCCCCTCAGCGCCTTGAGACCCTCACGGGTGAGTAGCGCGCTTACAATTCCCTGATTGATTGATTGATTTTAGCGCAGCACTGCATGAGAAATACACTGAAGATGTTCAGATTACACAGTAGCCCTGCATGAGAAATACATTGAAGATGTTCAGATTACACAATAGCCGTCATGAGAAATACACTGAAGATGTTCAGGTTATAGAGCAGCACTGCATGAGAAATACACTGATGTTCAAATTATAGAATAGCTCTGTATGAGAAATGCACTGAAGAAGTTCAGATTATAGAGCACCACTGCATGAGAAATACACTCAAGATGTTCAGATTATACAGTGGCACTGCATCAGTTCCTTAAATTATAACATTTTTAGGGAGCTCAACAAGCTATAAAACATGTGTGCTAAACTACAGCACAAGATTATTTGTTGAAGTGCTTGTGCTGTCAATAACAGAGTCAGTTGCGGTTTTTCAGTTATCCACGGTTAGGACAAGTCTCAGTCAGCAGTCTGATGCCAGTGCTGAAAGCATATAATGGAAACCACATACCTGCAGTCTTTTCGTCCTCTTATGTAACCAGCTACTACACAACTACCATGCTGTTGGTACCACTAAAATAGGAAAATATCCTTGCAATTATTGCAATATAAGTGTGAATCAGTGTGCTAACCTCTGTATTGTTATGTCACTCTATCCTTTTACACATTCCCATGCCAACTTCCCCAGCTCAGAATTGAACCAACCCTGTAATGGAGACCTAATCGTATCATCCAACACCATACAATACAGTATGTGACAAACAATGTTTTCTGTTGAGGGTGATTTTTTAATTCACTAAATGTGAATTTCTGCTTTGGACACCAACATCAATTAGAACTCACAACTGTGCTAAAAACTCCCATTCTTCAAATATATTAGCTATACCAACAAGACCAGATTATTAGACACCACAATCAGAAGGTAAGGTGGTGTCTCTGGGAATGGTACAATGGCTGAAAGTGTGAATAATAAGACCAATAAAACGTATTTAGACAGCATGCCATATTTGAACAGTGGAAGGTAAACATTACGTTTCGCTAACTTGACAAATTTAAAGGAGTCAAGTTCATATTTGTGACTTGATCACGTCTTATGTTTATGCATTTTTTTTATGTCAGTTGTTGGTTCTTAAAAAAGCCTGCTTTCCTAATCTGTCTTAAACAATGTGCCTGGTTATATATTTGCAGGTCTGTAAAAGCCCATCTTCCTTTAGTCATGAGCTCCATAGTTTTTCCATTAAGGGCTGATCCCTTAAAGAGCCAAATGATGTATGCCAGCAACAACTGAATTTTGTGAAGTAGGTCTCTATCAAAATGTAGGGGATCATAACAACAAGAAAGGTGAGTTTAGATAGAGGAGATATTCAACCTGCCTAGATAGACTTTGGTAGGCAGTCCCAATGTGATAGTACTTCCTTAAGTTCTGCTATAGCTGTACTGATATTGACTTCTGCCAGGTGTAAATGTCAGATGTAATCAACATGCCAAAGTGTAGGACAGTTGACTTATTAGGGGTGACTTTTCAAAAAAGTTCAAAAACATTTGACGCCACAAATGTTAAATATGCATATCATAAAAATGGATAAATAGGCCATCTTTATGACTTATATGTACATCATGGGCATATTGTTTAAATATCAAGGGAGAAGTATCCTTCCAATGTTGGAAAAGGTCTGTGCAAACAGTGCAGAATGTGTGTGCCAAAGAAGTGCACAGACACCTCAGTAGTCAAAGGGTCTTGAGTGGTCCAATTCACCCTATCAAATGCTTTTCCGGGATCCGTGGTTATCACTGCTGGACTAAGTTATGAAAATTCTTATGTCTGTTGCAGTAGTTAAATCACAGGTAAGTTTATGTCTGTCCAGGAGGATTCTGTATTGATCTGATCTGAAAGTACTCCAGTTACTCTTCCCATTAATATCCTATACTAACGCTTAAAATCAACACTTAATATTGCCTTTTTATGATCATTTTCATAGTATATTTTTCCCCCCAGATTTCACTAGTAGCAAAATGGCTGCCTCTTCCATTCCTCAAGGAGTGACTCTCCCACCTCAAGATGGAGATAAAGAATTCCAGCATGGGATCAAGGATAATAGACTGCAGAGCAATATATTCTTCAGTGAGTATAATATCAGGTCCTGATGCCTTTCTTTTATAAGCTAACACAATGCCATGCATTATAAAGCCATTATACATTACCTAGAATGTCATAGCCATACCTTGTAGACAAGCCTCCACCCCCAAAACTGCACCATTTATAGTTCTTCAATACTTTCGGATCAACATATTTATTTTATAAAGAGAGTCAAAGTGGAAGTTTTGGCTTCAGGGACCTATGCAATGTTTTTTAGTGACATTTTAGAAAGGTGCACACATCTCCTCGACAATTAGTCAAAAGGCCACACAAGATATCCTTCAGTAGGTACTCATGTTTAGGGTTGAAATTAGTGGGACAATTTCATTAATTGGCACAAGATGGAAGGAGTCTAATGGGGTATGGATTGTTATACAGTATCTTTTCGTTGGGACATGTCACCCACAGGGACTAAAGCAAAATGAATCCCACATTTCACATGTTCTATTTTATAAACAAGGGGACTGAAAATATACATAAAACATAACCCTTATCCTGGTTCTAAGGCCTTTTTTTGATGTTTTCGGGCAGCTCGCATATTTAAACTTTCAGAACTGTTTTTCCACAAAAAGTTTCCATGCTAATTTTTCTTACTTTTACCCAACAGCCTATAGACTCTGAAGGTACCCAGGGTTTGTTGATTTTCCCAGAGGAAAAAGAGCAAATAGGCCAAATATAGAAACATTTTGGGGGTAAAAGTACTGTGCAACAAAACATGTTTTTTTTTTCAAATGACATCAATGAAGGTTTCAATTTTACCACAGTTTTTTTAGGAGGTAGTCCATTGTTCCAATTTCTTTCTGGTTTCAACCTACTTGCAGTTTCTGGTGCAAACAGGTGTAAAACGCTTGGGTGTTACCAGAAAGCTATGCATTTCTGAAACATCTTATCATTTAATTAAATAAATGATGACAGTAAGTAGGAAATATAGCCATTTTTTAACAACTTTTTCATCTGTAATTTACTATCGCGATTATAGCTTAACAAAAGCAATATATCATTATGTCTATCAGACCCTTATGGTCACAAGGATATGTAGGGCTTATAGGTTTTCCAAAAACATGTGAAACCCAGTGCCAACAACTGAGCTGCATCTTATAATGATTTTACATCATGTACAAACCGGCAATCAATTCATTTAGGAAAATCTAATGAATGAAAAGTTGGTATAAAGGAAACCTATCTACTTAAGAAATGTGCACAAGACACTGAGTTTAGGAACAGTTATTACACGCACACCTCTGAATTTGGGGTTACCCATGCTATCATGTTATTAAGAGGGATTTTATCAAAATGTGTTCTTTCTTGCACACTGGCTTACACTTGGAAGCCAAAAAGCAGAGAAATCAAATTGGTAATAACAAATGTTCTACTATTCTGTGTTCCTACACGTCTCTCGATAAAAATTGTAACCCACTAGTGTGTGTGGGCCTAGCCATGCAGCACATCAAACTCCAAAATGTGACCTAAAGACATTTCTGTGACAAAAACATCTGGGACAAGTGTGGAATGTGGGGTAGTAGGAGGTTTGTGGATCTCTGTGAGGACAATGCACGGTTTTAAGGTAAAGTCTGATCAAAAGCAGTACTCATGGGCTCTAGATAAGACCCAGAGCACCAATGCAAATGAAAGTAAAATGAGCTGATCATCTCTTTTCACTTTCGGTTTTAAAGCAACATCAGCACGCCATACAAAAAAAAATCAGCCCCAGGCTGCTGGGGAAGCTCTTACCCAGCAGCCTGACCTGAAATGAAAAACAGAGAATCCCTATTGTGCAAGCATCTGTGGGATTCTCTACCCTTGAAATTGTAACCTGACCTCTATTTCAATAGCACCTGGCTTGGAACACTTTTTGTGCAGCACACATAGAAACAGCAAATTGCCAGTAGTGATTGTTCATGTGCAGGATGGTTTCCCTTGCTGCACATAAACAATCATTTAAAAATGATGAGTTGCAACTTCTATGTGTGCTACACAAAGCAGCAGACATAGAAGTTACAAATCGCCATTATGGATTGTTTATGTGCAGGAAGGGACACCTTCCTGCACATGATCAATCATTCCCTGCAACGCAGACAGCCTTGCACCACACCCTTGCACTATGGTGCAAGGGTGTCTGCACTGGCGCTAGGCAGTAAGATTTAGCACCTGCACAAGTGGAAACACAGGAGTGCACTGCATTCTTGTGGATACAGCGCATCCCTGCATTTTTAAACTGACGGAGCACAGCATTAGCAATTTTGGCACTACACCACGCTCCGCCAGTTTATTGCAATTAAGCACTGGTTATGTGTTGCCCCAAAAAGCCCCTCTTAGTGGAACTGATCCTGAATGATATACTGTGGGCACTGGCACTTTCTTCCTAATTGGCTACAGCAACATGGACTAAGAGCCAACATAAGATGGTTTAAAATGAGTGACACTCCATTTCAAAGAGTCCAGCTTGAGTAAAACACATGGACAATGTTTAGTTCCTATTCTATGAGAGAGGCATTTTTATTACTTAACTCTGCTATTTCTAAGTTCCTCGCATGCTTTTGGTGTGATATGACTTACAATGGCATACTATACTTTGTGTGGAACTAATGGCTGCGCTGAGCTGTCCAGTCCATAGCATTAGTTTTGAGTGGACCACTGGCACGAGCTTGTCATTACCATGCATTTTATGAAATCCTAGATAGTGAATGCAAAAATGAAGGGCAAATTGATGCAACTCTAATGCCCATTTGGCACAGTGTCCTCTACTTTCAATTGGCCCGAAGGGGAGAAATTCTATTGCAAACTGGTGTGACAGGCCATCCGTTAAATGCTGACATTTCCAGCCATGATTCTTTATTTGACCTTATGTGCCAAAAATGTCTAAATGCCAGCAAAAGTAGCCAATGCACTCATTAAGGGGAATACAATGATCATACCACAGCAGTGTTTTAATGGCTTGCAATTTAGCTTCACAGAATTCCTTCATCTATGTTTTGAGCAGCAAATGCATGAAATACTCAAAGGATTCAGAAAAGACAATGTGATTCCACCTCTGCGTTTCTAAAATCTATTCACCCCTTTTATACAAAATAGAGTTTATATGCCACTATATCAACTTCATAAATTTTGTGATACAAAAATATGACTTCCTATATGTTGAATATAGCAATATCAGGCTAGCTTGAATCCTGTGGCACAGTGAGCAAAGGGACCCTTAAAAATATTAAGTACAAAAAAATCACTACATTTTAAAAACTGCAAAGAAAGATATGGAAAACAAAAATTCAGTTTTAACCAAAAGAGTGATGGAATGAGACAAATGGCCTTATTTCTAGTTTGACGGTCTTCAGCTGGACCGCCGTAGTCCCAGGAAGACCGCCAAGCCCATGGTGCACCCGCCCGCCAGATTATGAATTTAATCCAGGGCGGGCAGGCGGTGCTGTGGCGGTCTCACAGCGGCAGTGTGTTAGGCTTATAGGGGAGCCTAACAAGCATACCGCTGCTGTGAGAGAACCTGCAGCACATTCCTTCATTGTCTGGCATGCACCATGTCATGCATGCCACACCGTGCAGGAACGAAGGTGCAATTTCAAGGGGGCAAGACATGTGCCCCCGCATGCACCCCCATGGCCTGTTAGGGCCCCCTTACCTGCATTTCTGACAACCTTTTCATGGCCGGGTCCTCCCTCATGAAATGAGTGGTGAAAATGCAGGTTGTAATACTCGGCAGTGCCGACATCGGCACCACCAGAACATTCAGGCCCTTTGAAGATCTCTGCTGAAGCGGGATCCTTGAGCCTGGTGGAGGCGGCGGTCTTGTGGCAGTCCCACCACCACACTCGTAATAGGGTGGACTGGTGGTGGTGGGCTGACTGACAACACAAGTACGGTGATCCCAGGACCACTGTACTTGTAATAAGTGCTGCGGCAACAAATGATGGATGGAATGCTGAATGAAGCAAACATTCACCCCCAGTCAAGAGATCGGGGTTAAATCCATAGTTCTTTTGCTCACTACACCACCCCAGTTTGGACCCAGTCATATGCAAATCAGTCTTGACCCTGCTCCTCATGGAAACAGTCCGGCTTGAACTGCCAAGCCGGTCCCTCCTTGGACTGGAAACAATCATCCTGGGACCGGTTTTGGGGTACCACCCCTCATCACCTAGGCTAGCTTGAATCCTGTGGCACAGTGAGCAAGGGACCCACGTCTGGGCATACCCATCCCACTTAAGGTGAAAAGTGCTGTGGCATGGCCACACTCGTAATAGGGAGGACGGACTGCCACTGCAAGCACAGCAGTTCCAGGACCGCCGTACCTGAAATAAGGCCTAAAGTGTTGACATCATAAAGTTTGAAAAAGAAAATATTGATAAAAAATTTTAAATGAAACAGAAAAATAAATGCATAATAAAATCAAGATTTATATATCAAACTTAAAAATGATAAATTTAAAGCACACATTAATTAAAAAGTAACATATATCTAGCTAATGAAATAGTGAAAATCACAAGTAATTATTGAACCATCACATACAAAGTCACTTGGTTAACAAATAGAAATCCTCAATTAATTAAGGATGGGCATAAATAGAAGACACCACAAACTATCAAATCTGATGTCAAACCTCACAGAGGACAGAGGAGAATGTTACTCTGCAGGACAGAATCAATTGCAAGCCAAACTGAAGTAAGTGCACATTTACTTTGTTATAATTATAATTAGATTATCTCTAACAAATGACTACATGTATTAGTAATTTATATTCATACATTTAAAGTTTCCCGTTCTGTATTCCGTCTAAAAACATCTTCTGAAAATACTTTTAACTGGATTACTACAACAGGTGACATTCACAAAGATTTGCAGAAAAGTTAGAATTGCACAACCACAGAAGATAAGCAAACAGTAAGTTAATATATGTTTATGAATCTAACTCCAGTCAGTGTTGGGGAAGTACATTAATCGTTTGATGGGGTGGGGGGTCCAAATATACCCTACTAAGTGTAACACCTTAACCTTTGAGACTTTTTGAACTGAGTGTTGAGACCTTTTTTGGCTATTTTGGATAATTCGCACTTAGGCCTTCATAAAATGTTTTCCACATAAAGTACGCATGCCAAATGTGAATACTGTTTACCACCATCCAAGAGATTTTAAAGGTACCCAAAGTTTGTGAATTCCCCTTTAGGGAACCAAAAAAAATAGCCAACATATAGCAAAATGTAGGTTTTTTGGGGGGACGTGCAATAGAATAAAGTGCTCTGCAACAAAACGTCTGATTTGTTTTCTAAAAATTGCATCAATTAAAGGTTTGCTGTGCTAAAATCTTCCCAGCATTCAGGAACATGCTGAGGTGTATGGAAAAAACTATTGTACCACAGTTTTGGCATTTTTCTAAGAAGTAGCTAGTTTCCCCAAGTTTTTGTACTGCAACCTACTTCCAGATTGTGATTGTGGTAGAACCTGGTGTGAAACCCATGAGTGAAACGGAAAAACTATAAATGGAAAGTATACAAAATTCTGAATTCAGAAAGGCGCCATATATATAGATCCCTCAAGGTTTCCCAAAGAAAGTAACTGTTGAAAGAAAAAATATGAAAAATGGGTAGTGAAAATCAGCCAATAGTGACAACATTTTCGTCTGTAACATCTTTGTTGCCCAATTTACAAAAGTAATCCACCAGACTCCTCTGGTTGCAGGGATTTATGTAGGGTTTGTAGGTTCTTGACAAACCGGAGCTACCAGGAGCCAACAACTGAGCTGAACCCTACAATGGTTTTCAGTTTAGAGCAATCTATACGGTAAAATATGAAGACTGACAATGAGTATGAAGGAAACCTATGTATTTCTGAAATGTAAACTAGATACTAAGTTGAGGAGCAGTGGTTTTTTGTACATCTCTGTATTTGTGGGTACCCATATTAGCATGTGCTTCGGAGGGCATTTTGCAAAATGTCTTCTTTCTTACACACTGGCTTTTATTTGAAAGGCACCAATTCAAATAAATCCTATTGGTAATAGCAAATGTTCCACTATTCTGCAGTGCCACATGTCTCCCAATAAAAATGGCATCCCTCTTGTGTGGCTGGATTTAGCACGTGTGACTCAATACACCCCAAAACATGACCAAAAGGCATCATCTTTTACCCAGAGGTTTACATGTTTGTCTTACAATGTGGGTAGCTGCAGATTTTGAGCTCCAGCTGAGTCACCACCCAGGAATACCTGCCAAACCCAGGAGGTCCAGGGTGTCATGACTTGCGTGGCTTTCACCAAGCAATTTTGCCCAGGCACCCTTGCAAACCTCAACCTTTGACTAAAAACACACATATTCCTCACATTTCTGTAACGGAAAGCTCTGAAATCTCTGGGGAGCCACAAATTTCCTACCACACAGCATTCCCCCACGTCTCCTGATAAAACTTATATCTCACTTGTGTGGATGGGCATAGCCACCTGGACAGGAAAGACCCAACATGCAACATGGACACATCACCTTTTTCAACTGAAATCCAACCCTTTTCTTTGCAATTGTGGTACCTGTGGATATTGGGTGCTAGCTCAGCCAGCATCTTGGGAAACCTACCAAACCTGCACATTTCTGAAAACTAGACACCTAGGAGAGTCCATGATGGCATGACTTGCATGACCCTCACCAGGTGATTTTGCCCAGAAGCCTCGAACTTTGCATAAAATCACAAATCTTCTTTATATTTCTGTGATGGAAACTTTCCTCATCAGCAGGAATCCACAAAATTCCTACCACCCAGCATTACTTCAATTGTTCCAATAAAAACACTGCACAAGGTGTGTTGCTGGGCCTAGTACCTGTATCAGGAATGGATCACAACCAAGGTCAATGAGAGCCCTTGGAATTTGATTTTTTAAAGTCTTTATTTTCCCGTGGGTGCACAAAAACCCCCCACTTGTATAAAACATAAATATGGCCACCCATGGAGTTGGCCCACATACAAGAAGGGCCGACACCCCCAAAATAAAGACATCCCTGGTTGCCTCATGTGTTTCATGCTTGTGGATTGCAGCTCAACCCCGAATCACAAGCAGGGAATTCTTTGAAGGAAGAATTGTTGGAAAGGGGAGACTGGTGCCCATTGAGGCTTCATGGAAAGAAATAACCCCACCGGACGAAGGAGAGAGCACTTACCTGCTGTTTTCTTGCCATCTGATGGCGAACTGTGATGTTAGAGTGCCTTGCATTGCGCTGATGGTTTATCAGATGGAGGGGCAGGGGCTGAAGCAGAAGCGAATCCGTTTCCAAGCACCGGAAATTTCCTTTCAACCCTCCCTAATTTCTACCAATGGACGAAAGATGCACTGGGAGAGTGTGTGGGCATCAGCCATTAGCCACCTCCCACATGAAAGAGTTTCGATTCCCAAACACTGAATAAAGTGCATTTTTCAATAGGTTAGATTAACTGTTCTAGCATACATTGTGGTGGGGAAACAAATACCCCCCTTCTATCTCCAAACCTGCACAAATTCAAGAACATTCATATCTTGGAGGGCTTGCCTTTACTAATCTAAGTGGTGTCCAACATTGTGAAAATTCTGCAACTGGAGAAAAGGGGTGAACATATCCTGTTCTAACTACAAACCTCCAAAATACGTACAAAGTTTGGAGGCAATAGATTTTCTATTCTAATTCCAGTCCAACATACATTATGGGCAGTATATAAAAAGGGAGGGGGAGATGTATGTGTCATATTTTTACCTCAAAACTCCAATCATCGAAGAACATTCAAATATTGTAGGTGTTAGATTGACTACTTTAAATCAATTCAACAACATTTTAGAATGGGAACGTTTTTAAGGGGGGCGAGTTGCAAGTGCAATGTTCTCAGGCCAAACTCTCAGATGCTGAATAGCATGCATAATTTGGAGAAGTTATTGTTATGGCAAAAATCTATTCTAACTCAAAATATATTTCGGTTTTTTATAATTATTTAACATGTGCTATTCAAATACAGTAAACTTTTCAGCAGGTGTTTAACACTTAAATACACATTGAATAAATATATTTAATTTCAAAATGTAAGCACTCCAACAATTTTGAAAAAATAAAACACAGAAAGCTTTCTGTAAATATTAATAAAATATAAAATGTTATTGTAGCCAACAAATATACCCCCTCTAAAACATATCTAGCCAGCAAAGACAATACTTACATTTGAAACCCCAAACAATAAAACTCATCTAACAACAAAAAAAACTACTCAGCCAGTCCCAAAAACACCATAATATATCATTCTAAAACATATTTTTAATTATAAACCCCAAAATACATAAACCACAACATTTACTCAAATGTTACAAGATAAAAGAATAAATTAAATAAAGAATCAAATGACATTCTTTTCCGATATTTGTTTTAAAATGTTATTCCCACCCAAGGCCCCATATGAACTAACAACTTTAAAATTAAATAATTAATAAGCCAGAACAAAACACACAGTAATTTAAAGAAAACACATAAGAATGTTTTTATTAAAATGAATATTTAAACACTACCATTACAATTTCAAAAGAAACCCAATAACCCCATTATACATGAAATGCTTCCAATGTGTACACTGCAAAATACATTTTAGTAAAACAAAACAATTATAAATATTAACGGTATTAAAATAAACATACTTATAATTTCAAATTAAACAATAATGTACATGTTTATGCTTAAAATAAGCCCCTACAACCTAATATATCAAACTAACCCGCAACCTATTTAAATAAAAATTTCATAACATTACAATGAATTACATGCCAAAAATTAATAATTGATAACATACAAATTAATTCAGGAAAATAAACAAATAAACATTTAAATTATGCTAATAATAATACCTATCTTAAATCCATAATATTTTAGTAAACAATATTTTCAACAACGATATTAATAAACACAGAAAAATGAAATTATATTCTTCTTTTGATATTATGTCCCATGATGTTTTTTTCAGTAATTATATTTTTACCATAATAGTTTGGGCCAATGATATTTGCAACTCGGTATTCAGATACTATATCTTTATAATGGGAGCAGAGAGTTGATAGTTTCTAAGCGATCATCCTCAAGGTGGGTCAGAGGATTTACCTGTAAATACTATGGGCCCAATTCTGATGCGGTTTGGAAAGCTTCCCGACCGAATGGGTTTGGGAATGGTTTCCGACCGAATCGGTTCGGGAGAGTCCAACTGACCGAGTTTGATGCAGCCGGATACTTCCAGATACGATTTGGTTGGACTCCCATTGACTTCAATGGGAGCCTTTGTTCCGACAGAATGCATAGGCTCCCATTAAAGAAAGGGGTGGCTGGGGAAAATCGGCCAACCTGTGGGGGGCACCCCCTGGTGCCTGCCACACTGTGCATGGCTGGTAAGGGGGGACCCATGGGTACCCCTACGGGCCCGATTGGGAAGGCTCCGGGTGCAGTGGGGCCCGCTACGGGCCCCCAAAGTCTGATTACGACTGCTGATTCGAGTCGGACGGCACGATTTGGAAAGGCTGCCCAAATCCAGCATCGTACTCGGTCGTTCGGAAACGCGGCCCGTAGAGACATACGATTCTGCTCCGTACGGCTCTGTCATTCCAAATGCTGTAGGGTTCGAATTGGGATATTCCTAACACCTAACTCGCATCGTACTCGGTCGTCGGAAACCTTTCCCAGTCGGTCAGAAAGACATGTCCCCGATCTGATTTGGACGGAGCAAATGCCGTTAGGAGGCCTTCCTAACCGCATCAGAATCAGGCCCTATGTATGTTCTGAGGCAGCATTTCTGCTGTCTCTGGTGATGTATAGATGGGGCCCTGAGTCTTTTTCGGTAGGGCTCCCGGTTTTATGGTATTTATTTTTTCGACATTTCCGTCTGTATTTATCCATATTTATTTTTGGCTAATTGTATCTGTATTTATCCATATTTATTTTGGGTTTTATGGCAAAATGAAGCTGAAATTAGTATATTTCCAAATGTATTTAACTGGTTAATATGCATTCATGCTTGAATGCCTACCAGATTTCAATGCTGTAAACAACCACAGAAGATAAATCAAAGCGCTTATAAGAAAATATGCAATTTTCAGTATCAACCTTGTGCATGTCTACTGCTGTTAAAGCCTCTTTACTAAAATTCCATTCTTTTTTAGCCCCCTTACCTATCAATTCACACAGCTATTGGCCTGGCAGTTATGGCAGACAGTATTTAGAAATACTCAAAAAGCAACGCAATTTCCATTTTTATCCACATTTTAAAATAAATACAGACAAAAAATAAATGTTTTCTGTCTGTATTTATCTGTAAAAATCAGTAAAAACGGAAAACAGGGAGCCTTATTTTTCGGGAATCTTTTCTGTATTTCTTGGACAGCCTGATGGCTTCCAAACAGGTAACACCTCAACAGCAAGGCAAAAAGGTAGAAACTGATGTGATAGAACATTTGGACTAAACAGCCGCCCTCTTCCAAATTATATCTCTATTTTGCTGCATAAATTATTTGTTTTTGTTTAATTACATTACTGTTTCTCCTTTGACAGCTACATATTCAATAAGCTGCTCCTAATGCAAGATTGCACAATCATATTGTACTGGATAGCTGTGGCTGCAGGTACAGAAAGACATCGCAGTCATACCCTTTGGACTTAACAAGCTGTCGATGCGTACCCTGTTGACAAAAATAATTTGCTCTTGAGTATGATTATATTTCTGAGAGTAGAATGTACTTTCCCACTCTCTCCAGCAGTCTTTCACCTGTCACAGTTCAGTCAAATGATTGCTGTTCATTTATGCTACATAGCCCAAAATTATTTTATGTGACTTTCATCTGTTCAATTTACCACCACATTTTTATTTTCCCTTCGTACACTGTCCTCCCTCTCCCACAGTTTAAACTTTCACTTGCTCTAACCCACTCTTTCCTCAGGAACCCTTCCCTTAGAATAGCATATTCACTTACATCTCTCATTAGTCGCACATTAACAGAATGATATGGGCATGCCTTTTTGAATTTGTCCCCAAACATCTAAACTAGGAAAACCGAGACTATTCTGTGACCACGCCTAAGTCGACTGTTTCCGGCCCCTTGTGGCTCCTAGTGACTCCCCCGGCAGCAGCCAATCACACTGCGAGAGGGTGGAGCTGAGAGCGGGGAACGGAGCTAAATGCAGCTCGCAGCGCGGAGATCAACATTAGGCTTTCCCTGCTATCTGGTATCGCTCATGACCGGCTAAAGTGCTGTGTTTACTTTTAACATATTGTCTTTTTAAAATCACTTTCGTCTCTTTTTTAAAATTGTACCTTGAATTTGATGCTGAGCTACGTTCTTTGATATCGCCCCCACGCCTAAGTCGACTGTTTCCGGCCCCTTGTGGCTCCTAGTGACTCCCCGGCAGCAGCCAATCACGCTGCGAGAGGGTGGAGCTGAGAGCGGGAACGGAGCTAAATGCAGCTCGCAGCGCGGGAGCGCAGCGGACGCGCGCAGCGGGCGCGCCGGCGGCGCGCCAAAGGCAAGCCCGTCTGCGCCCATCCGCGCCCATCCGGGTCCAGGGTCCATTCACCATGCCCAACTTACTAGCTACTCCTCGGAAACATTAAAAACCTTGCATTCCATCCATCTGCACCCTGCCTGTGAAATTCTATCACTTATATCTAAACATGGAATTCTTATTAACCGAAGCATCTTTCCAGAAATACAGACCTCTAACATTCCCAAGCACATCTTACATAGCCAGGCTAAACTCGAAGCTAGGCCTCTATCGATCCATTACCTTAACACCCGTTCCCTAGTTAGACATCAGTTAGATATATTTCTTCTATTGACTACTGATAAACCTGATGTTCTACTACTGACTGAAACCTGGCTTACTGTCGACTCTGCCCCTGATATGCTGGCAGCCTTACCCCCAATTACTATATCATTTTTGCCAACCGTCCACCTGGTAAATCTGGGGGAGTGGCAGCCATCATTCATACGGATTTTAAGTTCTGCTCTCTGACATGTCTTTCCCTTAAAGAGACAGAGAATATAGTAGTACATTTTGAATCTGTCAATGACTCCTTTGTCTGTGTGTTAATCTACAGACCACCTTATCAGATGCCCTTCTTCCCTCTCTCACTCAGTGAACAGATGGCCAAACTCGTGATTGATCATGCCAAGGTCCTTCTTGTGGGAGATTTTAACTACTGGTTCAATGACCCACAGGAAGGGGCACAATCAGCTGAGATGACTGATCTTCTTACAAATCTGAATTTTACTCAACAAATCTCGTCCCCTACTCATTTAAAAGGGCATGTCCTTGATCAAGTCTGGACTTTTGGTCTGACCATTTCTACTCCTTTAATTGCCCCTTGCATTTGGTCTGACCACTATTTAATAAAATTTGCATATGCTCTTCCGGCCACCGAGAAAATCAGCACGGCCGAGGGTAGCTATGCTAGGAAATGGAATAACGTTAACAAAAAAGATTTTCTTGATACACTGTCTAGCACTACTCCTTCCCCTGGCACTGACATTAATGCATCGGAAATGCACATATCCGAGTGGCTCCTTAATGCCAGCGACAAGCATGCACCTTTTAAAAAGTTAAGTTGGCCCGTCGTGTAGACGCACAGCGATGGTTCTCCCCTGAACTTAAAACCCAGAAATTGGCAGTGCGCCAACTTGAGAGGCAGTGGCGATCGAATTACTCCCTCGATAAAAACTCCTCTATATCACAGCTCGGAAGGAATTTAAGAGGAGCATTCTTACGGCCAAAGCCGCTCATTTCTCTGCGCGCATAGTGAAGTCCAACAATAGCTCTAAAGAAATCTTCTCCATCATTAATGAATTAGCCAATCCTGAGAGAATTCTTTTGAAGGCTATACCCTCCCAAACACTATGCGATTCGTTAAATGACTACTTTATTGAAAAAATTATTACTATTAAAGCTAGTATTCCTAAGTACTCTCCCATCCAAAACCGTTCCGTCGTGCATAGTAACAACTATAGTATCAGCTGCTTTCCTGCTATCAGAGTGGAGACTTTCCAGGATCTCCTTATAAAAGTCAAATCAGGTGCACCTTCTGACTGTTGCCCGCCACATATATTAAAGGACTGCCTTGCAGTCTTTCCTGGCCCCGCACTGGCTCTTCTGAACGAGTCACTTTCATCTGGCCAAGTTCCCGGGCTTTCAAGAAAGCCACAGTGGTACCCCTCCTAAAAAACCTGGAGCGGATCCCGTGCTTCTGTCTAACTACCGCCCGATTTCTCTGCTTCCTTTTTTGGCGAAGATTTTGGAGGCCCATGTAGCTAAATGTCTCTCTAACTTTCTGGAGGAATCTAAATATTTGGACCCTTATCAGGCAGGGTTCCGGCCGGCCCATTCTATTGAAACGGTAATACTTGCTGTCCTGGATACTCTCCGGGACAACGCAGATAGATGTTCCCCTCAGGCACTGGTATTACTGGACCTTTCTGCCGCTTTGACACGGTCGACCATACTATTCTGCTCGACCGTGTCAAACATGCTGGTATCCAAGGTACAGCGGCTCTCTGGCTCGCTTCCTTTTGGAAGATCGCTCTCAGGCCGTCCGCCAGGGTCACTTCTCAGCCTCCCCCGTAAAATTACCTTCGGTGTCCCACAGGGCTCGGCTCTCTCTCCTCATTTATTTAATCTCTATATTGCCCCTCTGATTCAGTCCCTCAAAGATATGAAGGTAACTGTTTTTAATTACGCAGACGACCTCCAACTTCTTTTCAGAATCGACAACTCACACAAATCAGTCATAGACTTTCAGGCTACAATGCGGCACATTCAACAATGGATGGACCTCAATCATCTTAAACTGAACCCTGGTAAGACAGAGCTTGTTCTCACCGGGGACTGCCAAAAATATTGGGGTCCCCATTATTGGCCTCCAGAGCTAGGACCCCCACCCTCCCCGTCCCCTTCGGCTAAAACACTTGGAGTCTTCCTTAACAATGACCTCTCTCTAAAAACTCAGGTCGGTGCGGTCATCTCTAAGTGTTTTTTCCAAATGCGTAAGATCAGGAAGATACACCGCCTCCTTACTCAGGAAGCCCTGATTCAGGTCGTAATAGCCACGGTCCTGTCACATCTTGATTACGCCAACTCGGTGTACCTGGGCATGCCTCTTTACCTGCTAAAACGGCTTCAGATGGTTCAAAACCATGCAGCCAGACTGATCCTTCGACAACCGAAATGGCAATCAGCGACTCCCTTACTGAAGGAACTGCACTGGCTCCCTGTTGCCCAGCGCTGTGCCTTTAAAACAGGCTGCCTTATTTTTAAATCTTTACAAGGCAATAATCCTGTATTTATCAACTGCCTGATTTCCAAGCATACCCCTACACGTAACTTACGCTCCGCTCACCTCTCACTTCTTACCACTCCGTCATTCAAGCGGGTGCGGTCAAGGAGGCCGCAGATTCGCGGTTCTTGCCCCCAAACTATGGAATTCTTTTCCACTGGAGATCCGGTCTTGCACAAACCTTCTGCAGTTTAGGAAGTCCCTCAAAACATGGCTTTTTAGACAGGCCTATGACTGATGTCTATCGGATGGCAATTGAAGTCTCTCTATAGCGCCATGAAGCCACCTGGTGTACGTGCGCTTTATAAATTATTTTTAACATTAACATTAACATATATACAGTTAGTACTAATAGAAAAGGCTTTGCCCTATTTGCACCATTATTATTTGGGAGTTGAACCTCTAGGGAAGCTTCACAAAAAAATATATGAGAATACAAAAGTGTCCTCAAGTAGAGCCGCTTCTGTACTCATTAATGGTTCTATGAATTTTCACCATGTACTCCAATTATTTTACTCCCTTAGGATTTCACATTAGAACATTGATTCATTAGCATGTTTACCTAGTTGTTCCAGATACGTCTCTCCGGCTAATATATTCTGTACTGCTGCCACACTTTTTCTCCACATATTTACAGCCAACAGGATCTGTGATGGAGCTGTTTCTTGAGGGTTTTACACATTGTGTTCTGACTTTTTTAAATATTTGGGGCAGTTCATGTTTAAGCCTTCATAACATGTGCTCCTCATAACATTTCAAAGCCAAATTATGTCTTTAATTCCCCAGGTGTTAGAAATTGTCAAGGTACCCTGGGTTTTTGTTTTTCTATATTCAGGGAAAATAGGTAAAATGGGCTAGAAAGTATTTGGTTTCCTTTCTAAAATTGCAGAACAAAAATCTTTGCTGTGGCAAGATCTCTCAGCTCTCAGAAACCAAACAGAAAAAAAAATATTTTTACCACACTTTCATTTTTGCAGTTTCTTCCTACCTGAAGAATGTCAAGGCAAAAAGGTGTGAAACTCATGGATGAATCTGGAAATCTATATTTTTCTGAAAACTGGACAAAATTAAAAACCGAGGAATTGGAAATCTTTATAGATACCTCAAAGTTTTCCCAAATAAACTAATTATGAAAATCAGTAGATAAAAATAGATGGCAAGATTTTAATTATTTTTATTAAACCAGCTCCTGACATCATGAGATAGGTCGTGAATACACATACAGATTGGTTTAAGGTTGACAATAGCGTTATTACATGGCGGAGTCGCGAGAGTACCATTACATTCAAACAATCAGAAAGTCTCTTCTGCTGTTCTATCTTGGGCATGAAGTGGACTGCATCCAGTTTACATTTTACCCTGGAACCTCAAAGGGTTTCATGCTAGGAGACTCATATTCCCCTATATTTTTGCCAAGGAGACCATATCGTTTCCCACTTTTTCAAGCATTCCCTGCTTTTATAAATTACTTCCGCTTGTTGGCACCAATCTAAGCCAGATTCCCATTCTGCCACTGATGGGGGGAGGGATGCTCCCTACCGTCTCGCTATATTTCATTTTGCAACCCCTGCTGAAAGTGCCAGCCAGAGTCCCTTGTATCTAGGCCAGTCCCCTTCCCCTTTAATCATCAATAGCAACCACTTGGCATTTAATGATATCTCCATCCCCAACAACCTTGACATTACCGCTATTACTTCCCTCCAGAAGGAGCTAATTACTGGGCAGCCCCATAGTATATGGAAGAAGGAGCCCTCCTGTTGGCAGCCTCTTATACATAGTGCCGTTGGAGCCTTCCCTCACTTGTGTAGTGCCGTGCAGGGGTAGTATGTGTGATGTAATATTTTAAGCTGTATCAGCCTGAAGCGTGCTCGGTTCGCTATATCTCTGGGGCTTTGTAGGGCCTCCGACCATTCCTCATCATCGATGTTGCCCAGCTCATCTATCCATGCTCTCCTAAGGGAGGTTAGCGGGTCTGGGGCATTTTACATTAGTTTCCGGTATGTTGTGGACGTTGCATTATCTAAGATAGGGTCCACTAATAGTCTGTCTTCCAGTGGTGAGTGATCAGGTATAGTCGTGCCTCGTTGTCTGTGGGCTTGTAAGGCATGTGTGAACCATATATAGGAGAATCTTTGGGCTGGAGTCAGGGCATATTCTTGCTGGAGATCGTCAAAGGAGAGGGGCCCCTCATCCCTCCACACATCTCCCAAGTGCGCTATGCCAATGGCTGCCATCCCCCAAACCCCTCAAGCGTGGCAATCTCTTTCAGTCGGTTACCCCTCCACAGGGGCTTCAAGGCAGACAGTCGGCTCTGCCATCCCAGGTACCTATGCGCCTCATTCCAGCATTTAACTACTACTGCTGTGTGTGCTGGCCAGTCTCGATCTATCTTTCTCATGTATAAGAGAGATTTGTAGTTCCCACCCAACATTGCATCTCTGTCTACTCTGTAAGCCGGTTGATCTCTAGCTGCATAGGCCCAGTCATTTATTACATAAGTTGTGAGGCTCCAGTAGTAAAGTTTAATGTCCGGGATCGCCAGGCCTCCTTCATAGATCCCTCTTTGTAATTTAAGTAGGGCAATCCTGGGTGTGCCTCCTTGCCTTAATAGTGTGCGTAGTTCTTGAGCTATCTGCTTGAAAAGGGTCGGTGGAATCGTATGGAGGGTATTCTGAAGAATGTATAAGAAGCACGGCAGGGCCATCATCTTATACAATGCCACTCTGCCCATTAGAGTCAACCGTAGGGTGCGCCAATGTAATATATCAGTGTGATGCCTATTCATCTGGGGTAGAAGGTTTCTTTGCAGGAATGTTTGTTGGTTTCGCGTTACGTAAATGCCTAAATATTTGAAGCCTTCTATAGCTATTGGGGTGGCACAGCTTGCCGGGAGCCTTGGGGGAGACCCGACAAGGGGAATATCACCGACTTGGACCAATTTATGGTGTAACCCGAACAGCTTCCAAAGAGCTAAAAAATGTGGAGAACTCTTGCTTTAGAAAAATAAGGTCTTGATAAGTATAGGATTATATCATCAGCGTACAGGGAGATGCGTTCCTCCCATCCCCCTGGTGCCACAATACCCCAAATCATTGGGTCTACTCTGATCCCATGTGCCAGTGGCTCCAATGCTAGAGCAAATAGCAGAGGTGACAAGGGGCAACCCTGCCTAGTGCCCCTGCACAGCTTGAATTTTCTTGATACTGCTCCGTTGACCCTTACTCTAGCTACTGGATCACGGTAGAGCAATCTCACCCAGCTGCAGAAATTCGGGCCAAAGCCCAGTCGGGAGAGTACGGCAAATAGGTAAGACCACTCTATACTATCAAAGGCCATTGAGGCATCTAAGGACCTCAGCGCTGTCTGCTGGGGCGGAAGTGCCTGTCAAGTGGAGGACTCCAAACAGCCGTCGCAGATTATGGCGGGTACTTCTATGTGGCATAAAGCCAGACTGGTCTATATGAATAATGCTGGCCAGGGCCGTCATTAATCTATTTGCTTGGGCCTTGGCAAGCACCTTTGATTCTACATTTAGGAGCAAGATCGGTCTGTAGGAGCTGCAGCTCTCTGGGGATCTGCCTGTCTTGTGTATTACAACAATTGTGGCTGCAAGCTGGTCATCAGGAAGTGAGTTGTGTAATTTTTTAAGCTAGGCCCTTAAAAATCTCAACCGGAAGTCCATTTGGACCTACCACTTTCCCGGACCTCAAGGCTCCTAGGGCACAGGAGAGTTCCTCTTCTGTAATATCAGCCTCCAGGGCATCCCGTTCCTCTACACTGATTGTCGCAAGCGTGAAGTCTGCTAGGAACTGTTCGCAGTCTTTGCCAGTTCTTGTTCTGACAGGGGCATATAGGCCCTAATAGTAGAAGGCAAAAGACTCCGCTATTTCCACACTTGATGTCCGCAGGACATCCCCTACATCTCTGACTCCCACCACCCATGATCTCTCTCTGTCCCTTCTGTCTAACCAGGCCAATAGTCTAGAGGCCTTATCCCCAACGTCATACAATTGGAACTGCGTGGCGAGTGCATACATTTGCGCTGCGTTTTCGGCTAGGGAAAGCAGTTCTTATTGGCGTATAACTAGTCTATGTCTTAGCTCTGCGTTTCCGCCCTCAATCGCCTGTCGCTCCAGTGACTGTATTTCTTGATTTCTTGTTCAAGATTTTTATGCTTTAGTATGTCTTCCTTTTTTTACCCCCTATCAACACCTGGGCCTTCCCTCGCAGCACTGCTTTAAAGGCCTCCCAAAGGGTTTGGTGGGATTCAACCAAACCCTTATTTTCTTTGAAATATAGCTCCACACCTTCATGGAGACGTCCTTTTAAGTTGGGGTCTTTTCAAATACAAGGGTTCTATCTTAGGGAATTCTGCTTTGCTAGTATTTGGTCCCTCAAGAACTATGCTTAATGGGGTGTGGACCGAGATGCCCCGCGACAGGTGCGTCAGCCTCACAGAGCAGCCAACCTGGCTGTGGCGTGTGAATAAGTAGTCTATCTGTGAGAATGACCCATGGCATGCCGAGTATTATGTGTAGTGTCTACCACAGGGGTTATGGGCCCTCCAGATCTCCACCAAGCCCATTGCTGACAGAAACCCCAGGAGAATTTGGTTTTTCACCCATCCCCCTGCTATGTCAGACCAGTCGAGGTCCGGGTCTACTACTGCATTAGCATTGCCACCGGCCAGGAGGATACCCATCAAGAGGTCTGTCATCAGAGCACTAATTTTCTGGAGAATGTTTGCGTGCATTCTGGGGGGACATAAAATGAGCAAACGGTTAGTGTGCACCCCTCCCACCGGCCCGCCACCATCGCGCAGCATCCTATCAAGCTCTTACCGGGTTTTCCACTGAAAAAGCATGGCAGAAGAGAAATTCCCAACTTCCCCCCTCCAACTATCGTGCTCAATGTTGTCAAAGCAACAATGGTAGATTGGGGGAAGAGGGAAAAGAGAATATGAGAGGAAGAGCAGGTCCAACGCTGTTTTCCTAGTCAAATGGTGGCGATTCAGATAGGCAGGAGGATTACTAAAGAAGACAGCAAGGTCAAGGGTAACATATATGCAAAACAGATCTTCAGTGAATACAATAAACAGTGTAAAAATTTAAAAACAGCTATGTAAATACCTTGGTAACTCCCCTCTTCCATAGGGCGACCCAATCGTTGGAGTGGAATATGGTGACATCATAAAGGGAGATGTGTGTTAGTAACTTTTTCTCTGTTTCAACTATAATATGATAAAAGCCAACATACATTAGTTACACCCACCTGGTTAGTGTAATAGCTCTCTCAAACAAGGAAAAAATAACTGAAGAGAAAACGCTAGCTAGCTGCTAGCATAGGCACATAAAATACCTAGAGTATTCCTTACTTCAGGAATTTTTGTAATTAACAGAACTTCTTCATCTTTTCTAGGAACTCCATAAATGAACAGGATTAGGCAGATCTCCAAAAAGCATAGGAAACAACCAAGGTAAGTATTAAAAGAAACACTAATGCTGAGCACTAAGGATATGCAGGAACATCACCAAGTTCAGAGAGTTAATCTCTTTCACAGGACTGCCGGACTCACATGCAGCCAAGAAGGAAACCTTCCGACCCACAACCTCTGAGGAAAGGGAAAAAACAAAGAGGCAACCTGCACGGTCATTTGCTGAGACAAACCGGGGCCCCAGAGATCCCCGCACCGCCACCTCCACACTGTGACCACCGAGAAGACTGGAAGGAAGGCCGGGCAAGCGGAGACCACCAACGAAGCAGGGACCCCGTCACCGAACGAACCCCAGAAAGAGAGACCAGGGACACCGAAGCTGCGCCGAGGACGATGCCATTGCCAGAAACACGAAGCAGCGCCGAGGAGGACGCCCACACAGAAAGCAGGTGAGTGACCCGGAAGTGGAGCGGGAACTACAGAAACACTAGAATGCAAAGCGTTCTAGTGTGAGGTTACAGGATATTTATACTCTCCTGCTGTGGCTCGTAGCGAGCCGCGGCAGGCCTGACACATCCTTCATCATCCCACCATATCTTTTCAACTATGAAGGGCAGAGAGCTTTGCACCAATATACCCACCACACGTGCATTTGTAGAGTGTCCAGAGTGGGCCAGTAGTCTACAGCCAAAGCGGTCTAAAGCCTTGTAATATTTTCCCTTCAGGTGGGTGTCCTGCATCAACACTATATCAGGAGAGTGGCGTTTAATATATTGTAGGACGAGTGTCCATTTAATTTTGTTCCCCAACCCATTGACGTTCCAGGTTCATACCCGTAGATTAGCAGTCTCCCTTTCCACCTTGGGTATACCAGGCTACATCGACTACTCGTCTCCTTCTTATGCTGGGCCCACTGAGCATGTGCATTGTGTATCGACTGTGTTCCACATGAGCAACATTGACTAATTCAACAACAACAACCAACATGCCCCCCCTGCAACCCTGCTAGGTGAGTAATGAACCCCCCACCTCCCAAACATGCAGAGTGCCTGTCGCCCAAACAGTAGTATCATAACAACAGTTGAAGGGTAGCGTGCAGGCCGCCAGCGTGGAAGGACCTGTTACTTGAGGCGGATATTCTAGTACCCATTTACTTCAAAGGTAAACATCGAAAGATTGCTGCCACCGCTACTTCAAAGGCTTTAAAACCCAGTCTCTAGTTCAGATTGAAGTGACAGTTCTGTATACCTGAGGGCCCCTCTTCTCCCTCGACAGTTCGATCTCCTAGCCTCAACATTCTTTACCCCAGGAAAGGAGGCAGTCTTTATCTTCCCCTCCCCCCTGGGAATGTCACTTATCTGTTTCCAACGGGTGGTCGGTGAGCCGGGTTCTCTCCTCCTCAATTCATGTTCTGTCGTGGCGAGCGTTCGCTCCTCATCTCTCTTCCATCCAACCATTCTCCAACCCTCCAGCCATTCCCAGGCTTCTTCCAGTGTAATAAAAAGAATTACGATTTCCCCTCAGCCAACACTTTAAGTTTGGCTGGGAACAGCATCACGTATTTTAGGTTTTTCCCTTTGAGGGCTTTTTTAACAGCATCAAATGTTCGTCTTTGACGCTGGAATGTAAAGTCTGGAAAGAAGCGAATGGTCGCGTTTTCATGCTGGAGATCACCATGCACACGTGCCACCTGTAGGACGGCATCTCTGTCACTGAAATTCAATATACAGGCTATTATTGTGTGGGGGCCCCCGGGAGCAGACGCGGTCCCAGTGCGCGATGCACTCTTTTATACCGAGAAAAAGGTGGACAACCACTTTGGTTTCATGGTGTGGAGAATTCGGTCTTCCAAGCAGTGGTCTGAAGACTGTCCCTCCATGCCTTCCGGGACCCCCACCACCCAAATGTTGTTGCAGCGAGCTCTGCCTTCTTGATCCTCCAGCCGCGCCATTATTTCGGTTTGTTGCTTCGTCAACACCGTTGCTTGTTCTTCCAGGCGCTTGGTTTTGGACTGCAGGCCTCCAATGTCAGCCTCTGCGGTTGACATTTTATCTGCAAGTTTTTTTAAGTCTACCCACAGTAGGTTGACCTATTCTGTCACCGAGTCAAGTTTCAGCTCCAGTGTGCTGCGTAGATCTTTAATTGCTTTCAGGATGTCTTTTAGGGAAGGGTCCGGCATTTGCTCCTCCTCGTTAGGAAATGTCGTCACTGTATCTGTCCCCCCCTTCTCGACCCATGGCAACAGTATATTTGTCAATGTGGTTGGCTTGCCCCGGACCTGTGCCCTTGGTGCAGACCATTGTTTCGGCGTTCCCCCCTCACGGAGTGGCTTCGCAAATTCTTTGAAGTCAGTGCTCTCACCGGGCCTCTGTAATCTATTTCCAATGATCTGGGCAATGTCGCTATGCCTTCTTACGTTTGGCCCTTGTGCCAATCTTCCCAGGTGGGATTCAGCTTTGTAGCCAACCAGGGCAGGAGTACCTACGCATGTCTGTATCAAGCCTCGTTCCACCCCTGTGCTTGAACAACAGGCATCTACCGCCGGTGATGGGTGGGCTCGAAAGCGACAGCACACTATATTTTGTCATATGGGCCTCTCTTATCAGGGGGGGCCTCGCCTCCTTTCATGCGCTTTTAAAACATCAGGCCTTTGTGTTTTCTGCAGGGCACGGGGAGGGTTTAGAGGGTTCTTACTTGCTGCTCCCTTGATCTCTGAGTTGTAGGGGGGATTGCCTTTGTTTGTGACTGCCTCATGTGGGTCTCAGCATTGGTCTGGCCTCATTGTGGGGCAATATCTTCATAAGTTGTTTCCCTGGGTCTTTGGCTTTCTCCCCGTCCTGATTGTCTAGCCCTCGGTGGGAGGGGGGGAAGAGCCAACGTCGGCCCTGCGTGCTGCCCTCTGCACCGCCGTGTCAATCGCTGCACTATTCCACACACAGCGGTCTCCTTACCCCTGCTAGGCTGTGTAGCACTGGGCTCGATTTGGGCTCCTCCTCTGTTGCACTGGAGACTCCGGATTCTGCCCTGATCTATGAACTGCTGGCACAAGCCTTATTTCAGAGCGGGCAACACCGCACTTACAGCTGTGTCTCCTGCGGTCTCAACAGGGAAGCCCCGCACCTCCTCCGCAGGCACATACAGGATCTGTTCATGCCAGTGCGCACTTCGCTTAGTTGAAGGGCGCAGGCGGTGTCATGTTGGGCTCAAGCATCGCTGCGGTGTTTCGTTCCCAGCAGTTTACGTTTCTCCTTGGCGTTCGGGGCTGTCCGCCCACTTCACCTTCTCTTTGCCGTTATCGGCACACCTCAATGCCTCCTCCTGAACGGATTATGACGGATTAAGAAGGGGTTATTTGGCAGCGGTTAGCGGAGCACATTTAGTGTGCTGCTGTCGTCTCCGGCTGCAAGCCACGCCGCCAATATATGTCACTTTTGAACAAGCCTATGATATACAGAGCCATCAATTGAACCACACCAGGCAATGATTTTTCGTTGTTTACCAACCACACTTCACTTCATAATTTAAAAAAAATGAATTATTGAGAAATAGGTATGAGGGAAAAATATACATTTTTTAAATGCGCCCATGAAACTGTGTTTAGGCATATGAATTATTTGTACCACTTCATCTTTTTAATTTCTAATTATGCCAAGTTACTCTGTGGGCATTTCTTTCAAAATGTGTTTCTGTGCACACTTACTTACAATTGGAAGGCAAAAATATAGATGTGTTCAATAGATCCTACCATTCTGAATTTCCACACTTCTTACAATAAAACACAGCACCCCATTTGTGTGGGTGGGCCAATTGCATGGGACAGAAAGGTCCAAAGACATGACCCTGTGAACAGAGGACATGATGTTTGGATAAGATAGACTTTTGTGATGGTAGTTGCCTGCCGTATTTGGGTCAGAGAATTGCCTATACCCGGAGAAACCTAAAAATCAAGAAGATTCTGAAAATTAGACACTCTGGTAGTGCAGAAGTTGAGGCTTGCATGGAACATGGAGCAAATTTATAACCTAAAAATTTCCTCAATTTTCTGTTACAGAAAATTCCAGAATCCGTGGGTAGTAACAAAAGTTCTACCAAGTTACATTTCTACACTTCTACCAATAAATTTCCTCACATGTGTGGCTGGGCCTATTGCCAGGGACAGGAAAGGCCTCAAAATGCATTGCGGAAACATCAAGATTTGTTCCTTGAACTTCAGTCCCTGTGGGTATGTGAATAACTGTGATATTTGGGCCCAGGGTGGGCCGGCCCCAGGGATCCTTACCAACCCCAAGCATTCATGAAACTAGACACCCAGGTGAGTAAAGTGTGGTGTGGCTTGTGTGGATGCCATTGCTTTTTCTCACACACAATGCCCTGCAAAAACATATCTTGACTAAATCACTGATGTTCCTTGCATTTCTTTGAGGGAAACATTTGGAATCTGCAATGATCAACAAATAACCAAACACTTAGCACTCACACACTTCTCCCAATAAAAATCTTCCCCACTTGTGAGGCTGGGTCAATCAACCATGACGGGAAAGGCCCCAAAATGCAACAAGAAAACATCAAGATTTTGCCTTTCAAGTTGAGCATTTCTGGCAACATGGGTAGTTGCACATTTTGGGCCTATATTCAGTTGGCATCCAGGGAAATCTTACAAACCCAGACATTTCTGAAAACAAGGCACCAAGCAGAGTCTAAGGTGTTCTGACTTGCATAGATCGCTCTATGCTTTCTTACCGATAATTTAATTCAAAATCAAACTTTTGATAAACCCTTGATTTTCCAGACAGTTCTACGAGGGACAGTCATGGAATCTGCTGGGATTCACAAAATTCCTATCACACAGCTTTTCCAGACTTCTCCCAATAGAGAGAGACGCGCTTAACCCTCGTGGTGGGCTGCTCGTGGCGCTGCTTGGTAACCTGTTGTAAAAACGCTTCCACCTTTTAAAACTGAAGGAACCTTTTTAAATATTGTACTTTGCACTGTTTTTTAATCGCGCTCAGTGCTCCCTCACTTCCGCTACCCTTGGGGCACTTCCGCAGCATTTTTACGGTCTAGTGCTCAGGGACGGTCAGCTGCTGCACAGCAGGGCTGATTGGTGGGTGGGAGGAGTCTAACGCTTATCTACGAAGCTGGAGCAAGCGCGCAGGCAGAGAGAGACGCGCTTACCCCTCGTGGTGGGCTGCTCGTGGCGCTGCTTGGTAACCTGTTGTAAAATCGCTTCCACCTTTTAAAACTGAAGGAACCTTTTTAAATATTGTACTTTGCACTGTTTTTTAATCGCGCTCAGCGCTCCCTCACTTCTGCTACCCTTGGGGCACTTCCGCTGCATTTTTACGGTCTAGTGCTCGGGGACGGTCAGCTGCTGCACAGCAGGGCTGATTGGTGGGTGGGAGGAGTCTAACGCTTATCTACGAAGCTGGAGCAAGCGCGCAGGCAGAGAGAGACGCGCTTACCCCTCGTGGTGGGCTGCTCGCGGCGCTGCTTGGTAACCTGTTGTAAAAACGCTTCCACCTTTTAAAACTGAAGGAACCTTTTTAAATATTGTACTTTGCACTGTTTTTTAATCGCGCTCAGCGCTCCCTCACTTCCGCTACCCTTGGGGCACTTCCGCTGCATTTTTACGGTCTAGTGCTCGGGGACGGTCAGCTGCTGCACAGCAGGGCTGATTGGTGGGTGGGAGGAGTCTAACGCTTATCTACGAAGCTGGAGCAAGCGCGCAGGCAGAGAGAGACGCGCTTACCCCTCGTGGTGGGCTGCTCGTGGCGCTGCTTGGTAACCTGTTGTAAAAATGCTTCCACCTTTTCAAACTGAAGGAACCTTTTTTAAATATTGTACTTTGCACTGTTTTTTAATCGCGCTCAGCGCTCCCTCACTTCCGCTACCCTTGGGGCACTTCCGCTGCATTTTTACGGTCTAGTGCTCGGGGACGGTCAGCTGCTGCACAGCAGGGCTGATTGGTGGGTGGGAGGAGTCTAACGCTTAGCTACGGAGCTGGAGCAAGTGTGCAGCGCACGCGCGCAGCGGGCGCGCCAGCGTGCCTAAGGCAAGCCCGTCTGCGCCCATCCGTGACCGACCGGGGCCAGGGGCCAGTCCCCCTGGTACCCGCTACTCGTATACTGCGGAGAAACTCCTGACCTTAGCTCAGGGTACGGCGCTACTTGATAATAACGTAGCAGACGCACTCAGGACTGAAGGTCTATTAAGGACACAAACGATCATAGATATCCCAGGTCCCCTACCTCATCCAGCAGGAACGACCGGGCCCGCTAGCCCACAGGGACTACGGGTGGCTACCCTTAACACCTGCTCCCTACAGAAACATAATCTTGAGGTCTTCTCACTCCTCCAAGATGACACCCTAGACATCCTAGGAGTCACTGAAACATGGCTCGAGGATTCCTCAGCTCCGGACTTGGTAGCAGCCCTGCCCCCGAACTATACTGCCCTTTGCTATAATAGACCAGGCAGCACTAGAGGGGGGGAGTTGCGATCCTGCTTAACCAACAGCTAAGGACCGAGACCATATGCGCAGAAAGCATCGAGGGGGCAGATGTTTTGGGAGCAAAGATCTGCTCCCAGACCACCTGCCTAATCATTATGGTAGTCTAGCGCCCCCCTCGAACGCCCCCCAAATTTGTTGAGCTCTTCACCGAACTAGTCAATGATATACGCTCCCGGTATCAATGTATCCTGGTGATAGGGGACTTGAATTTCCACTGGGATCAGATACCCAAAGACAACCAGGCCAAACAGTTGGAGGAGGCCTGGTCTCCCTGGAACTCAGACAACTGGTGAAGGCCCCTACCCACGAGAAGGGACACACACTTGATTTGGTCTGGACATCCCACCCATTAGCTAGCTTAATAGATATTAGTCCCTGTGCCTGGTCCGATCATCATTTAATCAGAGGCCTGTTTCCACCCACAAAACAAGCAGTCCATTCCCCCCTGGAGTGGAAAGTGCTGCGGGGATGGAATAAAATAAGAGAAGACGACCTGGTTAAAATTCTACATAAATCAGCCCCCCTAAGTCTAGCACAGGGAAACCTTGACCAGGAAAGTGCCTCCCTTTCCATGAGGCTGAAGGACGCCATTGACACTGTAGCCCCAGCACGTACGGAAAGAGTGAGGAACAAAGGCAAAGGGGCCCCTTGGTTCAATGAGGCACTAAGAATCAAGAAACAAACCCTATGCCAGTGCGAAAGAGCCTGGCGTAAAACCTACGATCCAGGCGCCCTGTCGAAATATAAAACAATGTTCGCAGTATATAAAAAAGCGATTATTGTAAGGAAAGCAGAATATTATGAAACTAGGATTCGGACCGCTGACAATACACAAAAGGAGACCTTTCAGATTCTAAAAGAGTTGAGGCAGTCTCAGGAACGGAAGCCCCCCAACAGCTCTGAAGATTGTAATAAATTTCAATCCTTCTTCTTAAAAAAAGTGAAGGACCTGCTGACAGAGATCTGCCTCACTCCTACTGTCCACTGTCCCCTAGCATCTGCCCCCCCGCCACATGCTTACGATAAACCGCTCACTGTATTCCCAAAGCTTAATCATGACTCCCTGACCCTCTTAATGAGCCAGGTTAAGTCAGGGTCACCTGCGGACCCCTGTCCACCTAGGGTTTTCAGTTTGGCACTCCCAGGGATAGAGAGCAAGGTCCTCATGCTACTAAATCGGTCTCTTGAATCTGGCCATGTTCCCACTGACTTTAAGGAAGCACGAGTCATCCCTCTTCTGAAAAAACCAGGGGCAGACGTGAAGAACCTTAAAAATTTCAGGCCAATTTCCCAGCTCCCTTTCCTGGCAAAAGTGCTGGAACAGCACGTGCTGAAATCCTTGTCACACCACTTAGAAGTAAATCAACTTAGTACGGAAATGGTAATGCTGGCAGTAACGGATGAACTTAGATTCAGGGCCGATAACAAAAAGCCAAGTGCCCTGGTCCTGCTAGACCTATCCGCGGCATTTGATACGGTCAATCACGTCCAACTTTTGTCGCGGATCTCGGAGTTGGGCATCCAGGGTACGGCTCTTAAATGGCTCACGTCCTTCCTAACTGACCGATTACAGAGAATACAGTTGGCCGACCAGGTGTCTGATGCTGGCAAGCTCACGTGTTGGGTCCCACAGGGCTCGGCGTTGTCCCCCCTCTTATTCAATGCCTACCTCCAGCCCTTGGTGGCCGCTCTGACTCACATGGAGTGCCAGGTCTATAACTACGCGGACGACACCCAAATTATCATCCAGATAGACAACTCCCCTGCTGCCCACACACGAATGCAAAATATTTTAAAATTTACAGTCAACTGGATGACGGCCAATTCCCTCAAAATTAATCCTGATAAAACCGAGGTACTGGCCATCACCACGGACTCTAATCCCTGGAGTGACCTCTTCTGGCCACAAGAGCTGGGCGCAAATCCTGAACCTGCCCAGGCCGTAAAAAGCCTGGGCATCAAAATTGATGCCAAGCTCTCTTTGACCCACCAGGTATCTGCTGTAGTAGGAACATGTGTTGGTCTGCTAAGGCAATTACGGAAACTAGCTCCCCTCTTTTCTTCGCAACACATAGAATGGTAGTATCGGCTATGATAGTGTCACAACTGGACTACGGAAACTCACTGTACATTGGCCTTCCAGAAAAGTTGCCTGCCAGATTGCAGGTGATTATGAACGATGCCGCCAGACTGATTTTCAGACTCCCTAGGAGGGCCCACGCCACCCCCCTCCTACGTCAGCTGCACTGGCTTCCGGTCAGGCTTAGAACCAGGTTTAAGGGCCTTTGCATCGCGCACAAAGCCATTTATGGCCAGGTCCCAACTTACATTAAAGACCGTCTGGTAAACTACACGCCTAGCAGATCACTCCGTTCCTCGGAGGCAGGCTTGCTGGCCTGTCCCCGTTTTAACATGACCTCCAAAGGAGGTAGAGCATTCTCGACCTTAATTCCTCAACTGTGGAACAAGCTGCCGGAGTATCTTCGTAAGGAACACACCCTCCTCCCATTTAGGAAGAAGTGAAAAACACTCCTCTTTGTGGAAGCCTGGGGCACAGCCTAACCATTCATAACCACACCATGTGCTATGGTAGGGCTCTCTCTCATAGCGCTTAGAGACCTGACGGTGATTATGCGCTCTACAAATTACAATTACAATTACAATTACAATATAAACAGTAACTCACTTGTGTGAATGAGCCTTTTGCCGGGGACAGAAAAGTCGCCAAAACACGTTGTGGAAATATCAAGATTTTTCCTTTGAATATCAATCCTTCTGAGGTTGTGAGTAGCTGAAATATTTGGGCCTTGGGTCAGCGTCATCTAGGGAAACCTATCAATCCCAAGCATTTCTAAAAATTAGACACATAAGAAAGCAAAGGCTGGTCTGACTTGTGTGGATCCCATTACTTTTTCTCACCCAGATGCCCTGCAACCTTCAAACTGTGGCTAAAATCACAGGGTTTTCTTTATTTTCTTTGAGGGTAAGAGTTTGACGATTTTATGATCGATACATTTTCAGACACCCATGCAATATAGAAATATTATGATTTTTAATTTCAATTTCAGTCATTTTGGGGATGGGGACTAGATGGGGTATTTGGGCACAGGGTCAGCTGACACCCATGGAAACCTACCAATACCAGACATCGAGGGTGGTGTACCACACATGGAACCCACAGATTGTAACCTGCAAACAGCAAACTTTGGATGAATCACAGAATTTTCTCACATTTGTATGAATGAGAATTCTGGAATCTGAGGCAAATGATGATAGTTCCACTACCAAACTTTTACAGAATTCTCCTGATAAAAACAGTATCTCAATTGTGTGGGCGTGCCTATTTCCAGATCAAAGAAAGGTTCTGCAAAGCACTGAAGACACCTGAAGATTTTTGATTCCAGTTTCAATCATAACTGGGATATGGTTAGATGAGGTGCGCCAGGTATGCAGGCAAACCTACCAACGCCAGACATTTCTGATAAGTAGGCTCCCTGGGGAGTCTACTGTAATGCTGTTTGCATGGATCCCTCTTACCCAGGATGTGTTCAAGCATCAAACTTTTGGCGAAATGGTACAATTTACGTATGTTTCTGTACGGGAAAGTTCCAGAATCTGTAGGAAAAGAAAAAATTCCCACCATCCCCAGCCTTCTTCCTACACAAATATGATCGTGCAGGTGGACCTATCACCTGGAACAGGAGTGGTCTAACTATGGTAACATCAAGAATTTTGCTTTGAACCTGATAACCCTAGATATTTATAAAATCTAGACACCAGACATCCAGGAACAGGGTGTCTTGCATGGAGCCCAATAATGTAGTAACTGAGCTGTTGGCATCCATGAAACCATACCAATCCCTTTCATTTCTGAAAATGAGAGACCCAGGATAATTCAGGGAGGTGTGGCCTGTATAGCTCCTAGCATGTTTTGTTTTCCAAGAATGCTCTTTATTCATCATATCTGACAAAAAAAAACATTTAGCTTGCAAAACGTTGGAGAATTGGGCCCAGGTTCAACCCACACAAAGGAAAACCTCCCTACTCTAAACATTTCTGAGAACTCCACACTGCAAAGAGTTTTGAATGTTGTGGCTTGCATGGATCCTAAAATTCTTTCTTTCCATGAATGGCCTAGAAATGCTAAATTATGGGTCATGTGACCGAACATTCCAGAACTTGCAGCCACCAGCAAAGATCCTAACATTCTGCAAAGGCCATTCTACTTCCAATGAAAACAGTACCCAACATCTGTGGGTGAGCATATCACACAGGACGGCAACTTGTCAAAACTTGGACAGACTAAATTTTATGTAGTGTAAATATAGTCTTCACATGTTTACAGTTTTGGTCCACTCTTAGGGCCTGAATTATATCTTGGCGGAAAGAGAGTTCCATTTCGACAGCTATGGAGTTAACTCCCTGCTAAGACAGTGGTCTACTTGCCCCATCTATCCCCATCACTCTGAATTCCCTTCTGTCCCAGAATTTAAAAATTGCCATGACTGATAGCGGTACCTCAGTAGTGGATGACCCTGGAACTGAATACTGCGGCCCTTCCCCATGGAAGTTAAAGGAAATTGAGTTTGTGACCATAGTTTTGACATATAAGATGGCAGAGAAGGGGCAAAAAAACTGCATGGATTCCAAAACATGGGAAGGGATGGAGCAATGTGTCAGCTACATCACTCCATCGATTACAAAAATACTCTCTGTTGTCTAGATTGATTTTTGTTCCCCTAGGATGGGCCAAATGGGGGATACTACAAAATCAACCCCCATGGTCCAGGAAGGCTGTGTTTGCTCCTGGGGTGGGGATGTGTCCCAGTGCCAGGAAGAGCACCCCCATCCCATTGATGAAAACAAAACTTTATTCCTGGTCTACTAGAAGGCTTTCTGCCTACTTAGGAAGGAAGAAGGATGAGTGATTTCCCAAGATGCGGGGTGTTTTCTAATGCCACTATTGACTGGTACCTCACCCCATTGATTAGAAAAAATACTCCCTAGCATCTATGAGCTTGCAATCCTGCTGCAGTGGGAAGACTGTTTAAGCCTCCAATCTGCCCTGTGGGGGGGAGGCGAACGATTTACCTCCCTGGGTGGGTGGTACATCATCATACCATGAAGGACCAACCTGCCACCACAATGATTACAAAAAAATACTCCCCGGCATCTAGTGGGATTTCTGTCCTTCCCCGGGGTAGGCAGTTTGGGGTAAACCTCCAAATCTGTTCCTTCTGTTGGCCACAATATCTGTGTTTTTCCCTGGGCTGAGCGGTAAGGCCCAGTGCTAGGAAAGGCCAGCCCCCACCCATTTATACACATTAACTTGCACAAACAATGTTAGTTCTGGTTCATGGCCTGTTTGTATGTTATTCTTTTAATATTAGCCAGAAGCTGTTGGTATTCAGTGATTAAATTATTACAATTAGCTGTAGCATTAGTGTCACTGTTTCAATGTATGGCAGTGGGTCACTGTTAGAAATGGGGTTTCTGGTTGGCTAGGGTATGCACCTAAGCCAGGCAGAACCCACCACTCTAGTCAGGGTAAGTAAGTTACACACCAAAGATAACCTGTGCTCACCTCCCTGGTAGCTTGGCACAGAGCAGTTAGACTTATCCCAGAGGCAATGTGTAATGCGTTGCGCAACACACTCTAACACACTTACACCAGTAACACAAAGAACACACCACAATAGAAACTCCACACAGGATATCATAGAGACCAAAACAATTATTCATAATACTGTACATATTATGCAGTCAGTTATATAGTACTTGTTAACCTGAACAATGCAAAGCATAAACTGATATATATCAGTAATTCTCTAGAGCATAGAATGCAAGTCAGATTATGAGTAACCCACATGAGTCATCACATGTCACCATAAATCATTAGTAATATATAAATAGGGCTCCCGGTATTTATTTTTTTAACATTTCTGTCTTAATCCATATTAATGTTTTGGCCATTTTATTGATATTTATCCATATTATTATGTGCTTTGTGAACAGATGAGGTGAAGTCTTGTATATTTCCGCATTTATTTAACGGATAAACATGCACTGATACTTTGATGCCTGTCAGTTTTAGCACATTACACAGCCAAAAATAATAAGATAATAAGCCCACAAAAAATAATTAGCATACTAGCACAAATATAGGTGTCCAGTAATTTAAGGAAATCTCATTGAGCTTTGTACCCCCCCCCCCATGCTGCCAATATGTACAGCTGTTGGCCAGGCTGCCAGTATGTACAGCTATTGGCCTGAAAGTCATCAACCTATGCTTGAGAGTCACTCAAAAGAAGCCAAATTATCTACATATTTCTGCTTTTAAAAATAAATACAGACAGGAAACATAATGTTTTCTGTCTGTATTTATCTGTAGAAGTCAGTAAAAACGGAAAACATGGAGCACTATATATAAATCATAAGATATTAATTTAAATGCATGAAAACAGTGGGTATGGACGCACGTGCGCTTCCATTATAACCTTTACGGTAATGCAGAAATCACAAAATATCACCATAAACATCAGCTGCAATAAGCCCAAGTAGGCACAGAAAAACACATCGGTGATGGCTTCCCAAATGCTGCGGGATGTTAAAGGTGAGAAGATCTGTGAATTACAATGAATATACAGGACCTAGCATGCCTGTGCTTCTAGTATATATAATACAGTCATTTATGCAGTATCCTGAATGTGGTGGGGCCTCCAGTGAGGTCTCACTCCGTCATGCCACCATTAAACTAAAGTACGTTCCCCAGAGTCAAAGGCACAAACTTAGGAGACCAGTGAGCCCTTTCTTGGAGAAACATAGGCAAGGCGTTTTAAGTATGCAAATTAGAAACTACTTAAGAAACAGGGCACTAGAGTGCCTGCACGCCTCTTAGACAGTATGCAGTAACTTTTGGTATTGCTGATGAGAGACATCCATTTCCAAGTGGTTTGGTCTCTCCTAATGGCTCCAAGCTGCTCTTGAATCTTCCACCGTGCCCCGTAGCAGAAACAACTCCCCCAAACATGGGCCGCTTCCACTGCAGCTGCTTGCGACAGAAGTGTGGGATGGCCGTACTACTACCCACGGGCTCCAGCATTCCCACAGTGCTCCTAGTGGGGGTTTGCCAGATCAAAGGTGCACCTGCCAATATGGTGCCGTAGCCGTACGGACTGCAGCATTTCTGCGGGTCTTAGAAACAGGACCCGTGGCACCTGACTGAGCCACTCTACCAGGAGCCAAGTGGAGCAACACTGACTGGCTCCACAGCACTGTACTGGGCTCACCTCGCTGATGCAGAGGTATTCGTAGCGCTTGTGTAGGCAGGAGCACTGCTCTGTAGACCATGCACATCAGGTTGGGGCAGACAAAAGCAATCACCACGCGCTATTCAGGATGCTCCTTTTCTGGAAGGAATAGCGCTCCACACAGACTTTCTCACCAAAAGCTCTCTCTGGGAAGGTGGGGAAGCACAAAGCGCTCAGCATGCACCGGTCCAAAGGATTTCCAAACACACGTTGGAAGTAAATTCAGGAAGGGCAAAAACAAGGAGAGAGCAAGCCACCTAGTCGCTGCAGAACAGCTGGGTCTGCACAGGCCAGGTAGGCAGGCAGCAGGCCATCACATAAGGTATAGTTGCAAATAGGCAGTCCTTTCCTCAGCCCAACAGGCAGCAGGCCAGCACAACAAGCAAGTAGTCCAAATGGTGGTTCCTCCGGGCAGCACCACAGTCCTCTGGTGCAGTATGTAGAGCCAGCAGCCTCTGGTTACAAGTCTCACGCAATGTCTAAAGACGTGGGGTTAAAGCCCCTGTTCTTATACTCCAAATATCTTTGATATAGAGGTGACTTCAAAAGAAACCTTAGAATGGCACAACACCCCCTTCCAACTCAGCTGTGGTTCCAGACGTAAAACAGGGGATAAATCAGCCCTTTGTGTGAGGTCAGGACACAGCTTACATAAATTTAAGTGCACCCTGCCTCCATCTTTCCCAGCCCAGGAAGACCATTCAGTATGCAGATGAATGCAGATGCAACTCTGTCACGCCCAACCCTTCCTGTGTGATGGCTGTCTGGAAAGTATACACAAAGGGTAACTGTCAACCAGACGTTGATGTGGATTGGAGTCAGGCTGTAAAGCACATAAAGTCATAAGCACAGAGAAATGCCCACTTTCTAAAAGTTAAACACCTTCATTTATGGGGCATCGTCATGCCCCAAACCGACTGCACTGCTTTATAACGCCATTTTGGCAAAACTTTTTATTTTAGCTTCCGTAGTAATCCTTTTCAGCCCTTTAACTTTTTCAGTGCCACTGGGCAGGGCACTTTACCGATGGTGCACGCACTTACATGGAAATTATGGCTAAGATTGGAAGAACGCGTAAACTTGGAGTGCACCCCTCCGCTTTGCATTTTCACTTTCTAAAAGTGCCATTTCTAAAATAGTAAGAAAAAAATCAGTAAGCATGATTTATCACTACCATTCTAAATATACCAAACATGGCCACGCTACTCCTTTCAGACCAGGAATTACCACTTAACCATATATAAGGGAATCCTCAATGCTAGCCTATGAGAGGAGTAGGCCTCACAGTAGTGAGAAACCGAATAGGCTGTTTGTCACGACCAGAACATGCCACACAATAAAGGTACCTGTCCAACCTTTTTCTTACACAGCACCCTGCCCATAGGGTTACCTAGGGTCTATCTTAGGGGTGACCTATATGTAGTAAAAGGGGTGTTTAAGGCTTGACAAGTAGTTTTAAATGGCAAGTCAATGTGGCAGTAAACTGTGCACGTAGGCACTGCAGTGGCATGCCTTAGACTGGTTTGAAAGTCTACTTCTATGGGTGGCGCAAGCAACGCTACAGCCTACTAGTAGCATTTAATTGACAGGCCCTGGGACTTACAAGAAAAATGAAATATGCTACACATGGGTAAACTAATCATACCATATTAAAAGGAGAGAGCACATTCACCTTAGCACTGATTAGCAGTGGTAAAGTGCCCAGAGTCCTAATGCCAACAAAAAAGGATCCGAAAAATAAGAGGAAGAAGGCAAAAAGTTTGGGGTAACCAGGTCCAACAGTCAAGTAACCCGATTGCCACAGAAAACTTTGGCAGAGTGACATTACCTTTCACCTCAAATGTCAGTGTTTTTTTCAACTACACTAAATAGGAGTTTACACCCTGATTGAAAGATGCTGAAAAATCCTACCAAATGATGCTAACATGTCACATGCAAAAGAACAGGGTTTTCCCTATAACCATAGGAACCAGGGCAACTGTGTATGAACCAAGATAATGGTTCCTTCAAGAGTTTTTTTCAGCTATACCAACTATTCTCAAACTGAAGTTATGCATTATAAGGTGTTATAATGTAACCCAGTGATTTTCTATAAGAGAGCCAGCCTTGCCACAGTGAAAAACAACTTTGGAGATGTTTCACTGCCAAGACAAGTAACACTTTAAAAAACATGTCCTCCTTTTTAAATACTATGCACTCTAGCCTATGGGCATTTAGGGCCTACCTTAGGGGTGAATTACAGTATTAACAAGCATTTGCAATAGAAATCGGTCTTGCCTTTGGGATCTTATATGTATTTAGCTATGCAGCACATTAGCCTCGGTGCTGAAACGTCTACTGTTCTTTAACATGGAGGGAAAGTAAGGACCAAACTGCGTGACACGCCAGGTATGGGAACAGATGGAGAGAAATATTGCCTTTCAGCGGGAAACGGTATGGTCCAAAGCTCTGTTTTTAATATAAAACCAGGGCCTTCGGTGGTCATATCACTGAAAATACAAGATTTGAAAAAAAATATTATTGTCTACGGGTGCTCGTGGAAGACAATTTCTATGGACTGGAATCTAGAGAATGCTAAAGTGATTCTGGTATTTTACTGACCTCTGCTGGTCGTTTTCTATCAAGACAGTTAAATAGAGGCAGTTGAACAAGCAGAAAGCAAT
Source organism: Calotriton arnoldi (assembly GCA_963921515.1). Taxonomy (NCBI): domain Eukaryota; kingdom Metazoa; phylum Chordata; class Amphibia; order Caudata; family Salamandridae; genus Calotriton; species Calotriton arnoldi. The sequence goes on from CAWUFW010014023.1 coordinate 100,656, forward strand.
TCTGGTATTTTAATGACCTCTACTGGTCGTTTTCTATCAAGACAGTTAAATAGAGGCAGTTGAACAGAAAAAAAAGTCCCTAAGCAGAAGCAGACAAGTCCTAGGGCTGATCTCCAGAGCGCACAAAGTACATACACATATAAGTATATACTAAAGTATATACAAGAGGTCTCGAATGCTCGAGCTAAAAATAGAGGCTTGGGCTTGGTAAAAAGTTTATTTTTCCATGTTGAATTTGAAGTTTTAAAACTGCACACTGACGCTGAAGAGGCAGGCCTGAAGACATGCTTTTACTTTGTCACTTTAGTGGTGGCACCATAGATGATGTAGTCCACTAGTGACATTTAACCTGCAGCCCCTGGGTACATAGAGTCCTGTATACTAGTGACTAACAGGTAGGTTAAATATTCAAATTAGGGATTAGCCAATTGTGCATACAATTAGTGGGTCATAGCGCATGCCCTGTGGCCTGATTTGCAGGGCCCCAGAGCAACAGAGTTGAAAGTCAGCAGCATCAGTCCAACCATTGGGGGGTGATCATGAAAAAAGACCTATCACATCCTAAATGAAACCTTGGAAAAAGATCAAGATAAGTCTAGTTTTAAAGGACTTTTAGACCCCGTTGCACGTTATTGGCAGGTTGGCAAGTCCACAAACTTAAACAATGTTACTGTGCAGTTACACTTTGGCATTACCATGAACATATGTGACAATCACTATTGAATGGGGAATAACTATACAGACCTGGGTTTACCAGGTAGAATTCATATATTGTTACTTTTCTATTTGGATTAATGCTCACATTTGTCACCAGCCTTTAGTAAATGGTAAATCTGATCAAGGGGCTGGTGCAGTGTGAAGAGTGGGAAAAGGAAGGAGAGGATTTTGCATGGTCCCTCATGGCTTGTAAGGGGTTTAGGCAGGGGCCAGGGTACGGGATGGGTCTGCACTTTAGCTGATAAACAAATTGATTTTACCAGCTAGATTTTCTGGCTGGTAAAATCAGGTCTGTTCTTTCCACATCCAGTACACTTTAACCCTACCTCATTACTAGTAGCTTTACCTATGCCTATACCCGCTCCCTTTTAATATCACTGCAATCCCACATATATAGCATAGAATCTCTACTTGTCATATATCTAACTTCTATGATGACTACCTACATCCTAGTTCCTTTGACCCAGCTAAAATTTAGTGCACTATCTATAACCTACTAACTCATACCTATACCCTAGCTCCTCTACCACTAACTATGGGCTGTTACTTCTACTTAGGTCGATAACCGAGAACCTCTATTTCTTGCAATACCCTGGTAATGCCATATATCCCCTGGAGCCTGTAGTTCTAACAAGACCATAGAGAGTGTCTAACACTGCCTGTACCCTGGCAGTCCTGTCCTGACCTATACCTTCCTACCGTCAACCTTTAACATATTAACCCTGCCCAACCTGTACGTTAGTACAGCTACATTCTACTAAACCACAGTGCCATATTCCATGCTGTAACATAGTAACTCTCTCTACACCATTGTTGCTGTGGCTATTCCAAGTTACCTATACTCTTGCCTATACCTTAGTACTTCTAGCTATCCCCAAGTGTTTCTATGGATAACTGGGCCAAGCAGCTACACTACTACCACAATTTCCCCCAAGCCCCTCTCCATCACTCCTGACCCTTTTGCTCTGGCCATTTTATTGTTCCCGGACTCTTTTCTAGTGCTTTTAACACCCTGTAAATGTTTTTTGAAAAGTATTTTCTCTGTTTTGGGAAATTGCCTGAATGGAGTTTCTTCATCAGTGGGTTGTCAGGATGGTGTCTCATAGTTATCTTTTTCTCCAAAATGAGGCATATTCATTGTAATCTAGATATGAAATATTGTCAATTTTTAGGATTGTCTGGGCATTGTTGTCTAGCTGAAGCAGATATGGTTGAAGTATTAGTTATGGACCAGGAAAAAGCTGTGGTAGCCCTTTAGGATGATACTATATATGGTGGATTCCTGTTGTACACTGGCAGCAGAGGGGAGAAGTGGTGAAGAGAAAGGAGACAAGGAGACAGTGTTTAATCTGTTGCAAGGTGGGCCACACCTTCAATAATGATGTGACTCAGCCCCGGTATTAGGGGAGGGTGATGTACTGAGTCAAGTGTGGAAGAAAGGTCCTGTAAGAGGAAGAACGAAATATAGGGGCATATGTACAAGCCCCTATCGCCACCACAACGTCACTTTTACAGACGTTGTGGTGGCGATAGGAGCTGCGCCTTATGTACAAGGAAGCGGCTTAACGCTGCCTTGTACATAAGGCCCCCTTTCACACTATGCTTAGCGTGAAAGGGGAGTGCAGTGGGTGTTGTGGTGGGAGTTCCACTGCAACACCCATTGCATTTGACGCTGCCCCCTATGTACAAGGGTGGCATACATAGGAGGCAGCGCCAAAATTAAGACCAGGAAAATCCTGGTCTTAAGTTGGCGAAACGAGGAGAAATGCATTATTTCTTCTCGTCTTTGCTTTTTCCATGTGTGCTGCCTTGTGCAGCACACATGGAAAATGCAAAATGCCATGGTTTGTTTATGTACAGGAAGGTGTCCCTTCCTGTACATAAACAAACATTTTAAAAAAATGCCATTTGGTCACTTTCATGTGTCCTGCATGAAGCAGCACGCATGAAAGTGACAGAATGGCATTTCTAGGATTGTTTATGTGCAGGAGGGGACACCTTCCTACACATAAACAATCTTCCCCTGCATGCAGACACCCTTGCACTCTGGTGCAAGGGTGCCTGCGTTGGCGCTAAGTTGCTAAACTTAGCGCCATTGCAGGGGGTAACGCAAGGCTGCACCACATTCTTGTAAATATGGTGCAGCCTTGGGTTTCAGAAGTGGCGGAGCGTGTCGTTAAGCCAAGGAGGCTAACGACACGCTCCGCCACTTCTTTGTACATATCCCCCATAGTTTCTGTCGACAGTGGTCCCGAGGTTATCACGGAGGGCCATGAAGGGCTCTTTTTGAATGGTACCCTATTTGGTGCTCAGATTATTTTCTTCAATGAGGGCAGATACTAGCTGGGCAAAGGCGGATTTGTGAATGAAAAAAAGTTAGTGGTTGCCTGAAAATCAGTGTTTTGCCTTTGGAGATAAACAGTCTTCCTTTCTCCGGGGCATTTCAAAATAAGATTATGCACATTGTTTTGCAAACGTGGCAAGTTAATTCATAAACGGATTATGTCGAACACTGCACACAAGTTGAGTACATATGAAAGAGTTAATAGGGTACGACAAACACAATGTTTGTAAAAATATTATGCTGCTACCGATTGCCTCTGACACAAACAAACAGCTCTTCTAAGTACTAGAACGTTTTTTACATACGTAAGGAACTATCGAGAATACATGTGGTTGCTGAATGCAAAATGTGGAACAAATCATTGGGTATTTTCTTATCACCCATAACTCAGAGCTGACCCCAATAGAAAGAAGATTGAGCATTTTTATCTAGACTATGAACATTTTAGCATGTTTCAAATAATGATTATTGAACAATGGTAGAAAGATAAACATATCTTTCTCACTTCCCTGAAAATGGTGAAGTAAAAACATGTTTTCCTATTTGTCAAATTATCGAAGATCAGTTATCTGATTTACATTGCTGATAAACAAAGGCAATGATGTCAAACAAAATGTAATTTAAGGATTCCCGGGAAGCATGGAGACATATCTGATAGAATTAGATTCCTCTTGAACTAGTCATGCATTTCTTTTTTTAACAACTTTTTTTTTTAGCATTTTGTTATACAAAAAATGACACACATTTCAGAGTCATCATAAGTAAGACAATTATCCTAAGGAATTTTAGCACACATCCATGAGCCTAACATATACAGAAGGGTTGAACAAGCAAAGTCTAACATTGTTCCTCGACCCACGATTGCTGCCATGTCCCCCCTCTACTCCAGATTTGAACATTACATATTATGGAAAAATGTACAGCAATAGAAAGCACCAGCAGAGCAAGAATGTATCTTTTTGGTGATAAGCTTTGTAAGTGTTTGGTTCAAGGTGGGTCACCCTCTGTGTCTGAGGGGGGCATCACCCATAGTACAGAAGTCCTCAATGTTTTGGACATCATTAGATGTAATCCCCCATTCTATGCTGTAGTAGTATGTAAGTGGTAAATGGACATCGCGTTGTATTGAATTTGGCCACCCCGTCCCTAATGATGACTGTGAGCTTTTCCATGGCATAGAGATTCCACACCTTTCCCCACCACATATTAAATGAAGGTGCTTTAGGCTGCTTTCACATATGTGCTATGCGCAGTTGTGCTGCTAAGAGTAGGTGGGTAAAAAGAACTCCTCGTGGAGTTGCGTGGGAAAGAGCATATCTGCTTTTGGATTGCCCAGGAGGACCAAGTGTGGTTCGCGGGGCAGTGAAATGCTAGTGATGGAGTGTACTTTGAGTAGGGTCTTGTCCCAAAATCTTTAAACACTTGGGCATGTCCATCATGTGGGTGAAAAAGTACCCTGTTCCCCGCAACCCTCCCAACATAACTCCAAGCTTCCAAACATTCTATGTAAGTGCACTGGTGTTAAGTACCAAAGCATAAGAATTTTGTAAGAGTTCTCTTCATAGCAGAGACAAATAAAGGACTGAGAAGCTGTCTGCCATATCGCTGTCCCCAAATTTTTATCTATGATATCTGTGGTCAATTTCCTTTCCCGTTGCTTCACGTAGGCATCTTTCTTTGTTGGGGTGAGATTGAGTATATAACAATATAGCCACGATATGCCCCTATGCCTAAAATTAGTGAGGTATAAGGATTCTATGGGTGTCTCTTCCCTTTGCATGGCTAAGCAGGTGGAGGGTTGTCTGGCCCAGTGTAATGCTTGCCCAATCTTATAAACATCCCGTCCAGCCAAGGTGTATTTCGCTTCAAGGTCTACATTGGTTCTCAGGTCCCCATCCTCGTAGAAGTCTCTCAGCTTGGGAAATCAACCGCAATCCCAACAAAAAGAAACGGGGTGGACTGTGCCTGGGGGAAAGTCTATATTGTGAGATAGAGGGGTAAGAGGAAAGGGATAGGACAGACAAACTTCTCACCAGTAAGTTAGGAGTGTGGAGGTCAATGCAAGAAGTAGGGGGGGGCGTGTGTCCAAGCTGACATAAGAAGCCGCAAGAGGCAGCCATGATTGTGATGCAGTGAGCCCCTCTCACCCACCTCGACCCCAGGACTACTTTACCTTCTTCACTAATGACAGCTACTGCCTTCTGAAGCGTGCAGTCTCCTCTGCTCTTTGTAAAAATCATAGTCCCTATCATTTCCCTATCTGTCATCTCTCTCAGGCCGAAGCTAAGGTGTCTCCGCTGCTTCAATAGTCCCCTCCCTTGGGCCATTAGTAAGAGGCCCAAAGCAGCACTGGCACAGGCCAAGCAAGGGAGCACGGGCCCCAGTGCAAGCAAAGAAGGATAGCAAAGCAGCCAAAATGGGTATTTAGTTGTAATTTCACACTTCTGGGCCTCTGTGTCAATGCATCTGTAGCACAAACGATATTTACAGCCCTGCAATGCAGGCTTCCTCATCTGTCCCATCCACAGGGCCATCACTCCTAATCCTGAAGCCCAAAATAGGCTGCCTGTCCTATTTTGTAATAAAATAGGGAAACAAACACATATCTCTCCCTGTGGCTTGGGCCCTCGGCCACAAAGGTGGCCTGGGCCCTAATACTGACAAGGAAAATCGGCCCCACTCCACTTTTTCCTAGTAAGACAGCCATAATTGGGGTGCAGTGGCCCCTTCAAACTCTTGGTTTCAGTCCCACTGCACCTACTGCACTAATGGTAGTAGTGGCCCTTTCTTAAAAAAGAATTAGCCTCCATATCTTGCCACCTTCCTCAGGGCACCTATCTGAGAAATCTGTTTCTGTCTTTTGGTAGACTAAAATATTATCCCCCAGATAGCACCACTCCTATGGGCCATGTATTTAATGCCGTCCATGGATCTTGCTCCATTCCTCTCTCTCCTGGGCCATTCTTCTGAGGCCTCTAGAGTCTGGACGATCAGGGCACTGCTTCTGAATGCAACCCTGCTGGCCTCCCTGTCACCCCTAAGCTCACCTGAAAGGATCTCTGCATGTTGAGGTGGTCAGGATCTATGGGGATGAATGTGCCCATGCTTTTTTAATTTTACAAAACCTGTCCCCCTACTTTAAAAAAAACTGTCCATGACCCATCAATGCGGACCTTGAGGTGCCTCTGGGAGAAAGTGAAAGGGGAGAAGATGGGGGTGTTATGTGCTGTGAATGCAGAGAATTTAAGAACAAATAGGTCTTCTCACCAAGATGCCATCTACCTGAAAGAAATGCAGATCTGTGTAATTAGTTAATCACCAAATACAGGTCTGCTTGGGAACCAGTATAGACTTTAATTGATAAAGTCACTTGAAGTTTAACGATGCCAAAGATTTATTCTCTCTGAAAGGTGACATAAGGATTTTGATTTCTTGAAATTATCCTTCTAATGGACGCTTATAAAAATGATTGCTTTAAGTGAAGTGTGATTACCTAATACTAAAAAAATACTTTGAAAGCACTTGTTCCATTTTTGAATATTTAATAATTTTGTGGCAGCCTATCTTATACTGTGTGTAAATTAGTTTTAAAATAATGACTTGCATATTCACAGAGCTTTCTGATCCAAACTGGGAATATGTAGCATGGTTTTGTTAACCATTTGAGGTTTAATAATGTAAAAGACTGTTTCACACTGATAAGTTTAAATTGCATTTATTTTTCATTTAAAGTGTGTGTTATTTTATCTGCTGTTACTGGAAGGAGAAAAGTAGTTATAAAATATTTTGTTCTTTGTAGTCATGTCTTTGACTCTGCCACCAAGATCACAATTTTCATACTCTTTTTTGTTTGTCCTTCAACTACTGCTTGTAAATGAACACAGCCTGGAAAACGCTAAATGCTCAAAGTCGCACTTCCAGGTCATCTTCATTTACAAGAACTAACTGAGGCACTTGCACCCTCCTGGGGCAACAGCCAAGGACCCCCGGGGGACGCAGCCCACAGTTTGAAAAGCTCTAGAATATAGAGATCCGTGGCTGAGAGGTAACATGAAGGATGGTGGAAGCAAAATGCCATCCACGTTCTCCTGCCTCCCTGAGGTAGGTCCAGACAAGACAGATTGTACAAAGTCATACAAATGTAAACAAAGTAATACAAATGTAGCTACTGGGCGCATCAGTACCTTGCCAGAGCACTGGCATGCTCAAAATATATCTCTTTTTCTTCTTAGAATGCTACACATTTTTTTGTCATTTACATTTAGTTAGAAGACGATCTAGATGCACACATTGACATATTACATTTATTTTTATTGTAATATTAAACTAACAAGGCTGCCTTTACCTTATGTGAGACCATGGGACAGATTTATCACCACTATGAGCTGGTGCAAAGTCACTTGAAGTGAGGCAGAGAGACGTAAAGTGTTGATAAAGAATTTAGGGGCATATCAACAACGAGGGGCGATAATTATCGCCCAGCGCGCCTAGCGCGCCTAGCGCTGATTTCCCTAACGCCGGCTATCACTGAATTAAATCGCCGAGTTAGCGCGTTATCATCAACGCATAACTCAAGGGCGATATATAATCCAGCGATAGCAGGGAAATCGCCGGTTTTGCAGGGAACATCGCTGGTTTTCCAGCGATGTTCCCTGCAAAACGGCGATATGCTTGATGATACGACCCTGTGGTCATAACACATCAATCCACCTCCCATTGTCAACATACAATAGTCAGGATTTTAGCAGACGTTAGTTTTCGGCGAAAACCGCGGTTTTCGACAAAAACTAACGTCTGCTAAAATCCTGAGGGCCACCTTGTAAATATTGCGATGTGCATTTAGCAATAATTTACAAGGTAGTCCGTCAGGGGTACGCCCAGTGACGGCCACTTTGCATCTCATTAGAGATGCAAAGCGAGGCGTCGGCAAAACGGCTGATAACATACGCTAATGCATGTTAGCACCGGCTTGCAAATAGGGCGAAAAGATTATCTCCGCTTTTTGGGCTTTAAAAGCCAAAAAAGCGGAGATAAGGCCCTTGATAATATGCCCCCAACTTTGCAGCGTAAAACGTTTTTTGCCCTGGAATGTAGCCCTAAAAGTAAAGGAAATAGCATTTTAGATTACTTTGCATCAAGAGGGCATTGCATCGGTGGTACAAAGGCATTCCCGTGCAACCACACATGGGGGCTTATTTACAAGCCCCTTGTGCCACCCATATGTCACTTTTTCCCATATTAAAAGTGACGCACTGGCGGTGCAAGGGGCTTGTAAATAAGCCCCATGATTTCTGACACAAAACCCTATCTACTAACAATGGTAGAAACGGCGTTGCACCAAAAAATAACGCTTCCTCAAGGCAGGTGCTAACAAGGGGAAATTATTTTAATTCTCCTAACCTTTCACACATTGCAAGTGTTCTGCATTGTACAGCACCCATACAATGTGATGTGGGAAACATTTTAAAGTATTGCGCACTGAAAGGCCACACTTGTATTGTTTTCTACAGCATCAAAGCTTTATAGAAGGGACAGAGAGCCACCATCCTGGGTGGTTGAGGAAAGTTTCTGCCACCAATTGTTTCCCTGCACAAATATTTTGTTGATGTAAAAAAGAAAGGGGTTTGGACATTTGGGCTGAGGGAAAACAAGCAATAACGCTTTAGCTGTGACCTATATTTCTCGGCAGACCCTATGAGCATTTTATAAATGGTTGCTATATTGAGCGAGCATTGCCGGATGCCCTAGCAAACTGTACTTAACAAGCAGGCTCATTTACAAATCCCTTCTGTGATCTTAGACGGAGCTCAGTGAAGACGATTACATTTAATCAGTGAAATGAGTAACCGAAGAAGAACACAAGCTGAATAAGTCTATCAATCAAAGTGAGATAAATTGTCATGCATGATTAAAGTCCTTAATTGGACAGGCATTATCCAGGTGAGCTTAATTTAGGATGAACAAAATAATTTCCCTGAAACTTGTGTGAAAGACATCAGACTTTTATTTGACTAGGACTTTAGGGTGTTCTACCTATGTTATGAATGAAGTGACGAATTTAGGGGCAGATTTACAAGCCCCTTGCGACACATTTGCGCCGCCGTTGCGTCACTTCTGTGACGCAGCGGCGGCGTAAACCATGTGCCACGTTGCGACTTATTTACAATGTGACGCCTCTAGGGAGATGCGTCACGTTGTAAAGCCCTGCACCACATTAAACCTGCGTCAGGTTTAATGTATGCAGGGTGGGCGTTCCGTCGGAAAAAGCCTCGTAAAAGTGACGCAGTGAAATCTACAAGATTTCACTGAGTCACTTTTCAGAGGCTGCTGTGACAAAACCTTACGCCTGCTTGAAGCAGGCGTAAGGAGTGGCGCAGCACGTTAGGTATGTGCGGTCCCTGAACATTGCTGGAGTTGCGTTGCGCTTGCGACACGACTACATCAATGCGCCGCCCTTACGCCATCAGATGCGACACGCATCTGTCTATCCCTGCGCCACGGTGCGCCGCATTGTAAATGCGACGCATCCGTGGTGGCGCAAGGGTAGAATTGCATGTCGCATCGGTACTGGCGCATCCCTGCTAATATGCAGTGATGCGCCAGTCCTTGTAAATCTGCCCCTTAGTTTGTTTGGAGCAAAAATTACACATAAGTATCTTAATATAGACAGGAGCAGAAGTTGAGCAGTCAACGGGAATTGCCAAAAATATTAAACTAGAATGCTAGACAATATTTGACCCGAAAGAAATACATAATTGAAGCACAGTTGAAATGCAATTCAATCGGTAAGTCATAGACAGACTAGGAATGTTCGTATGCATGTGGAAGGACTGATATATTAAATGTACTGACCACCATTTAAAGATAATTTTCCTTATGCGGGCCTAAAAATCAACTTTTTAGCTCCTCGTGCCAGTCTCAAAATATAGAACTCATGTCAAAGGGACTTTACAATCCCATGATAAAAGTTCTCAACAGACAAGGAGAGATTTAATCAGGTATGGACATTCCTTAATACAATCATTTATCCAAGGTGTTATGTGGCATAAAAATAATAGTCCAGTGACACTATAATTAAACAACAAAAAGCAGAGTCTGATTTGCTTAATTTTCTGCAATTGAGATACATACATTTTCGACCTAAATCCACTTTTAATGTGTCGTGGAAACAGTTAGAAACTTGACTTAAATGTGAATGGTAATCTCCCCATTTTCCTAAGAAATGCTAATTCTGGAGTAGAATCCATCGGCTAAATTTCTTCCACGACAGCAATAGTTTGGTTGTTAATATGCAGCTTCTGGAGTCTCATCCAGATTTAGAATTTTTCTCCACATTTTGAAATAATTCACAATACCACCAACATAGTCCTTGTTTTATATGGAATTGAACAATCATTGTTTTGTCAAATTCATGCGCATTATCTATAATTAGTTCAGGCATAAACCAAAATCTCTTCCCTTATCTATTTTTTTCTGTCTGTGTTATCGCCGCTTCCTCTAACCTTTATTGGTTCTCCTCAATGTCATGTTTTATACTTCAGCCACATTGTATTGAGGATCATTTTTTCCCACTTATCGTTTCACTTTTTGCTGCCATCTCGACTTAGAACCAATAGGTTACATTAAACCATCTGTCCAGATACATCTCCCCTTCTAACTTCGTCTTCTTGCTTTCTCTTTGTTCCCTTTTTACTTTTCAAAATGTAACCTTTAGCTTCTATCTGTAACAAGATCTAATTTATTTTGAACTTCTCCCCTTTTTAAGGTTGCAAGCCAGGTTCTCCAGACAATTTCATATTAGGGGCAACTGGAGGCTCTCAAGGTGAGAAAGCCCAGCATCCTAGCAACCAGTATTCAAGCTACTAAGGGGAATATGTATGAGTGGGGTTACATTGCACTTGCACCACGCAACGTGATGCATGCATGATGCAAGCCCAAAATGCAATTTATGAAGCCAAGCAAGGTCACCTTGCGCGGCCCTGAGTGGCTTCACAAATCCAGAGTAATGCAATGATGCGCAAATCGCTCTGTTGCTCTGAGGCGGCTAGGAGTTCCATGGGTGTTGCGTGGGTGTTATCAAACAACATCCATGCTTTTTTACTCATTTCCAGATTAACCGAAAGTGGTAGACCTGGGAATGTGCCAAAATGATACACCTTCCCAGGTAAGGCGAAACGAGGAGAAATATCTTTATTTCACCTCTTTACTCCATCTTTCTATGTGTGCTGCAAACAATCCTCCTTACAGCGTAGGCACCCTTGCACCATGGTGCAGGGGTTCCTGCATTTGCGCTAGGCAGCCAGAATGGTGCCAGTGCAGGGACAAAGTTAGGAATGCGGTGCATTCTTTTAAATACAGCGCATCCCTGCCCTTTCCCTGCTGCGCTGCATGACTTTGCCATAAATATGGCCCTAAGTTTGTAACACAAACAGGGCCTCACTGAAGCCTCCTTATCCCTCAGGTTGGCGTGGGTGAGCATCCACTTCCTACATCAAGGGAATTGTTTGGTGTGGAGATTGAGGGATTGCATAGATGTTCATAAACACTAGCAGTAATCAGAACTGATTCTTCAGAGGCCTCACTGCATCTCATAGGAGAGGTAGAGATCTCCTTGGAATGGCTAGGAATGGCCGGGACTTTCAAAATATGGCAAGGTAGGAGCCTTGCCAAGAGCTTCAGGGTACCATTAAGATGTCCCAGTGCTAGATCTATAGAACATAGTGGAAAAAAACGATTAGCCAAGTGGAATTAAGACAGAAAAAGATGAGTTTTGGAAACACAGGTGATGGGACTTGTCCCGAAGGGAAAACGGGAGAGTGTTCCAGGGTTGGGCTATGACACCAAAAAGCGAGTCCTCCTATTCGTGCTTTCCGAAATTTCGGTACATTGACTATCAGGGCCTTAGAGGAATGGAGATGTCTGGTTGACATTTAATAAGTAAATGGTTGCTTACATAGTGTAAGATACCGCCTCTCTGCACAGTGTACTAAAATGAAGTAAACTATGTAAAGAGTGCTAGATATCCCTTCAGGAAAATAGTTGCAGTAAGTAGAAAATACTAACTCTCTTTTTGTGGTAGTGTGGGCAAGCAGTTAGGCTTATCAGAGAACAGTATTAGGCTGTACTCACAGAGGCAATGAAAGAGACACAAACTCAAGAATAAATCCAAGACCAATGTGATATAAAAATAACATCATTTCTATGAACGTTTTGAGGTTGCAAGACTTCAAAATATCGAATAAATACTTCATACAGATTTAATTCTTCCATGAAAGCAGGGTAAGTGAAAGAAGCAATTTCTTTAGTACTGTAGCACAAGTCAGTCAATACCGTCAAACATATACCATCGCAGTCAGAGTAGTTACCAATGGATGCAATGGAGTTCGGGATACTGCCAACATGAGAATCGTCGTGGTCAGCGGTCAAAGCAACGGAGTTCAATGGAGTTGGGGCACCACCAACACATCGACTGTCGCAGTCAATTGGAAGAGAGTGCAGAGGGAGACAGCGGGGGACCGCCGACACGGTTACCTATGAGATCGATGGAAGAAGGACTCTGCTGTGGAGCTTCGGGTGACTACGGTTACTAGGGGTTCAAAGGTTGATCTTGTCCGGCAGGATGAAAGTTTTTGGAGTCATGGGGGCTGGTTTCAAGCTTCACCGGGGGCGGTCGGGCCATGGGTGTGATGCACGGCAGTCCATCACTGTTGCGGTCGTGCCCAGGTTGCGGAGGGCATGCAGTCGGCGCCACCAGGAACCGGGTGCAGACTCACAGGATAGGGGCTGTTTCCAGTGTCGGTCACTATGCTTGCTGTGAAGAGCCTTCTCCCTGGTGGATGCATTTAGGAAGTTGGTCCCCGGTGAGGAGGTCAACAAGCTTTGGCTGCAGCAACTGAAGAGTTAGTGGTGAGTCGCGTCCACATAAACTGTGCTGGTCCTCACCACTTGTCGATCTTTACCGGCGGCTTGCCGGGGACTAGAGCCTCTAGCCCAAAGGGAGGTTCTTGGTGAATTGTAGAAGGCTGGAAGTCTCCTGGGATTCTTGGATGCCTCATAGCTTTCCTGGTAGGCATCAGTTTGCAATTGTTGAGATTCTTAGCAGCATCAGGGTTTGGTGCCAATTTCTTCTGCAGGGGGACTCACTTCTTGAACTGCAGCGGTCTTCTTCCGTCATCTTCTTGTACATTGAATCTGTAGTCAGGTTCTCAGGGGCTGCCTACATACTGAATTTAGGGGCATTTTTTAAGGGAGAACAGGTAGTAGCCAATGGATCGCCGCTTTCCGAGCAATTTGTCTCGTCAAGACGCACTTTGACTCCAGTGCATACGACCTGGTGGATAATCCCCACGCCGTAGTGCCAGTCTGATTTGGACTTGCACTTCTACCTTCAATATCTGGTTACAAAGCCACTTGTATGACTAATACTTATCTACTGCCTATCGGACATTCGATTTGATTTGCTTCCTTGCTAGGGCTGGTTTCCCAGTTCCATACAGATGCCAATATTTGGCATACGAAGTGGAAAGTGCCCTTAACCAAGGTGCACTCTTGTGACTGGCACAGACGCTTTAGAAACATGCTGCCCTGAAGAAGTCCAATTTTTTGGACAAACGCATTGGCTGATGGCTTTTTCCTCAATAAAAGAAGATATTAACATATGGACTGCATTAACACTGTTATTTATATAGGAGTGTCATATTTGATTGTGATATATTGATGCCTGCTTCTTATTCTCTATATATGTTTGCTTGTTTGTGCTGCAGCTCCGACTCTGCTTTTTTGTTCTATATCCCCTTGTGAAGGGAGGCACCCTTGGACAGGGGGTGCACACGGAGAAGTGTACACAATGTTGTCTATTATGTTTTGGTATAAAATGCTTTGGTGATCAACAGTACGGGTGTTTGCACATGTGCTTTGGTCCACTGTCCACATCATAAGCATTTACCTGCAGGGTGTCTACACCTTCTTTATGCGCACCCCACGTGGGGGGTGGGCTTTTTCTGACTCCTAATAGGCTACTATCCCCATCTTCAAGATGGCAGATACAGAAAAGTGGGGTTTACCTTGCCTGCCCCACCCGAGGGGTGGTACAGGGTGAAGGTAGACCCACCTCCTAATTCATCTAATTTTCTTCCAGTCCTCCCACCAAAAGTGGGGCAGGACTGGAGGGTCGCCATCTGCTTCTAACAGTAGTGGCTGGGTTCAAAGGAGGCATGGCCTTTGACGTTCCCGCTTCTGCCAAGGCAGATCCTGCAGGGGGGAAGGTGTGACCATCTCTGCCTAGAGCAGGCTTTGTCTCTGGATACCAATATGTCCAGAAACATGTCTGGTGATGGCAGGCTGGCTGAAACTAGACAGGGGCCGCACCAGTGGTTGGTAAGGTTTTAGGGGAACCTCTAAAAGGGTCTCCTGTGTGAATGTATAATTAAATTGAATACTGGCATCAGCAAGGATTTTTTAAGACAAGATTTTTGGAACCAAATATCTTTGAAATCAGTGAAGCCATCTCCTTGCACCCAGGGTACTTTTCCCCCGCAAATGGGACTCTTGGTACAAAGTGTGAGAGGGTAAAACTTCAGCAGAACTAACCTGGGACTGTATCTGACCCTCGCTCTATCGCGGTCAACCTGAACTTTTGTATTTGAACCGGTTCAGCGCAACCGGATATCCCTGATTGACACTTTATGCTTCTAAGCTCTATTTTACAGTTTTTTCTTTAAAAATGCATCATTCTTGTTCTATGTATAAGATTTTTCTCATTTTGGTCTTGTTTCAGTCATAAAATGAATCTCTATTTTTCTAACCTGGTGTGGAATCGTGTGTGGTGTTTCTTCGTTTTATTGTTTGAAGTGTTGCACAAATACTTTACACATTGACTCTAAATTTAAGCTCACTGCTCTGTGCCAGGCTACCAGAGGGTGAACACAGATCAATTTAGGTTGTGCTTGTGCCTTACCCTGACTAGAATTGTGGTTTCTGCTCAACCAGGGATTATAACCCAGTCGACTAGGAACCCCATTTCTGTCATTGGTGATCACTGGTGAGAATAGGACTTGTGTTTGTGCAGTGCTATACATTGATTTGGCATACACTACTATTCCACATCCAAGACCAATTCGAATTTTAAATTCTCCTCAAATGGCATTTTTGATTTTTTTCCTCAAAATCATGTCTCTGACTCCAAGATTTAAAGCCACAAGCATGGAAATTGAGCTGCCCAACATATAAAAATACACTGGGGCCCAGCTTAGAAACGTTTGCAAAGAGGCTGAGCTTCCTGCTAAAAGCAAAACCAGTAAGGTGGAACTGCAAAAGGCGCTGATGGCCTGGGCAGAAGCTCACTCTGTACTGAATGAAACCCCAGCTGATGATGAGAGACTGGACGATGGCCCCCATGAGGAACTACCTGCAGTGGATGAGTGGGTGTCCCTAAATTGGAGCTTTCTGCCAGGGCAGGGAACAGTGTCTCTTCCTGTAGACTGTCCCCAGAGGAACTAGCGGCGGGGAGGGAAGAGAGAGAATTCAAACTCTAAATTAAAAATGGAGGAGAAGACGTCTGAAAGGGCATTGGAGGAGAAAAGGATCTTACTGGCTCATGAGAGAAGCCTAATGGAGCTGGGCGGATTTCAACAGTGATGTTGGCAGCTTACCCGCAGTACCCGAAGGAGAGAAAAGGGTAAGCATACCTAAGGATTTGGTTCCAAGTTTTGAGATGGGAGAAGAAATAGGCAAATGGTTTTCTGCCTATGAAGTTGCACTGAGGTTCCTGAAGAGCACTGTGGGGGGGAGGGTCTGTGGAAACTCATGCCTACTGTGAGGATGGACACACTTCTGACACTAGAGGTTGGAGAGTTGTGACAGTAAGCTCACTGACCTCAAGAAGCTTGCTGGGGAGGCGGTCCTCTAGGCTACCACCAGAGTGTCCAAAAAGGGATCTATGGGGGACCCCCACAAAGTTGGTAGGTTTCCAACCAGAGGAAAGAGGGGGGAGAAAAACATAAAAATAAGGAGTTCTCTAAAGGTCCCCAAAATAATTCCCAAGGGAATAGTGGTAACCAGTCCCAGTCTGGTCCTAAGAAGAAGGGGTTCTTTGATCACTAGACAGGGAGGTTTCTACCCCAATGTAGTGAGTACAACCAGTAAGGGCACTTCAAGGGTGACTCCAAATGTCCCAAGAGCGCACAGGCCCCTACCACTGGCAGACACCTGGGTTGGCAAGTGTAGCGCTCGGGGAGGAGATTGTCCCAGTTAGATTTGGGGAGCAGACAGAGGTGACCCTAGTTTCCCTGGGGATAAAGAGATGGTGCCAAAAGCCCATATGCCAGCTAATACTTCTTAGTACAGGCAGTAGGTCACCATCAGTGGGCAACAGGTGGAGGCTTTGCAAGACAGATGAGCCAGCATGACTCTGTTAAGAATCAGCTGCTGTCTGCAGAGCAGGTCCTACCGAACACATTCCACCAAGTCATAGTCGCTGACAATCGTGAGAGCCATCTACTCTCTTTGAGTGGAGGGGAATCTCATGCTCTCTGAAAGTAGCTGTGAGTCCTGCCATGCCTGTAGACCAGTGGTTCCCAATCTGTGCGCCGCGGCACCCTGGTGCGCCTTCAAAACGACCCAGGGGCGCCACTCACCAAGCACAGTTAAGGAACCACTGCGGGCTAGGGAAACATTCCGCCATAATTTAACTATGCATAGTCTTGAAAATGGTGCGTTTACAGAGCAAACAGCACCGCACATGCCTATGACTATCCTGGCCATGTATTCTGATTGAAAGCCACCCTTTACGTACGGGTTCCCGTGCGTATGGCGTTACTATTTCTATCATTATGGCGTTATTTCTAGTACACGTGGCTTCTTTTCTATTGAATGGTTAATGTAAGCATAGAAATAAAAAAAGTCTACCATTCATATGTGATGTGGCTTTGGCATGGAGGTGTTGTGTACTACATGTTTTTCCATTTTTGTTGCACAGAACAACTCACTTATTTTAGACGCCTATGAGATGCGAATTTAAACAGCCAGTTTTTTAAAATATATGTCGAAAGTGTGGTTGACGTATTTGGGAGCAATGGCAATTAAGCGTTTCACCCTAAAAAAGTATATCATGAATCTGTATCGCTGAGTTTGTATTTTTGAGTGTAGACTGGGCTAATTAGGGAATTTGTATTGTCCCAACGTAACCACCATGTTTGCAATCAGTCATCGCACTGTTTATAATTAAATGTTGGAGTTCCCAGTGTATAAATTATCTGGCTATGATGCGCTCTGGTTTACATGCTTCCTTTTTCCTGCAGAAACGTTTGCAGTGGCAGCTGTGTTTAATTCATGGCACTCACGCAGCAGGCAGGCTACTCTGACATCCCCCTAGTGTTCACGGATGGCCGCATTTTCTTTAGGGCAGACAAACATTAAAATGACGTCAATATTCCGTTTTCTATTTTGAGTTTTTGCGAATATGATGCTGCTCTTTTCAGGAAGGAGGTGTTTCAGTGCAGAAATTGGATCTATGCACATTCTGTGCTCGCTTTCCTCCTCCTGATAAGATGGAGGTGTCAACTCACATACTTGCCGGATGAAGAAAAGTAAATCACAACGGCGTTGGTATTGACAGTAAGGAACACAGTAAATGGATACTCATATTTTTTCTGTACATTCAACATTCTTGGTGAAATGACGTATCATTTACCTCCCTTGTTGTTCACCATGTTATTAATTGTGCACAATTCTTAAATAAACGTTCAAGTTCCCAAATATTTGAAGTGGGGTATTTAGACATTTCCACAGCGTTTACCACGACTCTTCAAGACTCTGGGCCATATTATCAAGAACGGGCGATAACATATCGCCGCTTTAGCGGCAGGAAACTGCCGCTAAAGCGGCGATAAGAGGCTTGATAATATGCCCTATAGAATTCCAATAGAAGACCAGGTTTGATGTCCTTCACACCAGAACCTGGGCTTCTATTGGAATTCTATAGGGCATATTATCAAGCCCCTTATCGCCCGTTCTTGATAATATGGCCCTCTGTATTTAAGTATTACATTTGGCAAGGAAGAAAAAAAACAGGGCTCCGTCATGTTCTGTGTTTGACTCACCTGTTCATCTGATATCTCACCTGCCAGCCTTTGGGGGCACGTAAAGGGAGACTTACTAAAAGATAATTGGCGGAATTTAATTCCCCTATTGACTTGCATTGAACTGATGGGAATTTTAAGTGGAAAAAAATCAAAATAAATGTATTTTCACTTTATAAATTAGTGAGTCTGACGCTTAAACCATGGGGGTAAGCATGTAAGAAATCTATCAAACGAAGCTGAAGTTAGTAAAGGTAAATAAGATCCAGGTTTGCAAATAGTATGACTGTATTGAGCATCTGAATTTTTTTTTAATGTTAGGCGCATTAATATGATTGCAAACAGTGACAGCTGTTTATACACATTCTGAAAACATGTCTGCTTTGTAGATGCTGTTTACATATGATTATAATACCTTCATCAGCTTCATCCCAATTAGTTTCAGGGATAAAAATGAAAGAACTCCTGAGGCTGTGCTTACATCCACCACCCTCCAAAAAAAAGTATCTTATCTGGGAGCTGCAGCCAACGGTCAATGGGCCAAGGGAGCCGCAGGTCGAAAAGGTTTGGGAACCACTGCTGTAGACTGTCTGTTAGGCAATGACCTGGAACACACTGCCTAGAGGGAGGTAGAGCTCAAGTCACACTTGGAGATGTTGTGATTGCCTGAGTGGGTCTGTCTGACCACACGATCCTTGGTTGCCTGTGGAGGGAGCCAAAGGCGCCTGGAGTATGGAACAATGGCCCAGACAACTGCCAAGAAAGAGAGGTGCAAGAGGCATGGGAAACCAGCCCCTGAAGTTCCCACGGGTGAGATTGACTACATCCCTGAGGAGGAGGTCCCCAAGCCAACCGGGGAGAACATTGCTGCCCTGGGTGACCCACCTGAGCTTGCTGACTGGCAAGTTGAAAGTGGGCCCACTAGGGAAGAATTCTGCAGGATGCAGAGAGGGTGTACCACTCTAGAGTGCCTGAGGCGGCAAGCCGAAGCCCAGGTAGCAGTTGAAACCTTAGGGGATCACTTAATCTACTGGGAGAATGATCTCCTATATAGTGAGCATAAGGCTTCTAGTCCTGGGGCAGCCCGGGTGCTGGTGGTCCTCCAGTGTTACAGGACCTTCATGATGTACGCTTGGTAGGACATTTAGGGCAAGACAAGACCTTTACTAGGCTTGTCTCCCACTTCTATTGGTCCAGAATGAAGACAGGCTTCGATGCATTCTGCAGGCCACCTCGCAATCCAGTGGGAAATCAGGGAAAAAGCACAAGGCTCCTTTGATCCTACTACCAGTCATTGGCAACCCTTTGAAAGGGTGAGCATCAACATCATTGTTCCCTAAGACAACCTTAGGCAACCAGTTTGTCCTGGTCTTGTTGGACCATATCATCCACTATCTAGAGGCCATCCCTCTGAGGACACTGACTGCACCCATGGGGGCTAGAGCTCTGATGGGTATTTGTGTCCCTGTGGGGTTCCCTAAGGAGGTAGTGTCCAACAGAGGCACTAAATTCATGTCCACGTACATGAAGTCCATGTGGGATGAGTGTGAGGTAACCTACAAGTTCACAATGCCCTAACACCCCGAAACCAATGGTCTTGTGGAGAGAATAAACAAGACCTTGAAGTGCAGGATTATGGGCCTGCATGACACATAAGTGGGACTTCCTCCTTCCATGCCTACTCTTTGCCTACAGGGAGGTGCCACGGAAAGGAGTACGGTTCAGCTCCTGTGAACTCCTCTATGGCCACCCTGTTAGCCTTGTCAGAGAAGGGTGGGAGCAAGCTCCCAGGACCCCACCCCTAGGATGTGGTCAGCTACATGTTGGCCCTCCACAACCAGATGCATCGCTTCTGGAGTTAGGCAAAAAGTAATCTAGAAGTCAGTTAAGGAGGCATGAAGCTCTGGACAACGAGAAGACCACTCTGGTGGAGTTTCAGCCTTGCCAGAAAGTAAAGGTCGTAGAGCCAGTAGAGCTACTGGCTCTGCAAGATCGCTGAACTGGCCCATACAAAGTCAGTAGTGAAAGGGGTACTCCACCTACTTGGTAGACTTCCAGACCCCCAGGAATCCACTAAGGATGCACTATGTGAATTACCATAAGCCTAATTTTGAGAGGTTCGAAGTGAGCCTGCTCTGGTGACATATGAGGGAGTGGAAGGTGTTAACCTCTCTTTTTCACTGACCCCAGAGCAGCAGAGCGACTGTTGCCAGTTACTGGGACAATTTGCAACTCTGTTCTCCCTCAACTCTGGACTAACACCTGTTTGTCCATGATGTTCACACCAGAGACAGCTTACCTATGAAGAACGAAATTTACAGGTCGTCAGATCAGTTGAGGTCCTGTATCAAAGAGGAGTTCTCCAAGATGCTGGCATTAGGGGTGATTGAGCCCTACAATAGTCCTTGGTCCAGTCCTGTGGTCCAAAGGCTACCCCACAGAGCACCACTCCAGAACTCAGGTTCTGTGTGCACCACCAGAGTTACAATTCCGTCATCAGGACTGATGCGCACCCCATCCCCTGAGATGATGAGTTCATTTACAGGCTGGGCACTGCCAGATTCCTCATTACGTTTGATTTAACATCAGGGTACTGGCAGATTGCTCTAACTGAGAACCCAAAGAGAGGTCAGCATTCTCAATCCCAGAGGGCCACTTCCAATTTTGGATGAGGCCCTTTGGCTTGAAGAATGCCCCTGCCACATTTCAAAGGTTGGTTAAAAGGGTCCTGGCTGCTAAGGAGGCCTTTTGTGCCACTTATTGAGTTAAAATTGCTGTCTAAAGTTACACTTGGAAGGAACACTTGCATCAACTCCAGGAGGTGCCTCAGGCCCTGCAACAGGCAGGCCTGGCCATCAAAGCCAGGAAGTGCCAGATAGGCCAGGGTTCCGTGTTATACTTGGGTCGCCTGGTAGGTGGGGGAAAAGGACAGCCCCTCCAAATCAAGAATGAGATTGTCATGGCCTGGCAGCCACCTAAAACTGAGAGAGAAATGAGAGCCTTCCTGGGCCTCACAGGCTACTACCGAAGGGCACCTCATTTCTTCAAAGAGTTCATAGTGCAGATGGACGCTTCAGAGCATGGCGGTCTTAGCACAGCTGAATGAAGAGGACCTAGACCAACCAGTAGCTGTTATTAGTAGAAGGTTACTTCCATGGGAACCGAGGTGGAGTGCGATTGAGAGAGAAGCTTTTGCTGTAGTCTGGGCACTGAGGAAGCTGGGCCCATACCTGTTTGAGGTTCATTTTCTGGTTCAGGCAGACCACAGGCCCCTCAGGTGTCTAGTGCAGATGAGGAAATAAAACCCCAAACTGTTGAGGTAGTCTATCTCTCTACAGGGAATGGACTTTATGGTGGAGCATCGTCTGGGGTCAGACCACTCCAATGCTGGTTGTCTCTCCAGGTTCTTCCACCTAAGTGAAGATAACTCCCAAGGGTTTGGGTAGCTCTCCCCATTTTCAGCTGGTTGGACACATGTTAGACCCAAAATCCTTAGGATGGTCTTCCCCTCAACCTCTGCCTGCCTACTCCACTTTTCTGACCTCATTCTTGCTGGTATTATGACTCTGTGCACTTTACCACTGCTAACCAGTGCTAAAGTGCTTGTACTCTCTCCTCTAAACATGGTAGCATTGATTCATACTCAATTGGTAAATTTAATGTACTCATAAATCCCCATTAAAGTGGTACCCCATGTACCCAGGGCATGTAAATTTAATTCTATTAGTGGGCCTGCAGCACTGATTGTGCCACACACGTAAGTAGCCCTCTAACCATGTCTCAGGCCTGTCACTGCAGAGCATGTGTGTGCAGTTTACACTGCCATGTCAACCGGGCAAAGTAAACCTTTTGCCAGGCCCAAACCTTCCCCTTTTACACATATGAATCACCCCGAGGGTAGGCCCTGGACAACCCAGAGGGCAGGGTGGGCTGTATTCAAAAGGCAGGACATGTGCTTTTAAGTTTTACATGTCCTGGTAGTCAAAAAACACCCAAAGCCATTTTTCCCTACTGCAAGGCCTTTATCTCCCATTGGATAACATTGGGATTACCTTATTACATTTTATATGTGTAAATTCTTATTTGGAAAAGATAAGACCCCCAAGACTGGTGTCGCTGTCGCTGGAATCCATTATTTAAAATCTGAACTTATGGGGAAGTCAGATTTAAAAATAACATTTTGAAAATGCCACTTTTAGAAAGTTGACATTGTATTCCTTTAGCCATTTGTTACCTGCTGCCTGTCTCTGATCACATGTCTAGGATGGGTAACAGTTGGGGATTATGTATTCCTCCTAGACAGCCACACATAATTGAAGCTTAGGTGTGACTTGATGGGCCATCCTGACAGAATGGAAGGGAGGAGCTGGACCCAGACTCATTTACACCTGAATAGGCTGTGTCCTGTCCCAACACAAAGGGCTGCATAAACTCCTGTAGTGATTCTGGAGCCAGCGCAGGAAGGGCAGGACCTCATTGCACTTCAAAGGGCTGTTTTTGAAGTCTCCCCCACTTCAAAGGCCAAATTGGCTATATGTACTGGACCTCTGACACCACCACTTCAGTATACCTCCGGATCTGTGGATACTCTGCCAGGAAGAAAGACTCCTGTGCTGCTGAACGGACTGCCACCCTGCTAGACTGCCACTCTGAAGAAGCTGCTGCCTTGCTGTGCTGACCTGCTGCCCTCTTGTCTGGAGATGAAGAACTGGGCCTGGAACCCATCTTGAACCCAGGATTCCAGAAGGACTCAAAGGGCTAGTCTACTTTCCTCCTGATCTGATCCTCAGGGACATAACAGGCTCACCACAGCTTCTGGTCCTATCTTCAACAAGCTCCTGGCCCCCAAGAAGTATCTCTCAGGTCCTGGGTCCTTGGAGGTGGTAATGTTGCTGTTTAAGTCAAGCTTTTGGGCTTTTCCCTAATGGGCCCATTCACTCGTGAAGCACGCCATTCACACATAGAATCAGCATGAGCCGTTCCAATGTCATCTCTTCGCACAGGAAGCACTGTCCGCCAGAGTGGATCATCACCATGAGGCCCCAGCCCATCTGTCTGCCATGCCTGGCCTGCTCTTTGCGCTCTCCTTGCTCCCGGCGAACATGTTCCCCTGTGAATGGGACTCTTGAACAAAATGTGACAAGGTAAAACTTCAGCTGTACTAATCTGGGACTGTATCCGACTGATGCTCCATCACGGTCAGCCTTAACTTTACTATTTGACCCAGTTCAGCACGACCAGATATCCCTGATTGGCACTTTATGCTTCTAAGCATTATTTTACAGTTTATTCTTAAAAAATTCATGAATCCATTTCTACTTATCACATTTTTGTCGTTTTGGTCTTGTTTTATTTATAAAATTAGTTCTATTTTCTAACCTGGTGTAGAATCTTTTTGTGTGGTGTTTTCACTATTTTACTGTTTGAAGTGTTGCACACATACTTCACACATTGCCTCTAAAGTTAAGCCTCACTGCTCTGTGCCAAGTTACCAGAGGGTGAGCATAGGTTAATTTAGGGTGTGCTTGTGCCTTACCCTGACTAGGATTGTGGTTACTGCTTGACCAGGGCTTAAACACCAGTCAACCAGGAACCTAATTTCTAACAGAACCCTTCTGTTCCAATCCACTGAATTTCAACTTACAAGGGAAAGTCCAGTGGCAACTTCTCTAAGTGCATCCTCGAGGCACCCCAACAACATATAATAAGCTGCCCCCAGCCTAGCTTATGCAGAGGGGCTAGATTGAAGTTGCCACCTTGAGGCTACAAAAAGGGAACCCAACAGAGGTTCTCTCCACCTTCAGGACACGCCAGGAGCAGCATTTGAAGCACCAAATCTGTAGTGTGGATGCTATCAAGAGATTATTGGCCCACATACTCAAATAAAAGGAATAATTGAGGAGGGCATCTCGGGTAATATTGTTAACTGTCAATATTCCAGTTTTAGCGACATAAATGAGACACAGGTTTGAGGTGTACTCCTGTTCATTTCCATGTTACTGTCTTGGCATGCAGTTCAACAACAGTTGAATGCCCCATAGAGAGGACTCTATTCTATTTGAATGGTGTTATACTAAAAAATAAATTTTTCCTCATTAATTAATATTTGTTTGCAATAGACAATCTGTTTTTAGACATTTGAAAATTCATCCACCTTTCGAACTTAGCAATATCCTACACCAATATGTCTTTAAAAGGTTAAAGTGTTTTTCTAAACATGTATGCATGTATTGGTACTTATATAGCACAAACTTAGCAGGAAAACTACAAAGCGCTGTAGATTACTTGGAATGGGAGACGATTTACAAGATCATTTGCATAAAGTGGGATTATATAAATACAATTCATAGATTATATTTCAAATTTTAGGTATGGGTATATTAAGGGTTTTGCCCACAATTACACAATGTGGAATAAAGCGAAGATGCTGAGATTTGAACCTGAGTTCCCAGGTTCTGAAGTTGCACAAACCACTCTCCTCAGAGCTCATAAACATCTCTTTCTGGAAGGAAACAAGATAACCCCAGCCTTCTAGTATACTGTCACAGTCCATAAGGGATTTCTGTCTGCATAAAATATTGTTCTTCTTGGCCATGCTCTCAATAAGACCGAGAATATTAAAACGAAGGGCAGAAGAACAACATACAACAGCTATTTCCCAGGGGGAGGAGACAGTAGATTTACAGCTCAGGATTGTGGCCATAAAATCCGAGTTAAATAAATGGTTAACACAGAAAGCAGCGGACGAACACCAAGCACAGCGGGGTAAATCATATGAGACTGGGGAACAAGCAGGGAAACTTTTAGCACTCCGAATTAGGCAAAAAAGTTCTAGAAACCTAATTTCAGCCATACAAAAGGACGATCGAATATACACGGAGTCGAAAGATATACTCAGGGTATTCAAGGAGTATTATCAGCTACTCTATGAAGAGGAGCAGCACGCAGAGCCGCCCAGGCTGGAGGAGGCGGAACTAGGCCCCATGTTAGATAGCCAGGCAAAACAGGAACTTGATAGGGACTTCTCATTAGAGGAAGTAACTGCAGCTCTACAGGAAACTCCCAGCTGGAAAGGCAGCTGGCCCCGATAGTATCCCAGTGGAAGTTTATAGGTGCATACAAACAGTAATTGCCCCTATATTATTAGATTTATTTGCCGGAATACAACATAATCGCAAAGTTCCCGAATCATGGAAAGAAACAAATATTATAGTATTCCATAAAAAAGGTAAACCAACAGATAACCCTGCATCTTATAGACCGATCTCCCTTATAAATGCGGATACAAAACTATACTCAAAACTATTAGCTAAGCGGATGGGGAGGGTCATAGGCAGTCTGGTCTCGCCGTGGCAGCACAGGTTTATCCCCGGACGCGGGACGACAGAACATATAAGGCGGACCATCACACTGTTTGATATACAGGCTGCTACGGGGGGCCGGATGGCCATGATCCTCCTCGACGCGGAAAAAGCTTTTGATCGTGTGGCTTGGAGCTATTTATGGGGGATATTAGAGCAGAAAGGGTTTGGGCCTAGAATTATCAGAGCAATAAAGGCAATGTACTCGGACCCAAAGGCACAAATACAACTAATGGGGGGTAGTTCGGATAATATATATATATCAAGAGGGACGAGACAGGGGTGTCCCTGTTCACCAATACTGTTTTCCCTATATATAAACCCTCTGATAGAAGGACTGCTGGGGTGTCAAGATATCAAGCCCATCATCACCAATGGCTTCGAGACTAAATTGTTAGCTTACGCAGATGATCTAGCTATTCTAACTACGGACCCGGTTAGCGCGATCAGAGTAGCTACCGTGATTGCCTGGGAATTTGGACTGCATTCAGGATATCTGCTGAATGAAAGTAAGACTCTTATAGTTTGCACTGATAACATCAATATGAGAGATCCGAGGTGTACAGAGAGCGCTATCTATCTTGGGGTGCGAATCAGTCCAGCAGTTAACACAATAGTTAAGATTAACTTTGACCCTGTAGTGAAGACAATCTCCTCAGATCTTAAAAGGATAGATGGCTTGCATTTATCTATTATCGGGAGGGGAAATGTTTTAAAAATGACCATGCTCCCAAAAATGTTGTACCTGTTTGGGTCTATCCCCCTCATGATTGATGAGTACATTATGAAAACCCTTGAGGCCACATTTGCAAACTTCACATGGCAGTACGGGAAAGTTAGGCGCTCTCTGAAGTATCTGACACTCCCACAGGCAAGGGGAGGGTTGGCGTTCCCAAATATTAGATTTTATCAATGGGCATGCTTATTGTGTCAGATGGCGGTATTACTTGTACCGGTCAGTAGGGAAACTGTTGAGGAAGCATGCTATGACACCCTCCCTTCGATTTTCGAGCTTATGTTGGGAGGGGAGGCTCGAGGGTTGCTGCTGCGTAAAATAGATGGGAGCTATTATAAGAATGTGCGGTTTAAGGTTATGCAGAGTGCATGGGAGGTATGAAAGAAAGTTCAAAAAACCATGTTAATTCCGAAAATAAATTATTATACACCATTATGGCGATCACATGCTTTACCGCAGGTATTTTATGACACGATGGGTAGGTACTGGGAACAACTAGGCCTAAAAACGATAGGAGACATATTTGAAGCAGATCAGTTACTCTCCTTTGGTACCATACAACAGAAGTATGGAATTCCAGCTGGTCAGTATTTTAAATATGCTCAAATTCAGAAAAGTTTATCTGGTCGCAGGCCATTGGTATCTCCCGGGGGTAAAATCCTTCTAATAGAGCAAGTAGTAAGGAGCGGCAGAAGGAGCAATAACATTTATGGTACTTTGTTACAAAGCACACAGGATGATTTGGAGAAAACTGAATCCATGTTGACATTAAAATTAAATGATCCAGATGCTGATTTGTACAAGGCCTTGCAACTAGCGGATAAAACCTTCCGCTCTACTAGTCTAAAGGCACAACATTATAAAACCCTTTTTAATGTCTATTTCACCCCGCCAAACTTTTCAAGTGGGGTAAAAGAGAGGACAATAAATGCCCAAGGTGCGGGGAAGGACCAGCAACCCTGATCCACATGTTCTATGATTGCGATAGGTTACTATCAGTTAAAAAAGAGATGGTAAGGTTCTGGGAGGGGCTGCTAGGGCAAAAGATCAACCTATCCCCTACCCTGATGATACTGGGTCACGACAATAGATTGGGCTTAGATATGGAGGAAGAATATTTCCTTTTTATGTGCGTAGCGGTCCTCAGGATACCTTTAGCATCGAGATGGAAGGATGTGGAACCTCCCACCTTCCAAATGTGGTTAGCACGCCTCTTAGGGGTTCATAACCAGGAGTCAGCACTATATTCAAGCCGGGGTAGGGAGGCGAGAAAGTTGGGGCTGGCAATCTGGGCACCCTTAGCTAGGTGGAGAGATAGTATTCAGTGCCCAGTCTCCAGTAGGAGAGTGGGAGTGGGTTAGACATCTAGATGGGACTGATACCCTAGCCGAATCAAGAGTCGTATAAGTGTTTTAACCTATGGCAGCCACCATGATTTTACAACTCTATGTTTAATGCCTTCCCTTTGTAAAGTACTGTCTATTTATCAGGCTTTTTAACGGATTCTATGTTAGTATATTTATGATTTGCCACACATGTTAAAAGATGCTAATGGTTTCTTTTATATGTATTATATTATGCATTATGCCATGTTTTATAAGGTACGGCATATATATTCATGAATTGTTAATTATTATTGTAAATTGGTTCTATGTGTATTTAAAAAAAAAAAAAATAATAATAAAAAAAAAAAAGAGAACAAGACCAACATGATCTAGCCCAGTAATTTCACCATACATTTACCTGAAAGCATTTTACTTAAACCTGAGACACAAATTCTGGATGGAGGGAGCACATTAAACTAATTAGCGTTCTCTTCTTCCGTGCTTTGTCTCTCAGGTATATTGAAGTGTTGAGTGCATCCTGCTTTTTGTTACAATTGCATACTTAAATTATTCTAAATAGTAATGCTTGAAAATCACTAAATAATTTCTTAGGCAAATTTTAGAACAGTTACATTGTATGTGTGGTAAGCACTTTTTAATATAAACAACAAAGACTTAAAATATGGCAGTTCTAGTCCCCCTATGATAGACAATCCCTCTACAATGTTTTTATTAAGAAATCAGCCTTAATATTAGGGCATTGTTATTCTACATTGTTGCCATTCAAATATCTGTATATTTTCTTCAAGAGTTATACAAACTATCCCTTTCCTACATCCAGGTTTCATCTTGAGGGGACCCAATATATTTCTGAAAGTGATCATAAAGGTATACAATGTAGCCTTCCCAGTTATCTGTGATACAAAATTGAAACCATATATGTGTACTAGCCTTTGCTGCTACATGCCACCACGAACATATTAACTATATATTCTTATGAAATCTTGGAAAACTTTCACAAGTGCATATAAAGATTCCTCTTTTCCTGCTGATCTGGTGACTATTTTTATCCCTGAGCAGATTGTCTAAAAATCACAATGGATTAGGTAAATTGACAAAGTGTCTTGACATTTTATAAAGATATTTCCTTTTTGGAAAAACATTTATTGCTGTACCAACCAAATCTAGTGTACACAGATTTATCATCCTTGAAAATTCCAAACTTGTGTAATAAGCTCTTAGACCTTCATTCAAAAATGAGCATGCTTACTTGATCTTCTATCTTCATCCGATAGTCATTCAGCATTACCTTAAACAGGAAAAGTGCATTTGCAATTAGTATGCAGGTTTAGCATTATCCTCTATATTGTCATTCTATTGACAGATTCATTGTAGAATTGACATCTTTGTTCCTGCTCCCCAACCCCCTTCACCATACCTGGAAAGATGCAACCTGCAGATCCTGACTAGTCTTCATTTAAACTTCAAACCCCATAGCGTCAACTATCAACCAGCTTCCCTTGTTGGTAATTGCTTAATCAATAATGATTTTATTACTTGATGATTTTATAGTAACGCTGGCCAAAATTCTGAGGGTTGTTCTATCCTTCAATGATTTATAGTCACCCATGAAATACCTCCGATTATGAAGACAAAGAGCCCCTATTTTCAATGATTGACTTCCATTGAAGATTAGAGCCAAAATTATTGCATTTATGGTCACTGTGTCATTCAAGAAGATGGTGAACAGTCATCAGAAACCTCCATCAGTGTTGAAAAGTGACTTTCCATCAGAAGCTAACACTTTAAAAAACATCTAAAATAAAATAAGTTACACAGCAATTGATGTGGATTTAATTACTCATACTATCCTTGAGAGCACCAAATGTAGATATGACAACATATTCCTACCAGTACTGACAATAAAATGTACGCTTACAACCTACCAGATTTGATAAACAAAAGCAAACTTGACCTGCATCCATAACAAATAAATAAGTAGATGATGATTTTACATCCTTGTTCAAGAAAGGAAGGTTGCCTTCAGCAGTAGACCAAAGCACTAGCAAAGAAACTCTGTCCATTTCATAAATGAAGAGCAATTACATGCTACAGAGGTTGCACAGGCTCCACAAAGACCAACAAGAGCAAATTGTGAGTAAGTGGTTCAAAAGTGGTTGTGAGAAATTGGTCTGTTGATTGACTGGACTGTAAGCCCTGGGCAAGCAGCAGCCACAATAATTGCATAGTGAACGTCAAAAAGTCACTAAATTAGCCTGTGCTTAACCCTGGGAATCTTGCACAAAAAGCAGTCAGGCTTAACTTAGAGGCAATGTGTAAAGTATTTATGCAGCACATAAACAGTAATAAAGTGAAAACACAACACAAGAAAAATCCCAAACCAATTTAGAAAAATATAATACATTTTAATAAATTATTTGACATTAAAGCAACAAAAATCCAATGAGTACAACCTGAGTTATGACTTTTTTAAAGATTGAACTGTAAAGTTATGTTATGTTATGTTATGTTACTTGCATTTGTAGAGCGCAGCTGTTACCCGATGGTGTCCTGGCGCTAAGGTAAAGATCTCCAGGGGGATCAGAACGCTTGACGTATTGCGCTACCTAATTTGTGAAAAGCCAAGTTTTTAGAGCCTTCCTGAAGGCCATCAACTTGGTCATACATCTCAGATGAATTGGGAGGGGATTCCAGGCCTTAGCAGCATTTGCAATGAAACTTCTACCCCCCCAATTAGCTTTTTTCACCCGGGGCATCATCACCAATTTAGCATCCGAGGACCTGAGTGCTCCTAAATGATAAAAGCACCAACCACAGACTTCTGGTCGTGCTAGACTGGGTCAAAGTCAAAAGTTAAGGCTGACCGCGATGGAGTGCAGGTCGGATACAAGAAGTGCATTGGGCCCGGTCAGAGCTTACCTTCGGATGTAATTTTTTGTTTAAGAAAAAGTGATCTGAGAAAGTAGAAGTTCAGCGGGACAAGGCTGTAGATCTATCCGATGAGGGAGCATTGTCATCCGATAGCCATGGAGCGATTCCATGGTGATGATTTTTACCTTCTGACTTAGTTGTCAAGATGGAAGTCAAAAATCTCGAGCGGGATGAAGCAGGAAACTGTAGCCAAAGACCGTTCCACAGGGTCGGATACCCCTTTGGCGAACGACCACTGGAATGGATTTGCTTCTGCAGAGAAGAACGTAGCGGGAGAAGTCGCAAAGTCAATCCTGCTGGCAATGCACCTCGGGTGGATAGGCGAGCAGGTTGGCCCCAGTCTCCTCTTGTTTCTCCAAGCACTTTTAGGCCAACTGTTGTCTGTCTCCAGTTTTGGAAAACGTCCATCTAGGCACTTTTAGCACCACAGCCAAGGGTACAGGAGAGGATGGAGACCTCTTAGTGGACTCACTCAGGCTGGGTCCAGTTGCGGGTTCAAGATGGTGGCAGCTAATTATGTCCCTTTGGCTCTGAACAGGATGCCAGTAAACTAGTCCTTGGAGTAAGAACTGGTAGCCTTGGGTGCAGGTATAATAGATGCAGGGCTCAACAGCAGGGCTGGCCTCTGAGGGTTCAAGGTAGGCTCAGGCAGTAAAGCATTCCTTCCAGCTACAGCAGCAGTCGGGGAGAATGCACAGCAGGTCAGAGCAGTAGGCAGTCCTCTGAGAGTCCTTCCACAGCTCTAGTCGTGAACTGAAGAGAGGGCCTGAAAGTCCTATTTTTATACCCTGGTGCCCTGTTTCTAGAATGTGGGAGAAGGTTCTGAAAAGATTCTTTGAAGTACAAGTGTGTCCCTGCGTTTCCTGCCCTGACTCCAATCTGGCTGCAGTGACAATCAGGGTTGTTAGGCCTATTGTGATAAGACAGGACTTAACCTATTCTGGTGCAAGTAGGACTGTGTTCTGGTCCACCCCCCCATCCTGGCACTTGATGGCCCATTGAGGCTCAGCTAATTCTACTATTGAGTGACTATCTGGGAGGAATGTACACAGTCTAACTGTCAGTGACACTCACTCATATGACCCAAGACTGGCTTTCAGGCACAAAGAGCTAAGGGCATGAAAATGGCAACTTTCCTGAAGAGGCATTTTCAAAATTGGAATGAAAAATCCAACCTTGCCATTGAAGAGGGTTTATCATTACAATTCCACAGGTACCAAACATGAAATATCTACATCCTCTCAATTCGGAATTACAGCTTATTAAATGTAATAAGAAATCCCAAATGTTAACTTATGGGAGGGGTAGGTCTCCCACTACTGAAAAATGAAATTGGGAGTTTAAAAGTACATGTCCAACCTTTTCATTACACAGCATTATGCCCTATGGGCTACCTAGGGCCTACATTAGGGGTGGCTTACAGTAATAAAAGGGGAGTTTAAGGCTCAGTAAGGGACCTTAAATGCCAAGTCCACATGGCAGTGTGACACTGCATTCAGGCTGCAATGGCAGGCCTGGAACAGTTTGTAGAGTGCTACTTAAGTGGGTCTACACAATAACTGCTGATGGGCCGCTAGTAGAGTTTAATTTTGTCAGGGCTGGACGGAAGGGAGTGCAAAAACTCCTTTGCGCCACCACGGTCCAGGAACGAGCAGTCAGGAGAGGGTCACCCGCTCGACTTAGATCGCGGGTGATCATCGCGCGTAAGAAAGTTTTCCGCCCTGTACTCCCAACAGGGAGGGAGGCAAAAGTAGTTGCCGGTCTAGTCTCTCGCGCCTGGGTCCGGGCGCGAGGACTAGCTCAGTTGTGAAGTGCCGTGGTTGATTTTCAAACCGCGCACTTCACCAACGAATTCATGGAGTCAGGAGCCTCTTGTAGATTCAGGAGATAGTTAGATAGAAATAGACTTAGTGGTTCAGCCAGGCAAGGCGTAGGTTAGCGCGTTTCGCTTTTCGGCAGCAGTAGTTAGTTTTAGGTATGTTTAGTGGCAGTGCGTCCCCATAGGCAGTTAGAGTAGCCACTTACCGGAGTTAGCAGTTCCAGAGTCTTCTCGGTTTAACGCCTGCGTTCATCACTTTGTTTGCCCTAAGGAAGAAAAGAGAAATACGAGAGGATTTCAGCAGAAAATAACAAGTAAGACAGAGAGAGAGAGTGAGAGAAAAATGTATGGAACGAGAGTATGATTATCTAGAGGTAAGCGAGGAAATACTTACGAGTTCTGTTCATATTTAGGAAATACCTATTTTCGCATGCAAGAAGATAGAAGAGAAGCAAGGCCTTAGACTCCTTGGGTAAGGGAACAGAGCGTAGATATCAAAAGAGAAAGAAAGAAGCATAGGGAAGTTGTTAATATTGTGCTTTCTGTTGCAGTATCTCCACTAGCCATACAATAGAGGTGACAGCTTAAATAGAAATCGCCTTAGAACTATAGGAGGAAGACGAGTGCGAAGATACCAAGCGGATTAAGGCAGTCTCTTCTCTGTCCACTTCCCCTTTCCCCCGGCGGGGTTCGCGCGATGGCCAGTAACTTGGCCTTCGTGTGGAGCCTGAGGTGGGAATTGAGAATTAAACAACATTCTGCTCCCGAGAGTATCGGCTTAAGTGAGTATCACAGCCTTGACAGAGTGAAGTGCCCACGGGCTCTACTCGCCTGAGCAGAATGGCAGAAGGATTAGACTTAAAAGATTTAGGTAACGTCCTTAAGGAAATTCAACAGGAATTAATGGCAGTAAGGGAGGAGAATAAGGTGATAAAATTTGAGATGGAGGCTACCAGACGTGAGACCAAGGAAATGGCTGCCCAGTTTAAGCGAGAAGGTTCAGGGGATAAGTTTCAGTCACTTCCCTCAGGCACTGGAATGTTTAATCTGGGGTCCACTAGTAGTATCGGAGCCACTCAGGTAGTACATTCCCTAGCTCCAGTTATTCCTTTGGCTCCTCCGGAGCGCTTTGGTGGGGATCCCCAAAAGGCTCAAATCTTTTTGACTCAGTGCTCATTACATTTCATGTGCCGACCCACAGTCTTTCCAGATGCACAGTCTCGAATAGCCTTCATCTTATCATATCTCAATGGAGACGCTGCCTCGTGGTCAATGCCTCTTGTTACGCAAGATTCATCCATTCTATATAACTTTGAGGAATTCAAGAAAGAATTTTGATGTATTTTTGATCGCCGAAAGGTTGCTCAAGCAACAGATAATGAATTGCTGGAATTAAGACAGGGAAACCGAGAGCTAGTCACCTACCTGGCACAATTCAACAAGTTAGTGGTTGAAACGGATTGGCCGGAGTCTAAAAGAGCTGCCCTGTTTTATCGAGGGTTA
Source organism: Calotriton arnoldi (assembly GCA_963921515.1). Lineage (NCBI taxonomy): Eukaryota > Metazoa > Chordata > Amphibia > Caudata > Salamandridae > Calotriton > Calotriton arnoldi. The sequence goes on from CAWUFW010014023.1 coordinate 134,490, forward strand.
AAGGATGATTTAAAAGACGCCTTGGCACAGATTCCCAATCGACCTACCGAGGTATCTGCACTGATTGACCTGGTGTTGGAGATAGATTATAGACAAACTGAAAGGAAGGGAGAGAGAAGACGCGAGTTTCGACCAAGCGTTCCACGCTTTGATCGAGCAAGAACCGAGCAGCTGAAGCAAGGGGAAAAGGAACTCAGTGGCGAACCTATGCAGATTGGTACCATCAGAGGGCCGCTTTCAAGAGAAGAGAAAGAAAAACGAAGACAAGGTAATTTATGTCTCTACTGCGGTGCTAGTGGACATTTTGTGAAGGAATGCTCCAAGAAGCCCAAAATCTTCAAGAAGGAAAACTCTCAGCAACACCAGTAGAGGGAGTTGGGCTGGTGGTTGCAAGCAAGAATACAACTCCACATCCTCAAATAATAGCAAACACCCTACAATCTGCTGCTCCACATCTCGTTCTGACAATGACTCTGAAGTTCCGCGACTGTGAACTATCGGGGGTGGTGGTGATGCTTGATTCAGGAGCTACAGGAAATTTCTGTGATCTCAAGTATGCCTTGAAGGTGGGATTGAAGTCATTACCAAAAAAAGGAATTGAAGCGGTAAGGGCCGTCGATGGAACCAACTTGTCCTCCGGTCCTATCACCAGCCAAACGGAGGTTGTAGAACTCATCTCAATGGAAGGTCACAGAGAGGAGATTCAATTCAACTTAATCGATGCCCCGCAGTTTGGAATCATCTTCTGTCTTCCCTGGTTGACGGAACATAACCCAACCATCAACTGGAGTGAAAGAACTGTGACGTTTGATTCTAGCCACTGTTTGAAACATTGTTTCGGAGAAAAACGGAATGAACGGGAAGAGAATCCAGCAACCTTATTATGTGAGCGAAAGATGATGGTGTGCGCGGTTCAGACTGTAACCTTGCCAGAGGAGTATCATGAGTTTGCCCAAGTGTTCAGTGAATCGGAATCAAAAAGGTTGCCTCCGCATCGGTCTTACGACTGCAAGATCGATTTGGAACCTGGGTCCAATTTACCATGCAGTCGGATTTATGCGCTCACGGAACCCGAGAATCGACATCTAAAGGATTATATTCAGAAATACCTGGAAAACGGATTCATTCGACCGTCCCAATCCCCCGTCTCGTCTCCTCTATTTTTCGTCCCGAAGCGGGATGGGAATCTGAGGACGTGTATTGACTATCGCGCCTTAAACAAAATAACCATTAAAAATCGATACCCCTTGCCCCTGATCTCCGTACTACTAGATCAGTTAAAAGATGCAAAAATCTTTACAAAATTAGACCTGCAGGGGGCTTATCACTTGATCAGAGTGCGAAGAGGAGACGAATGGAAGACCACTTTTAGAACAAAGTACGGATTGTTCGAGTACCAAGTCATGCCCTACGGCTTAAGCAATGCACCAGCGGCCTTCCAGTACTTCATTAACGACGTTTTGAAAGAGTTCATAGACCAATGTGTAATTGTCTATATTGATGATATTTTGATCTACTCGTCCTCGGAGGAAGAACACCAACATCAAGTTAAAAGGGTCCTACGCTGCCTAAAGGAGAACGATCTTTACGTGAAGCTGGAGAAGTGCGCCTTCGGAGTCACTTCGGTGATTTCCTGGGATTTGTGATTGCACCTGAAGGACTAACCATGGATGTGAAAAAGATTGAAGCGGTACTGAATTGGCCTCCACCAACCTCTGTGAAAAAGGTACAGAGTTTCATCGGGTTTGCGAATTTCTACCGAAGGTTCATTCGAGACTTTTCCTTGAAGGTGGCACCTATCACAAGATTGTTGCGAAAAGGGGTTCCTTTTCTATGGACTAAGGAAGCAGGAGAAGCCTTTCAGTTCCTAAAGAAAAGTTTCACGACTGCACCCATTTTACTACATGCAGATCCAACGCAACCTTTTTACTTGGAAACAGATGCTTCTGAACAAGCCATTGGAGGGGTGCTCTCACAGAGGCATAAGGATACAGGCCAGTTGCATCCGGTAGCGTATCATTCCAGGAAGCTACAACCAGCTGAAATGAATTACACTATCTCGGATAAGGAGCTCCTAGCCATCAAGGACGCCTTCCAAGAGTGGCGGCATCACCTCCTTGGGGCCAGTCATGTGGTCACGGTGTTTACGGACCACCGGAATCTTCAGTTTTTAAAGTCAGCCAGAACCCTCACGCCACGTCAGCTTCGGTGGTCTTTGTACTTCGCCGATTACGACTTTGTGATCACTTATCGGCCTGGAAGAAACAACGGGAAGGCAGATGCCTTGTCGCGGATGGATACAGATGGGAAAAAGAACTTGATCAGTGATCAGAAGATAATTCCTGAGGCGAAAATCGTAGGAGCTACAGTTGGGAAAACACTAGAAGATAGAGTTAGAGAAGCCTTGACTGAAGATGAAAGACAAGAATGGGCTAGAGAAAATCCGGCTTGTGAAATCCGTGATGGATTACCTATTCATTCAAAAGCTTTGTTCATTCCGACACAAGAACTCCAACAACAAGTACTAATAGAGTGTCATAATAGTCCATTGGCTAGACATCCTGGAATCCATCGAACGGAGGAATTGCTAAAAAGACATTTCTGGTGGCCAGGGCTATCCAAAGATGCTCGGACTCATGTCGAAGGTTGTGAGACTTGTGCAATGGGAAAGACTGACAAACAGGCACCTCAAGGGTTGTTGAGACCTTTGCCCACACCTCCTCATCCATGGCACACTGTGACACTCGATTTAATTGTGGAATTACCTTCCAGTCAGGGATTCAATTCAATCCTTGTAATGGTGGACGCCTTTTCCAAGATGGCGCATTTTGTTGCACTGAAAAGGAATGCCACAGCCAAACAAATAGGCACCCAGTTAAACCAAAGTCTGATTAAAATTCATGGCATCCCTAAGGTCTTAATTACTGATAGAGGGTCACAGTTTTTGTCCAACTTTTGGAAGGCATATACTAAGAAGTTGGGCATTGAGTCACGATATTCAACTAGCTTTCATCCACAAACTGATGGACAAACGGAGAAGGCCAATCAGGAGCTTGAGAAGTATCTCCAATTGTTCCTTCTTGATCAAGAGGGAGAGTGGCCCGATCTTCTATGGACAGCAGAATTTGCCCATAACAACTCTAAGAACGTCTTCACTGTGTATTCACCCTTTTACTTAAACTATGGTAGACACCCGAATTCCATGATTTCCGCCCAAGAAGTGCTGGTGCCTGAAGCGCAAGATTTTGTAGACCAACTTAGTGAGGTTCATCAGTCTGCCACTAAGAATTTAGCATTAGCTAAAGAACGTTATAAGTTAAATGCTGACAAGAAAAGAAGACCTGAACCAGATTTACATGTTGGGGACAGGGTTTGGTTGAATTCAAGAAATCTAAGGTTAAAAGGAAATAGGAAGTTTCAACCACGTTTCGTTGGCCCATTTCAGGTGAAACAAGTGCTAAACCCTGTAACCTTCAAGTTGTCACTTCCCCCACAGTGGAAAATACATCCAGTATTTCATGTCTCTTTGCTCAAAAAGGTTTCACCACACTTGAAAGAGTCGAAGCTCAAGAAGCCTCTTTTAGTTGAAGGGATAGAAGAATTCGAAGTAAAAAGAATCTTAGACACAAAGGTCATGCGAGGAAAAATCTTTTACCTTGTGGACTGGAAGGGTTACGGCCCTGAGGATAGGTCCAGGGTGGAACAGTCAGACATTCATGCACCACGATTAACCAAAATGTTTCATCTGCAGTATCCACACAAACCCCAGCCCGGAGGCTTAACCTTGGGAGGGAGTACTGTCAGGGCTGGACGGAAGGGAGTGCAAAAACTCCTTTGCGCCACCACAGTCCAGGAAAGAGAAGTCAGGAGAGGGTCACCCGCTCGACTTAGATCGCGGGTGATCATCGCGCGTAAGAAAGTTTTCCGCCCTGTACTCCCAACAGGGAGGGAGGCAAAAGTAGTTGCCGGTCTAGTCTCTCGCGCCTGGGTCCGGGCGCGAGGACTAGCTCAGTTGTGAAGTGCCGCGGTTGATTTTCAAACCGCGCACTTCACCAACGAATTCATGGAGTCAGGAGCCTCTTGTAGATTCAGGAGATAGTTAGATAGAAATAGACTTAGTGGTTCAGCCAGGCAAGGCGTAGGTTGGCGCGTTTCGCTTTTCGGCGGCAGTAGTTAGTTTTAGGTATGTTTAGTGGCAGTGCGTCCCCATAGGCAGTTAGAGTAGTCACTTACCGGAGTTAGCAGTTCCAGAGTCTTCTCGGTTTAACGCCTGCGTTCATCACTTTGTTTGCCCTAAGGAAGAAAAGAGAAATACGAGAGGATTTCAGCAGAAAATAACAAGTAAGACAGAGAGAGAGAGTGAGAGAAAAATGTATGGAACGAGAGTATGATTATCTAGAGGTAAGCGAGGAAATACTTACGAGTTCTGTTCATATTTAGGAAATACCTATTTTCGCATGCAAGAAGATAGAAGAGAAGCAAGGCCTTAGACCCCTTGGGTAAGGGAACAGAGCGTAGATATCAAAAGAGAAAGAAAGAAGCATAGGGAAGTTGTTAATATTGTGATTTCTGTTGCAGTATCTCCACTAGCCATACAATAGAGGTGACAGCTGAAATAGAAATCGTCTTAGAACTATAGGAGGAAGACGAGTGCGAAGATACCAAGCGGATTAAGGCAGTCTCTTCTCTGTCCACTTCCCCTTTCCCCCGGCGGGGTTCGCGCGACGGCCAGTAACTTGGCCTTCGTGTGGAGCCTGAGGTGGGAATTGAGAATTAAACAACATTCTGCTCCCGAGAGTATCGGCTTAAGTGAGTATCACAGCCTTGACAAATTTACAGACCCTTATATATGATATACCACTCTACAAGGGACTTGCAAGTAAATGAAATATGAAAAACAGGTGTAAACCAATTATATCATGGTTTAGGGAGAGAGCACAAGCACTCTAACACTGGTTAGCAGTGGTAAAGTAAAAATGAATTCAGCAAAGAGGGGAGATGGAAAGCAAAAACAATTCGGGGTGACCCTGCAGAGAGGTGCCATGTCCAACACGACCCCCTCCAGCCTAAAGCCTGGGTAGACTAATCAATACCTTGATGGACTTACCTGCTTAGTCGACAGAACATGAACAATGGCCCTCTACTGCAGGGGCACTTGTATGTTCTATGCCTCTCTGAACTCAGTTGGGTCCCCCTGTCTACACTCTCCTGAGCCACTGAACTGACCCATGGGGAGCTCTTCTCCTCACCTGTAGACCTCGTATGTGCAGCACCTAACCTTAATTTGCTCATAGATGCATCACAGTAGGCAGATAGTACCACCATGGGCAACAAAGTGATGTGGCCCATTCCACCCCTTGTGTCCAACTCCTGTCCTCAACACAAGGAAAGCTCTGTTCACAAGGATAACAACCAACAGAGGCCAATGACAGCTGTCAGTGTTCACAACCAGGCCCCGGACCCTCCAGGGGTCTCTGACCTCTGTAGTTTCTCAGGGTGGGGCGGGGAGTAGTGAAGAAAATGACCCGATTAGGGCCATCGGGGTCACACAAGACCACCTCTCAGCCTTCCATACCAAATGAAGAGTCGGCCAAACAGTAGAGAATACAAACCAATATCTATTTATTCATATACACTCAGAGTGGAGCCCAGTCTGCCCAGTCGCTTAGGAGTGCTGCAGAGGGACTGACATCAACAAGCATAAAGATACATTATGTACATTCAGAACTCAATGAAGGCACGCCCACAATGGAATTTTCCAGACAGATGCAGCTGAACAAAGAAGCACAGAGGATAAGTTTTGTTTCTAAGGCCGGGCACACACTATCTACTACTCAAGGTCGTTCTGTCCGTGCCCGCCACTAGACAAGTGGGAGAAGGCCTCTATCTAGCTAGAAAGATATGCACTAATAAGGTCAGTCTATTCATTAGTGAAGCAAAATCCAACCTTTGGGAAGGGAAACTTAACAGAGGCCTTTCCTCGGAATCCATGGAGAATTTTAGTTTCAGTTATGACTCAAAATGGTGCCTAGAAAGAAAATGGCGTCGGGAATGCTAACATTCATAGAATAATGCACAAACATGAATTTTTCTATTCTAACAGTAGCCCCAGGTGACTTGCACACTTTCTCTACTCTATCTCCAACCAGTTCAAGGGTGGTATCCTGAAACTGGTCCTTCAACCCAGAGTCTGTTCCCTTAGGCTGAACAGGAGTTAGGGGTAAGTCCTTCCTCCCCCTGCCCCTCCATCTAGTCTTCTGTACTTTCCGTTTCTGAGTGGTATGCCCAGATGGCTGAGCTTTTAGGGGCACCCTGGGTGGCTGCTCCTTCTTGCTCTTCTAACAGTGGTGGCAACTCATTTCCCAAAATACAATAGGCATCTAGGAACTAACTATGGCACTCATGTGGGTCACTTTCCCACCCCATTCCAGGGATACCAGGTCCTGGGGGCGGAGAAATTCCTGCCTCGTGGTGTGGGTTACCCTACACACCTGACTGGTGTACTGCCCAGGGAAAACCATCCTTTTCACTACCATGGTCTGGCTGTCCCTGGTGTTCCTCAGAGCAGTGACAGGGACCACATTCAGCTTGATCTGGTGGAAGTGATGCCTACTGTCTGAGTCCACCCCCCAACTAAGGGAGATTAGGGCAGGATCTATCTCCTGCCCCTGGGGACTACCTCTCCTTAATACCATATTGACCACCCCTGTAGAGGTCCAACCAGTGGGTGGTTTCTTTGAACAGAGAGAGCTTGTGTCCTAGCTGGGAACAATCAAAGCAGTGGGGTTGGAAATGGGCCGACCTGGGCTACCACCCACCCAAACCTCCCTCCTTCTAAAATAGGACATGGGAACCCTTTCCTTCCCCCTTAATCTGAGACTTGTCTGGGTCTCCCTTGAACACCCTCTCTCTCTGTTGGGGGGAAAATTGAGCACCCTTCTTTGGGCCACCCCAGGTACCTTTTTAGACACTCTGGTGCTGGCCAAGAGGTCTGCCTCCTCAGCAAGATTCCTAGGATCAGCAAGCTTGCTATCTACTAGGTGTTGGTGCAGCTCTGTAAAACAGGTATTGAGCATGTGCTCCCTCAAAATTTGGTTTTACAGCCCAGTAAAATCATCGTCCTTGGTGCCCCTTAACCAGCCCTTCAAAGCCTTGCTGGAGTACTCTAAGAAGTCCACCCAGGTCTGGTTTGGGAGTATGTGGCTGTCCCTGAACCTCTGTATATATCTCTCAGTGGTCCGCCCAAATGTCTTAAGAAGAATGGCCTTTATGAGGGCATACTGTGTCTGGTCCTCTACCTCTAGTGTCAGGAGTGTCTCTCTCCGTACTGTGGTTATGTGCCTCCACAAGCTACAAGCTACCCTCCCCCAGTACTCCTCTGGGGGCTTGTGTATCTTTAGAGCTACTTCATAAGCTGAGAAACATTTATCAATATCATCTCCCACCACATAACTGGGCACCAGGTCCTAGTGGATGCAGACCCTCACCTCTCCAGTAGACACTGCTGATGTGCTGCCACCATTACTGCTGGGCTCCATCTGCTTGCCTCTTAAGTCGAGCTCCCTGAGACTGAGCTCATAGGTCATCCTCCTTGTTAGAAATGGTGGTTTCTGGTTGGCAGTGGTTTGCACACTGTTCAAGCAGGAACCCTCACTCTAGTCGGGGTAAGTTACACCCTTGCAATAACCCATGCTCACCCCCTTGATAACTTGGCAAGAGCTGTTAGGCTTATCTCAGAGGCTATAAGAATTTGTACACACACACAGTAACACAGTGAAAACACTACAAAGGTATTCCACACCATTTTAGGAAAGTAGCCAATATTTATCTTAGTAAAACAAGACCAAAACTAGAAAAATCCAACATACACAAAGCAAAATACACACTTTTAAAGATTAAATGCAGTTATAGTGCTTAGAAACACAATAGCTCCAACTGGTGCTAAACAACATGCTTGACGAAGTTGAATCCAACAGTTCGGTGCCAACGGCGATGGAGTGCGGGACAACTATGGAGTCACACGGACCCCAGTTACAGTACCATGGAAAACGATGAGAAACAAAGACGTTGCATGGCGCTGAGGAGATGAGGTATCGCTGAAGCTGGTGCAGCTTTGGTTCCTTACTGCTACAGGGGATTTGAGGCGTTGGCTCCTTACTGCCAGACAGGGGAGGTGATGTGTCGGTTCCTTAGGGTTGCAGGGAAGATGATGCAGCGTTGGCAGCGAGGCGTCAGTTGCTTACGCTGGTGAAGGGGTCAATGAAGCCCGGACAGTCAAGCTGTGAGGCGTCGACTTCGCAGTGTTGATTTCACACCACGGGCCACAGGTGCAGTGACGGAGTCAGGTGTCGGCACCGGTGTCACAAACTTTGGTGACACGGCACTCAGGACTCACACTGTGGGGGGACTTCAGTGGCACGGCATTGGGCCTGTGTTTTAAGTCGTGGTCATTGCACTCACCGGGGACCATGGCTCCAGAACAGGCAGCAACGCTGTGTCGAAGAGCAGCACAGGCTCCAGAGTCACACTCGATGTACCAGTTTCTTCTTGATGAACACAGCATACTCACTTCCAAGGACCCAAGAACTGGATTTGGCACCACTTGGCAAGTTACAACTCTCAGCAGAGGAGTGACCCTGAGACTACTTAACAGGAGGCAAGCCCAGCTCAAGCCCTTGGAGAACTTTAGAAGCAGGATCTAAAAAGCAAAGTCCAGTCCTTTTACTCCCAGGACAGAAGCAGCAGCAGCAGGCCAGCACAGCAAAGCAAACAGCAAAGTGGCAGTCTCTCCTGACAGCAGTGCAGCTCTTCTGCCTGGCAGGAATGTTCTCTACTCAGAAGTGTTCTGAATATATGGTGTCAGAGGTCCTGCACTTATACCCATTTCTTCCTTTGAAGAAGCAAATTTCAAAGGAAAGTCTTTGTAGTGCACAAGACCCTGCCTTTCCCTGTCCTGGCTCCAGACACACTACAGGGGGTGGAGACTGCTTTGTTTAAGGACTGGCACAGACCTATGCAGGTGTCACTGTCAACTCCTCCCAACACTCTAGTTCAGAAAGCCCCATCAGCCAGGTGATGGGCCATGAGGATATGCAGGGCACACCTCAGCTCCCTTTGTGTGACTGTCTAGAGTGAACGCACAAACAGCCCAACTGTCATCCTGACCCAGACATGTATTCAGAGACAGGCAGAGGTACAGAATGGTTAAAGTAAGAAAATTGCCAATTTTCTAAAAGTGGCATTTTCAGACCTGAAATTTAAAAACCACCATCACTAAAAGATGTGTTTTTAAAGTGTGAGTCGAGAGACACCAAACTCCAATTTTCTATCAGCTCCCAATTGGCAGATACACTTGTAAGATGTTACAAGGCAACTCCAATGCTAATTTATGGGAGAGATAGGCCTTGCTGTAGTGAAAAATGAAATGAGCAGTATTTCACTCCCAGGACATGTAAAATACAACAGTACATGTACTACTTTTTAAATACACTGCATCCAACCCATGGGACTACCTCAGGCCTACCTTAGGGTGTGTAGTAATCAATATGACGTCTAGTAGTCCAGGTGTAGAAAAGGTAAGATACTTTATTTGGATGTTAAGACCAAGAGCACCACCAGGAGCAGCCTTCCTGCTGCTCAGCCCATTTTCCAACTGACTCTCTCACATCCAACATTCCAACGCATAATCAAACACCAACATTCCACACCCCAGTTACTGTGGCTGAGCAGCAGGTACAATACATCTCCTTTCTTCAAAGGAGCAAGAATTACATTGCTACTACCCCATACATCTCACAAATGCAAAACAAGAGGGAAAGGCCCTTGCATGGAAATATTAGGTGCACAGGCATGTAACATGTAAACATGTAAAAATAATGAAAGAGACCATGCATGCAAAACACAGTTCAATGAAATCAGGAAACATGTATGTAACTTATAACATGTAAATATGGTAAATAACCATGCATGCAAATCAGAAAACATACAGGAGCAAGAATAACATTGCTACTACTCCATGCATATCTTGCACGTTAGCTTAATAAAAGTACAGATGGTACATGTTGACATTTTCAATATAAAGATGGTAAAAGACCATGCAAGCAAATATAAATAACACATTAATTGTAAGGATGGTACATGTCAACATAATAAATGCAATCTAATACATGTAAGGATGGTGAAAGTCCAGGCATGCAAAGATACACATAAATAAATCAGGTAAAAAATAAAGCACAACTTTACCCAACATAATCCACAATGTCTCCACATAAGTGAACACAACATTACTCACATCTTCGCCCTTTCCTACAAACATAAACAAATCACCAACTCTACCACACCCCACCTCAACTACCAAAACCCTAAATGTCTCACACATACCAACTGGCCAGGCTGGCACCGAAGACACCACCCAGGGAACCAACCAACAAAGGTGGAGTAGGAACGAACACGAAGAACATAATTGCATCACAGAAGGGTTATGCCCTCATATTCACACCACACCAACATATAACCCATGCAGAACATAAAGAAGAGGATGACCAAAACATCCTACAAGACACAGAACCGGGTGACTTAACCAGATAGATACATTTTATTGCATGATTAATAAAAATCTTACAATTAGAACAATCTTTAAAACACACCGATTAAAATCTAACAAACAAATAAATCTAAAATTCCTAATAATCTCAAAATAATTTTCTCAAAAGATCCCAGAAGATAATTTATAAACATTAAATCAGTCCATCATTTTTCCAAGGCTTAATATGGATAGTAGCAATTATTATTTCATTACTTGTGTGCAAATTCATTTATATAGTACGAAATTTATCCCTAATTATTTTAAACTTCCAGATTTACTGGGCTCAACTCACAAGCATCCAGTTTCTTTTTTGCAAGTATCAAAAGTTTAGTAAAATTGGCGTTCATTTTAATAACCGTTGGTCTAAAACAAACTACCATAGTATGTCTACATGTACGAACACCTCTGTCAATGAAGCAGTTTTTCAGATATCGTTTTCTTTCCGCCATCATTACTGCACATATACAGACCAAATGAATAATATTTTCATCCCATAGCTTGCATAGTCTGCAGGGAGTCGGCATAGATGATCTCAGCCAAGGCATTGCATGTTTTAAGCCTGGTAAGTTGCCGAATCTTGCTTTCATAAATATGTTTTTGGTTTGTACTGACCATCGTATTTCTAAATAAGGTTGCACCTTAAGACTTGTATATTCCTGCACCAACATCCATGCATGAGATCGCTTAATAAACAGTTCTTTGTCTTTCAAAAGGGATAGATGTTTTACTGATTTATTAATTATTTTCTTAAAACTTTGTGCAGTTAAGGACATTTCCCAGATCTCAACAATTGACAGTTCTTCAAGAGCCTTTTGCAGATATTTATAGAAAGACAATTTTTCGTTCTGTTGCATCTCTTGCCACAATAGACCGCACATTGGATTATTAATATTAGTTTTGATTTGTTCCAAGTCTTAACATACTGACTCATTCTTGCATTTTGTTGATTGCAGAAGCCAAATTCCAGCCTGATCTGAGCAGGCGATACATTGAGTGGAAGTGGAAACAAGTGTTTAAAAGTTTTTGTGATAGCATTATTTAGTAATGTAGAATCCAAACCACGAAGAATTTCACTTCCATAGGTAAGGCTAGGGAGCAATTTCGCTTTTATTACTTTTAATAATGGGGTATAAGTTGGACCACGTACACACACCCAAAAGGGTGACTCACCCGCACACAGTCATCTCAAACAGTTACACCTATAAATGAGTGACCTATACATGCACAGTCATCTCAACTGTAACACATATAACTGAGTGACCTATGCACGCACAGTCATCTCAACCGTAACACCTAGAAGTGAGTGACTTATACATGCACAGTTATCTCAACTGTAACACCTAGAAATGAGTGACTTATCCACACACAGTCATCTCAATAGAGAAACAAACACCTACATGTGGGTGATTGACTATAATCATCCCACAACCACACAAAGGTGTTAGACATGACCTCCACACTCATCAAGAAATGGGTGCCCAAATGCAGTCCCACACCATACCACACTGGAGTCAAAAATAAATAAATCACAGTCAAGAGAAATCTCACCAAATTGCATTCAAACACATACCCAACCATGAAACCCAGCACTGGACACAGGCTTGAATAATGCACCTCCTCTAAAAGCAAAAGACAAGTGAAACACAGTACATCTGCAAACAAATGTGCATAACAATTCTTTGTGGACACACTGTCCAAGTATTTGGTGAGCGACCTCTTGGCCGATTGTACTGCAACACAGGACAAAATGGTAGAAATGAGAAAGTCCACAACTGTCACGGGTGGAAATCACTGTGCACAGTCCAAACAAAATGTATGACAGCCAACACAATGTTTCAACATGACATGGTGGAACCAAAGTTAATGCCAAATACCAATGTGCGATGCTGACAGGAATCCTAGAAGCATAATAATAATAATAATAATAATACTGACATTTGTAGAGCGCGAACAGCTACCTCCTAAGAGGTGTCCCGGCGCTGTAGCAACAGGTGGCGTGCAAGAAAGCATGCGTTATACAGAGAGTCCAGGGGATTAGTCCTGACTAAAAAGCCAGGTTTTGGTTGCTTTCCTAAATTGGGTTTCTGAGGTGATTTGGCGCAGGGGGTAGGGCAGGGCGTTCCAAAGCATGGCAGCCCTGAGCATAAAGGATCTGCCCCCTAGCCGTGCCTTCCTAACTCGTGGGGTGCATAGTAGGTTCTGAGAGCTAGACCTGAGTAATCGAGACTGCTTGTACGCACCTAGCCTCTGCTTCAGATAGCTGGGGCAAGATCTGTGGAATGCCCGAAAGGCTAGGATTAAGGCCTTGAATTTTATTCTGTTGATGACCGGCAACCAGTGCAATTCCTTGAGATGCGGAGAGATATGCTGCTTAAGTGGGACACGTTTGATCAGTCACGCAGCCGCATTCTGGACCATCTGCAATTTCTTTATCTGGTATGCTGGAAGGCCCAAATACAGGCCATTCGCGTAGTCCAGGCGAGAGGTTACTGTGGCATGGACCACGAACCGACGACAGTTTTCTGACAGAAGGTGTATAACTTTACGCAGATTTCTCAAGCTGCCAAAACATGCACCTGTCACCTGCTGAATTTGGGCCGAGAATGATAAGTCCGCCTGCCATTTTACTCCCAAGTTTTTTGCGCAGCCTACGGGGGTGGGAGGGCAGTCCATTTCCTCCGGCCACCAAAGGTCTGCGGCGGGGGGTTGACTATTACCGAAAAACAGCACCTCCGTTTTGTCGGCATTCAGCTTGAGTTTGTTGTTATTCATCCATTGAGCTATATCTTTTAAGCAACTCTTAAAAGTTTCAAAAGAGGCACTCGACAAATCTTTAAAAGGAAATACCAACTGGGTATCGTCGGCGTAGAAAATCGCCTTCACCCCCCAGTTGGCAATCAGTGAAAATAATGGGGCCAAATAAATGTTGAAGAGCAGTGGGCTCAAGGCCGACCCCTGCGGGACCCCACACCATAAGAGCTTGCGATTGGACTAATGTGGTTGAAGCGCCACCCTCTGCGTGCGCTTATGAAGGAAAGATTTAAACCACAGCAGGACTGTGTCCTCAAGTCCAGGAGGTGTTGGACCAGGATGGAGTGGTCTACCGTATCAAATGCTGCTGAAAGATCCAGGAGCACCAGCATGGCTGATGCCACTGAGTCCAACTCCATCCTGACTGAGTCCGCCACCTCTATTAGCGCGGTTTCTGTACTGAACCCCGCGCGGAACCCAGATTGTGTATCATGCAGGATACTGTTGCTCTCAATAAAATTGGCCAGTTGTTTCTGCACTATTTTTTCAAACATCTTAGCTGGTGCCGGCAATAGAGAAATCGGTCTATAGTTATTAAGTTCGCATGAATCAACATTAGATTTCTTCTTAAGAGGGAGGAGCGTTGCATGCTTCCATAAGTCCGGAAAAATGCCTGTAGTAAGGGAGGTGTTACATATTTCAGACAGCACCTGAATGGAGGAATTAGCCAACTCTTTCCACAATTTCAGAGGGCATGGGTCCTCCGGTGATCCTGACTTGCAGCCCTGGATAGCCGCCAGGGCCTCCTTCTGTGAAATCAGAGAGAATTCTGAGAGAAGAGGCTTAGGATTTTTCCTTATCAATATGTCAGATTTGACCGTTTCAACTGTTGCCGAAAAGGAATTATAGATCTTCCGGATTTTATTATCGAAGAAATCCGATATTTCCTCGCATAGCGCCATTGAGGGTTGAACGTCGATCAACAACTCACGAGGTTTAAGAAAGGGGTTTACAACCTTAAAAATAGCCTTGTCAGGTTTATCGGCCTCCTCAAAACATTTAGCTATATAATCTCTCCTGGCTATCTTCATTGATTTGTGCAATTCTTTTAACAATTTTTTATATGTAGCTTTAGCTATGCTGTCGTAATTCACTCTCCACTGTCTCTCAAGCTGCTTGCATCTACTTTTCATGTTCCTCAGCTTCTCCGAGAACCATGGGGCGGAAGGCGATTTCCTAAAGGATTTCATGATTTTGACTGGAGCAGTGGACTCCACTGCCTCCGCAATCCACTTATGAAGGGTGGCGGAGTCTGCATTGGGGTCTTTAGAAAGTGCAGGTTGGCTGGCCAACAGTACTGGGCCTAAAAACTCCGCTGTCAGCTTATTGCAATTTCTTTTCACGAAATAGCGAGAGCTGTCTGGAAGATGGGATTTAGCCATATTGAAGGAAAAGGGCACAAGGAAGTGGTCAGACCACACCAACTGACTCGGGGCTTTGCTTTTTAGAGACGGTATATTGGAAAAAACAAGGTCCCGGATATGCCCTGCTTTGTGAGTGGGATGGTTAACAAATAGGGGTAAATTTGCCCCTTCGAGAAAGGAAACTACCTGCCTGGCTTGCGTGCAGAAGGGGTCATTTACGTGAAGATTAAAATCCCCCAGTACAATAAAATTGGAGAATAAAAGAGATTTCTGTGCGTTGTAGTTACAGAGTTCTAGGTGAATATGAGGCAAGCAGTCAGGAGGTCTGTATATTAACAGACCTGCGAAGGAGATTGTAGGGTTCGTCTTAATACAAAAATTAAGGCCTTCGATCACACCCATATTCACCAATGCTGAGCATGCTATCTCCCAGGTGTCTTTCAGAATAATCGCCACTCCTCCTCCTCTTTTTCCTCCTTGCCTATTCGCGCAGCATATTTTGAAACCAGCCGGAATAGCAAGTGCCACAGCTGTAAGAGTATCATCTTTCAACCAAGTTTCTGTCATAAACATGATCTCGTACGCCATCTCTGCCAGAAGTAGCCAAAGATCCTCCGCGTGCTTAGACAGGGATCTACAGTTAATTAAGCATGCCCAAATGTTATCCTTAGGCTCGCACTGCACTCTTTCTGCAATTATTGAGTCACCGTGGGCTCCAGCCACACCTGGCGCCCAGTTGCACTCCATGCACGGGCTAAGGGGCAAATCAAGTGCCGGATTACAGTTATGTGCTGTGGTGCAAGATTTTACATTCAGGGGCAATAACTTGTGTCTGGACCACTGGATTACATCCGTTTTGTTAACCAAACGGGCAGCATGGCTGGCACTGGGCGCGATCCGGCCGCGGACGGGCGCAGCCGGGCTTGCCTTTGGTGCGCCTTTGGCGCGCCAGTGGCGCGCCCGCTGCGCACGTCCGCTGCACGGCCGGATACACATGCTGAATAAATGCTGCCTCCAACCGGAAGTGTTGATGTTGGGGGCGGAGCCTCGTCCCTCCACGTAAACAGCACTCAGCTGCGGTGGAACGGGGACCGGCCCGGTGAAAAGTGCAAGTGCAGGTAGGAACACATTTAAAAAGTGAAGATCAGGAATACAATTTTTTTTAAAAGTCTTTAAAAAGAAATAGGGAGCACACCCACTGTTGCACAGTGCCGCCTAGAACTCTGGTGACCTTGCCTTTCGGCGCGCTGCCACCAAAAGCATACCCCAGCACTCACCAGCTCAGAGGCACCACAGGTAAAAGACTGCCTCAATCACCGGTTCCAAAACAGATTGCAAGTCTTTCTCCCACCGGTGAGCGTTCCTTCATAAAGAGAAAACGAGGTGACAACTCACTTTACCAGCATACTGAGCACTTCTCCAACTGCCAGACTTCTCCATCTTCTTCCAATCGCCTCACCGATCACCCTGATAGTGATAAAGTTAGCAATATACGTGGACAGGCTCAAACATACACTGAAGTCTTCCCACAATGTCGTAACTACCACAAAAGTAGATGAAACTTTTCCAAACGACCAAAGATAGCTGACAGGGCCTCGTTTTGCTTCAGTTTTCGATGAATATTAGACCTTCCGTCCGATGCTGAAGTCATTTACTGCCTGCACATTTTGTCTCACGCCCGGAATGAATGCTGCAGCAACTTTACAAATCTGGTAAGGCTTGCGCGTATCTCGCGCTACGGAAACTGTGCATTTCCAACTCCCAACTGCAGCGCCTAGTGGATTTACGCAGCAACGAAATAAAGTACTCAGTGTTAATAATCAATTAACAGCCAGCACCTATGCTGTTCAAAGAAAAAGAATCATGCGCTGATCAGCTCTGTGCTTCCTGTTTAAATCCATAGTATGGTGCCAGGTTTCAAAGTAAATGCATTCAGCTTGCTGAAATAAACTGCTGGGCACAAAACTTCATTGTAAGCACTGCCATCTCATATAACATGTGAACAGATGTGAACATCATCTAAGCTTCCAACTGTATGACTGCCACTTTGAAACAAACAGACTCACGCCCTGCTGATAGGCTGTCGATGTAACAGGACACTGGTTGGGCTGCAGGGCGGTCTGGAAACCTAGGGCTTTGTAGTTAAAATACATTGTTAAGTTTCTTCTTTTACTAAGGTTCATCTTTTAATTTCTTCTTCTGTAATTGTCAATTGACACAGCAGTTAGTTTCACAGCATTTTCTCTTCAAGCTTCATTCTTTGTTTGGTTTCTCCTTTCATCCAGCGTGCACACGTAGGTTTTTCTTCACCAAACCGTTGCCAAAATGTAGTAATCAATATGATGTCCAGTAGTCCAGGTGTAGAAAAGGTAAGATACTTAATTAAGATGTTAAGATGAAGAGCCCCGCCAGGAGCAGCCTTCCTGCTGCTCAGCCCATTGTCCAACTGACTCTCACATCCAACATTCTACACTCCAGTTACTCTGGCTGAGCAGCAGGTACAACAGGGTGCCTTTCATATAATAAAGGGAAGGTTTGGGCCTGGCAAGTGCAGGTCAGAATGACAGTTTAAAACTACCCACACAGACACTGAAGTGGCAGGTCTGAGACAAGTTTGCAGGTCTACTCATGTGGGTGTGACAATCAGTGCAGCAGGCCCACTATTACTTTTTAGACAGTGAGCACTTTAGCACTGGTAAGCAGTGGGCAAGTGCCCAAAGTACTAAACATAGGAGGTCAGAGGTAAAATGACAGGGGAAACCATGCCAAATGATACCAGGTTTAACACTGCTCCTCTCCATGGCCAGTATATTCTCCTCCAATGCTCTTTCAGCCTCAGCCTTCTCTTTCTCTAGTTTCAACTTGGCCAGCTCCAGCTTGAGCTTTCTCTCCTCTTTCCTGTCCTCAAGCTCCTGTGGGGTCAGGCCCCTGGCAGGCATACTGCTCCCTGCTCCATCCTGGGCATCAGAGGCCTCTGGGGCATCCAAGGCATATGCTGGGATCAAGTTGGCCTCTCCTGGAAGCCCAGGACCATGGGCTGGGGCCTCCCTCTCCTCCTCATCTGCCTATGCTCTCTCCTTCTCATTGTCCTCTGCCTCACCCTCCTCTGAGGTGGCATGCCATCCCTGCACCCCCTCAAAGACCCTCATGGCTACCTGGAGATCCAGCTTGAAAGTCTTCTTGTCTGCTTTAGTCCCTTCTGTTTGCAGAGTTTCTGCAGCTCAGCCCTGCTGAGGGCATCAACGTTGCAGGCATCCAGGAAGTTGGGACACTTAAATTTAGAAAAGGGGGAAAACAGCCAATTGAAAACTAAGGAAGAATTTCAAAAGGGGTCACTCTAATGTCAAATTATTTATCTGGGGCTTTTGTGCAACACACATCACTGTATGGTATTGCACAAATGCAAGTCCTGATCCACACGGTTGAATAGCAGGGTGAACCAAAATTAGTCACTAAATTAACGTGTACTTAACTCTGGGTAGCCAGGAACAAAAAGCAGTCAGGCGTAACTCAGAGGCAATGTGTAAAGTATTTATGCAGCATACAAACAGTAATACAGCACAACACAAGAAAAATCCCAAACCAATTTAGAAAAATAGAGTAAATTTTAATATTTGACAACAAACCCACAAAAATTCAATCAGTAGAACCGGAGTTATGAATATTTAAAGAATACAATGTAAAATAGTGCCTACAAGATAAAAGCGTCAACTGCGGATATTTGGTCATGAAGAAAAAGTGTCTGAGAAGGTAGAAGTTCATGGGGGGCGTGGCCAAGATGGTGGCAAGAGCAGTCGCAGAGCTCTAAGCTCCGCTCTGCGTCTGCCGAAATAATCCTGATTCCCCCTTGCCTGGCCCAATATCCTGCACGGATATAACGTCGGACAGCCAGCTACACCATCCCAAGCTGATTCAAAGTTCCCGGAGGATCCACTGGACCGCTGTGGGCTTCAACCCCTGATCGCGCTGACGGAGCGCCACTACCATTGAGGCCCGAGGCTCTCAGGAGCGATCGAGATGACTCTGCGCGAGCCGCTGACCGGCTCCTCCGAGCCTGAGCCTTGCCTGTTCCGGCGCTTTCGGCCGCCGGAGACTGGGGCCGCCAGAGCCTGAGGCGGAGTGCCCGCGACCTCCGGCCTGCAGTGATTGCGCAGCCAGAGGTGCTGAGTAGCGAAGAACGACCAGTGGCGGCTGACCCTGGGGCGGGGAGAACGTCGGAGACAGCGGAGGCCTGCCGAACCAGTGGGGACCCTCCCCCTGTGATGCGGTACGTGAGCGCCTGTTCCCTTGATCCTCATCGGATGCTGGTAGGAGCGCTGTGGGCCGAGACTGAGCCCTTAAGCCCGCGTCCCTTGGCTCTCGGGCCGCCATTTTGTGCCAAGAGCGGATCCGCCTACAATTGAGCCTGACACCTGCTGCGGCCTACTCTGAGCCTGGGGGAGCCGGTGAGAGCCTGATTAATTGCTGGGGAACTTCTCCTGTGTGAGGTGAGGGCGCGCCTGGCCCCCCTCCCCCTGAGTGACTTTTGGGAGTGAGCAGGGTGCAGGGAGACCGGGACCCCCCCTTGCCGGAATATATGCGGGCAGTGTGCCCCCCCTGGTGAACCACCGATCGTCCACAACACGCTGGGAAGGATACCTGAGATAATACACAGTCCCATCGGCTGCTGTTGGAGAGGCCTACAGTGCGTGACCGGGCCACATATTCCCAGCCCAACTTGCGCGCCTCCACCTGTGCCACACGGAGACCCCAAACTGGGAACCTTGGCTGTATCTTAACACCACGGGACGCATAAACTTACACTCGGCTTGCCGCTTCCTGCAGACGACGAAATGGGTAAACCCAGAGCAGAGCGGCCACAGACACAACCACCGGAGGTGTAATCAGCGTCCTCGGAGTCCAGGAGTGCGGACTCATCGCGACCTCCTGCTCAGGGCGATCGTAGCGATCACTCCCATCGCTTTGATGAATTGCTAGAGGCAATACTAGACATTAAGACCACCCTAAGAACAAAGATTGACTCCCTCAGCATCGACATGGGGTACTTACGGGAGGACCACAAGAAGCTGAAAGGCCGGATGGACGACACTGAGTCCGCCTTGGCATCGCTAAGGCCCACTGTCAAGGAGACGGCCACCCAACTGCAAACCCTTCAATAAGAGGTGGACCTCCTCAAGGTGCCTGTGGAGGACCAGGAGGAGCGCTCGCGCCACAATAATGTGCGCATTGTGGGACTTCCTGAACATGCAGAAGGCCCCAACATGGAGCTCTTCCTGGAAGAGTGGTTCTCACGAATCGTCCTGCAGGGTAAGATGTCGAAGTTTTTCTCCATTGAGCGGGCGCACAGAGTACAAGGGCCCCCCTGCCCAGGTGCTTTCCCTAGACCGGTGGTGGCTAGGTTCTTCAACTACCGTGACAGGAACCACGTGCTGCAAGTCACCCGTGTCAGGGGTCCCTGGCAAATCGACAACGCCACAGTTCAGATCTACCTGGATTACACCCTGGCTGTACAACGTCGGCGCTCCTCATACCTGGAGGTCAAGAAATGTCTGAGGGATCATGAGGTTCAATATTCCCTCCAATTCCCGGCACGTCTCCGCATCCACCATAAGGAGGGCACGGTTTTCTGCAATACCCCCGACGAGGCGTGGACCTGGATCGATCAACAGGGCCTGGCTCACAAACCCCCCACACCATCGCAGGGCCCCCCTCAAGCATGGACAACAGTTGAATCACGCAGGAGCCGAGGCAGTGGTCGGCCACGCCGTCCGACTAAAGCGCAGGTGGCCCAGGAACGAGCGCAGGCCATTAGGTCAGTGGAACACTTGGGATCTCCCGAATCTTCCCCTCGACAGGACTCAGACTCTGACATAATCATGGACCAAACACTACGTATCACAGCCTCACAACTTGAGGCGCTGTCGGGGGACGGCCCGGCCCTTACCCCGCAAACAGCTAATGTATTGGGTTGATACCTCCGGAATCTGAGATGTTTTCCATTAGAGTGACCAGACGGTCAACACACGCTCACTGGGTGCCAGCCTGAGCCACGGGAGGCGACATGGTCTATACGCGCAGATTCTTCAACACCCTCCCCAACGAGCGATAAGTAACTGATATAGCACATCATTTGTATTTAATTGTTTTATGTTATAATTGTTGTTTTGATTGACCCGCAATATAGTGCGAATGGCCCATAGCCCGTTGGCAAACAGGCCTGGGGTGGGGAGTTGGGAACCTCTGATTCTTAAGTTTATCTCTTTGTGTGTCTGCAGACGATTGGGACTGAAACTGGGCTACACTTGTGTCCTATTCCATAGGGGTGATGGGGCGCAGGAGGGGGAGCGTGCTATATACCGTATTTACATCCTACGACCATGCCGATGGCGCTTGGGGATTACTCTTTACTAACCTGGAATGTGAGGGGGCTAGCGGGGTGCGCTAAGAGACACAAAGTATATCAATACCTGCGCAGTCACGGGATTACATTTGCGCTGCTACAGGAGACACATCTCACGGCACTAACACTTGCATCACTCCGCAAGCGATGGCGGGGCACAATTCTGGGCATGACGAACTCCGGATATGCCCGGGGAGCGCTCATATGGGTTGCACCAGGGACTCGGCTGCAAATTACACATTCCAGGGTGGACATGCAGGGCCGCTTCATCACCATGGAGGGTCTTCTAAATGGGTCCCCCCTGGCACTGGTCTCCCTATACGCCCCGAACACAGGGCAGTCCAACTTTTTACAAACACTCACACCTTCCTTGCTGACTGATCCAACAGCCCCCACGTATTGGAGTGGCGATTTCAATGGAGTGCGGGAACTTGACTTGGACCGTTCCCGCCCTCCTCTCCTAGGAGCGCAATCTATTAAAGTGGCACAACACATGTCCGACTGGGTGGACAATATGCAGGTTCACGATGTGTGGCGCAGGCTGCATCCCCAGATACGCATCTACTCACATTATTCGGCATTACATGACTTATATACTCGGATAGACACAGTATTTTTCTCCGATAACGCCCTCCGCAGTGTAGTACACGATGACTATTTAGCACGTGCGCTTTCTGATCACGCTCCATTACAATTGACCTTCGCCTGGGGCCAGCGGCGCCCTGAGATCTCGACCTGGTGCCTACCTGGCGCCGCACTCACCGATTCTTCCTACCGGGCCGCCCTCCTAGCCTCTATCACCTCCTATTTCACGGACAATGAGGGCACTGCCTCATCGACAGGAGTGGAGTGGGATGCCTTTAATTCTGTCCTCCGAGGACATGCTATTAAGACCACATACGGTGCCCGCAAAACACTGACCACTGCACTCCGCACACACGAGTTAATGATACAAAACTGTGAGCAGCGTATCCCGACTGATCCTCAGACTGGCCCCTTGCACGCCCAAGCTCGCCTGGCATATAGAAACACGATGGATGACCTCTGCGCGCTAGATTATAAAACGTACTTAGCACGGAGACACAGGGAGGGGGACAAGTCAGGGAGGCTGCTGGCGTGGCTGCTGAGATCTGATACTGCTCAACCCACTATCACTGCCATATGCACGCCAGCTGGGACCCTGGTGAACACACAAGAAGCCATTAACCAATCGTTTCATGAATACTATACAACGCAATATGCTGCCCCGGCCATGCAGGATTTTTTAACAGAAATACAACTTCTGCAGGTCACGCCAGCTCACTACGATGCCCTGGAAGACCCCATTGCGCTCAACGAGATCACGGACACAATTGGACAACTGGCATCGGGCAAGACACCGGGGACGGATGGGTGGCCAGCGGAATTCTATTCCACTTTCTCCACCCAATTGACGCCTAGGCTAGCCAAGGTGTACGTCGAGGCATATGAGACAGGCGTACTCCCGCCCACTTTACAGGAAGCAACGCTAGTGGTCCTACCCAAACCCGGCCGAGATCCTCTTCAACTGGCCTCATATCGCCCTTTGACGATGTTGAATGTCGACTAGAAGGATCTTCAGAAATTATTAGCAAATAGGCTGATCACTGTTGTTCTCCTGTTAGTCCACGAGGATCAAAACGGCTTTATACCTGGGCGCAATACGGGTCTGAACTTGCGGCGGCTGTTTACATTGCTGGATTGGGCGCAGAGTCAGGCGGATGCGCCCTGGATCGCCTCCCTAGATATAGAGAAGGCATTCGATACTTTAAGTTGGGCATATCTTGAGGCGACACTAGCGAGATTCGGTATTGGTCCCAATTTCTTACAATGGATACGACTGCTGTACTTTAAACCGCAGGCTAGGGTAAAGACAGGTCGTACTTTTTCGCCGCTCTTCTCGATAGCGAGGGGCATACGCCAGGGCTGCCCCTTGTCACCGATTCTTTTTGCCTTGGCCATGGAGCCACTGGCGTGCAAACTGCGACAACGAGTTATGGAATGGCGCCTGCAGGTAGATCAACGATGGCACATTGTGTCATTATACGCGGACGATGCGTTAATATACCTGCGTGGCAGGGCTGCGATATTACAATCAATCATGGACCTTTTAAATAAACACGCCAGTATCTCCGGACTTCAGTAGTGTTCCCAATGACACCAATGACACCGGCACAAAGGCTAATGGCAGCGGACACACCGTTGACATGGGCGTTTGATACTTTTAAATACCTGGGGGTCCAGATTTATCATCGGGGGAAGGACACCTTGGATGGGAACCTTGGCCGGGCAATAGCACGTGCCCGATCGACTCTCCCGTTTTGGCTGAACCTACCCTTGTCCCCTATGGGCCGAGTGGCCATTTCAAAGATGTTAATCCTGCCCCGCCTACTGTATTTCTTTTATACACTTCCCTACCATCTACCTCGGAGAATCTTTCGGGAGCTGGCATCGTTGCTGGTCACCCTGATTTGGGGAGCCTCGAGGGCTAGAGTGGCTCTACATAAATTATATCTTCCATCGTCAGAGGGCGGCCTGGGCGCCCCAAATTATGAGCGCTATTATGCAGCAGCTCAATTACAATGGCTAATGCGGTGGCTTGCCAAAAGCAACCTCGCTGAAGTGACCACGGGAGCTATGACTTGGGATCTCCCGACGTTACTGGAATGGATGTCGGGAACGACTACCCCGACCCAGAAGCAGCGAGGCAACATATTAATGACAGCAGCTAGATGGCACTGGTCCAGATATGTCATGCTCAGGACCCGCCCAGCGCCTTACGCTCCCAGCCTGCCTCTAGAGCTCCTTCCCAGCCCGTACTCCTGCCATGGTCGACCGGAGTTGGGGGTGTGGAGAGAGAGTGGGTTAGACACATGGGGCGACATGTACGCAGACTCGCAACTGCTAACATTTGATGACTTGGTAGACACTTATGGAGTGCCGCAGGTTTCCTTTTTACTGCATGCATTGTTGACGTGCCAATCCAGGCAAGTGTGGGATAATGACCGGACAGAACCTGCCACATCGCATCTATTACAAACACTGCTCACACACGGCCGGGGCCACCATGCCGTAACAGCCATATACACTTCCATCAGATTGGATGATCCGCACGCATTGGCGGCGCTGCGGGGGCACTGGGATGGCGAACTGTCCACTACCCTCTCAGACAAACAGTGGCTACAATGCCTCAACCACCCAAAGATTATATCAGCCAACGCCAGACTAAAATACATCCAGTTCAATTATTTGCACCACACGTACCTCTCCCCCCACAGATTGGCATGCATGTTTCCTGCCGTCATAGACATATGCCCTAGATGTCATGATCAAGGAGCTGCATTCACACACAATGTATGGAATTGTAATGTTATTCAAACATTCTGGCCTGAGGTAGCCACTGTACTCGCAGAGGCAACGGGCACGCGGGTGGCGGTGGAACCCCTTCACTTTTTATTGGGAGTCACGAGACGTAGCTCGTCTCGTAATGGCCTGAACAAATTCCTGGACCTTGCTCTAGGCCTGGCCAAACGTAAGATTGCTATGGCCTGGAAAGCACAAATGGGCCCCAATGTCAATGCATGGATGCATGATCTTCATAGGGCATTGGTCTCTGAGCACACCAATCAGCTAGAGACTATGGCCCGTGCATCAGCACCCCCGCGACAGATCCCTATGCAATGGCGGGAGTATTTGACTGTGATTGAGACTAAATTATCTGTACATCCCCCTCCCTCTTAGATTCGTTCCAACTGTCCGTGCCTCCTCCCGTCGCTCTCCTTCTTCTCCCGGCCCCCGCACCAGCACCCCCCCTTACCCTTGGCATATACATTAGTGCATGACCTAACTCGTCTTTGCAACCACATATATGTCACTCATTGCTTCACTTATTTGCCAGACACACCCGCGACTGCGATTCCACGAAGAGATCAGTTTTAATTTCCTTTTCTTATCCTTCATTCTCTTCCTCCCATTTCTTTTATATCCCCCCCTTCTCTCTTTTTCCTGTGCTCCTTTTGTTCAGGTTTGAACTTATCTTGCAGTTGTATGTAACTCACATGGGAAAGAGTTTTGGAGAACGATGGCTGATCCATTATTTGATAATCCTGATCTAATTGACTGTTTTTTTCGTTATGCGGCACTGCGGAGTGAAGCGGCATGCCAGCAAGTAACGTGGACTTCAATATCTTCTAAATGAGTGTTTCCCTATATCCTCACCACTGCCATTTCAATGTATTGCTATTGTATAATGACAATGCCAGATTGAATCGTCATGCAAAAGTTCTTGATGTTACTTTATTGAAATCAATAAAAATCATTTATTAAAAAAAAGAGACGGTGGAAGTTCATAGGGGCAAGACTGCAGAAGTGTCCGATGAGGGAGCATCATCATTGGATAGCCGTGGATGGAAGCCGTGGCCATCTTTTTACTTTTGGAATTAGCAGTTGAGCTGGAAGTAAAAAATCTCCAGTGTAGCTGAAGACAGTTCAACGAGGTGGGATACCCCTTTAGCGAGGACCACTGAAATGGATTTGCTGCTGCAGAGAGGATCGTAGTGGGAGAAGCCACAAAGTCAATCCGACCTGTGATGCACCTTGGGCAGATAGGCAGAAGGTTGGTCCTAGTCTCCTCCTTGTTCTCCGGGCGCTATTGGGCCAAATTTTGTCCAAGTCCTCATTTTGGAAAATGGCCACCTGAGCACTTTTAGCACCATAACCAAGAGTCCTGGTGTGGATGGGGACCTTCTGGGGGTACATGACTCATTCAAGCTGGGTCCATGTTCAGGTTCAAGATGATGGTAGCATGTTATGTATCTGTAGCTCTAAACAGGAGACCTGTAAACTAGCCCTTGGAGTCACTTCTGGTAGCCATGGGTGCAGATGCAGATGCAGGGCTCTAGAGCAGGGCTGGACAATCAGGGTTCAAGGCAGGCTCCAGGCAGCAAAGCAGCCCTTCCAGGTAGAGCAGCATTATGGCAGATTGCAAAGCAGGTCACTGCAGCAGGCAGTTCTCTGAAAGTCTTTCTGCATGTCCAGTAGTGATCTAAAGAGTGGGGCTCAAGGCTGAAGGTCCTATTTTTGTACCCTGGTGCTCTGCTTCTCGAAGGTGGGAGAAGGTTCTGCAAAGATACTTTAGGGCAGATTTACAAGTGCGCCGCACTGAGTCCGTTTCAAAGCACAGGGATGCGACATAGTTACAACAATATGTCACATCTCTGTGCTTTCCCCTGCGCTGGCGCACAAACTGCTGCCATGCGCCGGCGCAGGCACCCTTGCACCATGGTGCAAGGATACCTGCATCATGGGGAGATTGTTTTTGTTCAGGAAGGGTTCCATTCCTGCCCAAAAACAATCTGAAATGCCGTTTCGCAACTTCTATGTGTGCTGCATCAGCACACATAGAAGTTGAAAAACGACATTGTTCCAATGATTGTTTATGTGCAGGAAGGGAACCCTTCCTGAAGAAGAACAATCAGTAGATGTGATTTCCTCTTTCTATGTGTGCAGCACGCATAAAAAGAGAAAAAAAAAAGGAGAGATGAATACATTTCTCCTCATTGCTCCTCAGTACGCCTCCTCTGGGGAGGCGTAGCATTCACAAAAATTTCCAGATTTACGATTCCTCGTAAATCTGGAAATGTGTCTGGTTCCATGAGTGTTATGTGGGAACACCCACAGCAACACCCATGGAACGCCCCTTTCAGGCAAAGTGCTGCGTGTAAAGGGGCCATATTTACAAGGACAGGAAAAGTCATGCAGGGTGGCTTTTCCTGTCATTGTAAATATGGAGTAGTAAAATGCGCCACCGGTACATCACAAAAAGTGACGCACCGGTGGCACAAGGGGCACAAGGGGCTTGTAAATCTGCCCCTTTGAATTTTAATGAATTTCCTGTTTCCCCTGCCCTAGCTCCAAGTTAGGTGTAGTGACAATACAGGGTTGTTAGGCCTTTTGTGGGGAGACAGAAACACAGGCTATTCAGGTAAAAGGGGGACTGTGCCCAGCTCCACCCACCATGCTGCCAGTTGATGGTCCATTAAGGCTCAGCTAATCCCACTATTGTGTGACTGTCTGGGGGAGTTTACAATAACTGTCAGCTACATTCACTCATGTGACTCAGGGCCAACTGTAGACACATAGGGCTAAGGGCAGAAAAATGCCATCAGATGTAATTGCTGCACCACGGCGCTCATATCATCTGAATACACTTCTGCTGGATACAACCCAAGAGGTCATTTCCTTGCCATAGTTGTACCAGCCTATGTAGACTAATCATTGGACAGAGAGTTTATTCCATTTCGAATATTCAATCCACAAAGCCTTAACTTTCTCATTTGGGTGACTCTATCCAGCATGCAGATTTTATCCACTGAGGTCTGCCACTCATTGGCCATGAGAGGAGTACATTATTGCCACTAAATATATATATCTCTTCTGGCGATAAGCATTAAGTAAAAAACTAACAGTCTTACGTTGGCTGGTGCAAGCTTATTTAATTGTCAGTCAATGCTGTAGAGAGCCAAATGTGAGCTTAGCTACACTCTCTTTACCAAGATTTGGATTGTTACATCATTATTGTCTTCCAATAGTTCCGAGTCACCAGGTGGCTCACCAACATATGGATATCGTTAGCACTAACTTCCCCGCACCTCCAACACCGTTAAATGTTCTCTAGGGTTATTCACCAAAGCTTGTTCAGCATCCATTAGATCCTGTGCAGAATGCAGAAGTGGTTATTCTTTAGTGCGGCAGATTTTACACATGTATAAAAAAACAATTCAAGGATACTTGTCATAAGTTTCTTTGTTCCAACGCTGCCAAGTATCCATCCCATGAATGTTCGGGAATCACCCACTCTGGTCATCTGAATTCACTAGTTTCCATTTTTATATTGCAACTTCTTTTAAAAGAGGGGCAGCCTCCAGCATTTTTTCCTCATACTCCCACAAGTCTTACCCGGACCACGGTTGATTCTCCCACCATGATTTAAGCTGACAGAACTTAAATCTGGATATTCCACCACCTGCCCAGTACCACAAAATGATGTTGGTTCGATCTCACAACTAGCTCCATTGTTTCAATCCAGCATTCAGAATCGGGAGACTAAGTTTATCATCAAGAAGTTGGGAGTCCCTGCATACTTCAAAATGGGAGCAAATTCTGAATAGTAGTCATTACCTAACCATTCTTTATCCTACACCACACTACTAGGAAAGACTTCAAAACCTTCAGTCGCATTTTTTAACATACGTGGGGTTTCGAAAACTATAAAGAAAGCGGTCCTGTTCCAATTTGACAACAACAGTCCTGTATAACCTCCCTCTCTAGGTGTCATCATAGTCTGCGAATTGCAATCTGTTATTACTGAAGTGGAATGCATACCATGACATCTGTATATCTGGGAGAGCTAACCCATCCTTCTCCAGTTTCCTTCTTAGGGGCATATCTACGAGGACGGCGATAAGTCAACGCAAAGCGCGCTTAGCGCTTTTCTACTTATCGCCGTCTATCGCTTGATTATATCGCCCTGGTAGTGCGTTATCTACAACGCTTTTCCCCAGGGCGATATAATTACCAGCGATAGCGGGGGAAATCGTCGTTTTGCAGGGAACATCGCTGGTTTTCCAGCGATGTTCCCTGCAAAACGGCGATAACCTTGCTGATACGACCCTGTGGTCGTATCAGCACAATACACCCCCATAATAGGTATGCCTAAGTCTGCAGTTTTCGCCCAAAACTAACGTCTGCTAAAATGCGTTGGCAGCCTTGTAAATATCGCGATGTGCACATCAGCGATATTTACAAGGTTGTACTGCCCAGTGACGCCCACTTTGCATCTCATTAGAGATGCAAAGGGGACGTCGGTAAAGAGTGCTAACATGCGCCAATGCATGTTAGCACCCTCTTGTTAATAGGGCGAGGATTTTATCTCCGCTTTTTTGGCTTTAGAAGCCAAAAAAGCGGAGATAAAGCCCTTGTAGATATGCCCCTTAATTTCATCCAAGCCATTCTCTGACCTTTTGAGGCCCAAATAAAGGATACTAATCTTCCTTGGACCTTATCTATCAAGTCCATAGTAAACAATAACAGAATATTATCAAAAATAAATATCATGTTAGGCATAATCATCTTCACAAGATTCACTCTCCCATAAATCGTAAAATGCAGGTTTTTGCATTTGCACAATAGGAATTAATCTCACTAAGGACTCTGATCATGTTAACATTTCCTCTAAGCTTGGGACCTCCTATATTGCCAGACATCTAACCTTAGATCGAACATGCATGAGTTGGGGGCTACCCCCTGTGTATTCCACGTCATGATCGCACTCTTGGATTCGGTTATTGAGCAGGCTCCTAAACGTTCGATTAATTTTTCAACTTGCGGCAGAGTTCTATCTGGGTCGCTGGTACACAGAATAATATCATCAGCTTAGAGGGTGATTTTATTTCTGAATTCATTACTCAAGAATGAAACAATACCATTGCCCTCCGTAAAATGCTGTGCGAGGGGCTCAATATACAGCTCACACAAAAGCGGTGACAAAGAATAACCTTGCAGAGTTTCCCTAGTTATTTTCCTGGAAAGACTGCCATTAACCAGAATCTGAGCACTCACGCTTTATATAACTTTTTGATTCCCTCTATGAAAATATGAGGAAAGGCAACTGCCACCATCACTTACCACAGGAAAGTCCAGCTCACTCTAATGAATGCCTTGGCTGCATTGATCATAATCACGGCAAGAGGGCTTGAATTCGCAATTGCCATATCTATTGAGGATATTAATAGGTGGCTTAAGTCATGCAATGCCTGTAATAAACTCTTTTGATCCATGTGTATCACGTTTGATTTACTTTAGCCAATCTAGCTGTTAATATTACTGCATACACTTTATAATCACTATTCAAAAGAGAAATCGGCCTATATGACTCCACTAGCCTACAATCTTTGTTCGGATTTAGAATTGGAGAGATAGTGGCCTTGTTCCATGACTTCAGTGTTGCTCTCCCTTTCCTAAAGATCTCATTGAAAAAATGTTGCCATACCAGCACTATAATGTCCTTCATATCCTTACACAGATCAACAAGACTATCAGGCCCTGCCATGTTTCCACAACAAGATTTATTTATCTGTTATAGAATATCTTCTGATGTAATCTTCTCCTGCAACCAGCATTCATAGGTATCCCCTAAACTTGGAAGTTTCTTATCTGCCAGCCAATCTCTAATGTCTCAGGAGTCTCCTCTATATATAAAGCATGAAATCAATACCAAACTTGCCAGTCTCTTCTCACTGCATCTCTATTCTATTAACTGCTTGATAGTCTCTTGCTGCATTAGCTAGTGTTTGCTCTCCTGCATTGATTCAATCAACTTCCTCTCTAACTTTGCATCCATTTCCTCAACTTTCCTGACCTCCTCTCTCCTAACTTTAATCCAAGGGCAACTCGACCTGTGCAGGATCCCCCTTATATATGCCTTATAAGTAACCCAGATTATACCTGTACTGGCCGTCCTTTTGTTTAGCTTGAAGAAATCCACAGACTCATCCTTCAACTTCTGCAGAATTCCTTCATCTCATAATAAAGGTCTATCAACAGTCCATCTCTCATTCGATCAACCCTTAGAAAATTGAAGAACTAAAATAATAGCAGCATGGTCTGAGCAGGATGCCGGAATGTGTCTAATTTCTCTTACTGGCATGTGTCTCAGTTAGGCCCAGTGGAAAACACTGCCATTTTACATGTACACGTTTTATCTAAGTTGCCTTCTCCTTCACACATGAAGCTACATTTGCTTACAAATTCCACTTCATAAGAACACTATCATGACACCTTGAACATCTGGTATAAGGTCTGAACATACATTGTGCAAATGTGATTAATTGTTGTTCGTCCATGCGGCAACACAGCTATCTATTGAACATAAATAATGGCGGCCTGAATAAGTTCTCGGGTCGAAGCAAGGATGCTTTTTGTTATAAATAAACAAGCATTTCTGGGTTTAGGCAGAGGAGCACTTGCTGTCATTGTGTGATCACTACATGCTGAAACCTCAGCCCAGCTGCTTACTGATCCCTGCGAGGAGGGATGTCCAACCTGTGACCAAGATGGGGACCTACATACTTTCCCTTTTGGTAACGGGGGTTGGATCATCCAATAGGGGATTTTTGGCAGAACACACACACACCCTAGACACTTAGGGTAGTAGGAGTATGCTATCTAGATATTGTTTAATATGCTGGCATATATACATTGTTTAGCAAGGTGGTGGAACTGTTCATTCTGTTTACTGTCCTTATACTACTAATTACTCTTATCTGCTTCTGTCTATTGATCTTTGCAGCGCATATATTCTAGACGAGAATCACAATGGTTCAATAAATATTGAAAATGCCCCTCTGTGTATTCTTTGTATACTTCCTCAAACAGAATGAAGTACCAGAAAATTATACACCATATGAAGAAATAGAGATACCTCTAACATACCAAGAACATATAAATTGATTTAATGGTGTCCTACCACACACAACTGAAAACATTAGACTTGGTCCCCTTAGCAATGAGGGAGCGACATGGCCAGTCTTAGATGGATACACACCGCATCCTAATGTTGATAATTTATCAGAGGCATAGGTGCGGACACTGTACAAACATTTAGTAACAATATACAGATGATTGACTCAGTTTGTTATGTGAACACTAACACTTAACGCTGCACGACTGCTCAAACTGCACAACCACAATTGGCTACCCCCGACATCAGCTCACAAACACTGAAAGCAGTCATGGGTAAGGTTCCCATCAGACGGGAGGAGATTCTGTTCTGTATTGCACAAAAAAACAAGTCAGCTTGAAGCGGTATTTCCCCATAGGGTCTGCAGGAAAAACACAGAATATTAACAATTTGCTTGCCAATGTGGATAGCTCTTCCTGTGAAAGACTGCACAATTTGGGGTACAGTCTTTGCTGCAGTGTATACCAGAACAGACGGTACCCCTTCATTGGCTGTTTTCCGGGAGTGCTGAAACAAATCCAGAATGAGTACGGGGCAGCACCTGCCCTGGACTTTGCAATGAAACTGAAGGGCAATTTTGCCACAGTATCCGCCATTACATTGAGTAACATAAAGGGGGAAGCACTAGCATTAGCTATATGCCAAAGCCTATGGGATTTGGCTCCGGCACAACAGGA
Organism: Calotriton arnoldi; assembly: GCA_963921515.1. NCBI lineage: Eukaryota > Metazoa > Chordata > Amphibia > Caudata > Salamandridae > Calotriton > Calotriton arnoldi. The sequence goes on from CAWUFW010014023.1 coordinate 166,864, forward strand.
GCACAAATTACCTAAAATTATAGAAGAAACCTATGCTACACTGGGTAGACATAACTTGGAAACTGGACCTGAGAAACCATAATTAAAGAGAATGAAAAGAATAACTCTAAGCAAGCACCCAGCTCTTAGACAAAGAAGAATTTGGACAGTAAGAAAAACAAAGACAAAACAAAATCAAAGGGTGGGTGCCCTACACAGGAAACCACTGAAAAGCGCTATAATCTGAATAAATGTCACAACATTAGACTACCTGACAGGTATCAGGATAGTGATACACTTTTGTCTTGTTTCTTTCAGGAGTCATCCAATAAACGTTCAGAGAGAGGTGGACAATCAGAGTGCAGATCGGAGGAGCAAGTGAAACCAAAGATGGACTCCCTACACTCATCTGACTCCATCATCAAACAGGACGATAAACCGTAACCTTCCAATCCTCAATTCAAAAAGAAGAAGGTAGCCGGACTAAGGTCAGGCATGTCCTGGATATTGAGGACACTGCTTCTGTGCAGGGAATGGGCAGTGATAATGCTGGACAGCATTGCAGAAGTCATGATAGTTTACCAAAACCTAATGAACTGTCTGGTGGGAGTACCATTGAGTGAGTATATCACAGTGGAAACACCTGACACTAGGGTAAATGTCTTACATAGTGTATATGAAATACAACTCAAATTGGAGGGGGACGCACCAAGAAATATTAATGTTCTCTTTTTGGAGGACTTAACTCACTGTTATGATATTCTTTTGCCTGAAAAGGATTGGCCACCTGATTTCGTAATGGATTGCTCAAGCTGAGAAATAGTAATTGTGTCAGCTTTTTCCTACCTCGTTCCAGAATCAGTTAAACATTCATACACCAAGGAGTGGGCGCTAGCACTAGCTCCTGCATTATACGGCAATTATGTGAGGTGGGATGATGGTTCCCCTTACCATGGAATGCCACTGAGGACAACCTCAAAGGCAATATCCTATTAAGCATGAAGCTAAAAACAAGTTAGGAAATCCTCCATCAACTTAAATACCAAGGTGTCATACAAAGTTTTGCCTCATCAATGAATAATCCCTTGTTTCCTGTGATGAAACCCAATCATTCATATCATCAAGTATTAGACTACAGGCACTTAAACACAGCTACTCACACATTTGCAGTAGAAAATGCATGCAGTGCCGCACTGATGAATAACATAGTGCGGAAAAAATATGAAAAACATGATATCTCGAATGGATTATTCTGCCAAAATATTGCACGTGGCAGCACATACCTGATCACATTCTCGGTGCTGGGCTCTCACAGGCAATTCTGTTGATTGCCCCAGGGGTATAAGAATAGCCCCGGCTGTTTTCAGCCGGAGTAACAGAGCTACTACAAAATTTGATGACCAGGCATTGTCCTATGTTGATGACATATATCTGACTGATTATGATCTCTTAGAACACTTGACAAGACTAGGGGCCCGATGTAGGTGGCCCAAATACCGGTCGGTAACGGTGAAAATCGGTAAATTTCACCGTTACCGACCGGTATTTAGGCATGCGTGATGTAGGGAAGGAATCGGTAATAAGGAATCGGAAATACCGATTCTTTATTACCGATTCCTAATTTACTGAATCGGATTTACCGAACTCCCAAATACCGAATCGGTAAATAAGAAACGGTAAAAACGAGAAAAGAGATGTAGAAAAATTCGGTAATACCGAATTTCCTAAAAATCGGTATTTAGGAGTCGGAAATTAACACTGACTGAAAGCAGGTGGTAATCAGGTGCAGTGTATATAAGCAGTCCCAAAATGCAACAGTGTGATCACTATGGCGCCCCTCTATGTAATTGCAAGGCGGCTACGGCTACAGGCAGCAGGAGTGAGGATCTGGAGACGGGAGGAGCGTGTTTACAGACAGCGCATCACACTCTTCCAACTGACTGAGGCAGAGATCCATGAAAGGTACAGGCTACACCCCCACACCATCCTGGACCTGATAAGGGACCTGCACCCACTCCTGGAGCATCCAACACCAAGGGCGCACGCTATACCACCACATGTGCAGGTGCTCTGTAGCCTACACCTACTTGCATCTGGCAGTTACCAGGGGGTGATAGCTGCGGTAGGTGGGGTGTCACAGAGTTGCCTGTCCAGTTTCTTTAAGAAGTTCCTGGATGCCATGATGCAGAGAATGCATCACTACATAAGCTTCCCAAACACACAGGTGGAACTGCTGAAAACCAAGACAGACTTTTACCAAATGGCACAGTTCCCGCATGTCATAGGGTGCATTGATGGGACACACATTCCAATCTGCCCACCTGCAGCCACTGAGTATATCTACAGAAACCGAAAATCCACCCACTCCATAAATGTGCAGGTAATCTGCGATGCAGCCAACTTAATCACCGACATTGTGGCCAAATTTCCAGGGAGCACCCACGACTCATACATTTTCCAGAACAGTGGGATCTACACACTCCTGGCTGCGGGAGAATTTGGAGAAGGATACCTGCTAGGTAAATCACTGTGACACACCCTGATGTATACTGCAGATGAATGTGTTGGTGTTTGTAATTAATGGCACTCTCTTTCTCACCTAGGTGATAGCGCTTATGCTGTGCGGTCATTCATCCTCACTCCTTACCTAAACCCATCAACCCCAAGTGAGAGACAATACAATGTGACACACAAATCAACACGCAACGTTGTGGAGCGCACGTTTGGACTATTGAAAAGCAGGTTCCGCTGCCTCCACAAAAGCGGAGGCACACGTCAGTACACACCCATCATCTGCTGCAAAATCATCGCAACTTGTGCTATGCTGCACAACCTTGCCACTAAGAAAGGTACAGAAGTTGAGTTAACGGACTCTGAGGACGATGATGATGAATTTGCACAGCCAGAGCCCAACGCAGCAGGAGTGGCGCCAGCACTAGATGGGAGACAAAGACGGGCTGAGATCACACGCAACTATTTTTGAGTAAGTAAGGAGACACAGCCAGTTGTTGCATTTGAATGACGTAGTTTAATATTTTGGCACTACGCCACTACACGAAGGGCTCAACTTGCCAGGCCTATTTGTAACCACCCTACGAGGATGTCATGGGTTAAGTCACCCAGTTAAGTACACAAAGTGTGGCTTGCATTAACGCCTGCGGCCACGCACAACACTGCTGGATTCCCTTTGCAGACTGTCCTCACTGGCAATCAATCCAGTGCCAGCCCCATGACGTCTGCTGCTCCTCCTGGTCTCAGTTGCAGGGGGCGTTATACTGCTGTGACTTGTCGTCTCCTCACTGTCCCCCACATCACCTGCCCCAGTATTGGCAGCCTGAGTAGTTAGGAGCACTTCAAGTGCAGTAGTAACTTTAACAAGCCCCCTTGAAACATCACGGCTGCAGTGTGCCATCCCTTCCTGCATGGCCACGGAGCGCCTGCAGAGCAGAGAAGTGGCAGTGGAGAGGCGGTTCACCGCCTTTGTATGATTCTCCATCTTCTGCCTCTCCCTGCGCCGTGCCATCCTGTCCTCATCAAGCTTGCTGCACAGCAGCATCACTGACTGGGACATGTCCCTCATGCCCTTAGCCATTTCCTTCATGCCCTCAGCCAGCGTCGTGGTCATTGAGCTGATGCCCTTCTCAATGTTCTGCATGTTTGCATTCAGGTGTCTCATCTGCCGCCGTACTGATTGTATTGCTTTCCCTTGCAGGCGCTGAACCTTTACCATGTTCGCCTCCAGCCCTGCAAACACACCATGCTCCTCACCCTGCAAGGGTGGACTGGGTTCCCTAGCCCTGCGGCGTCTGGCACCTGTGTGTGATCTCTCTGTGGTGGACAGCGATCCTGCATTATTGCCATCCACTGGCACTGTCGACATTTCTCCACCCCTGCTGTCTTCCAAGGACAACTCCATCTCTTGGAGTCTGGCAACTGTTTGCCTCCTGGGTCTTGTCACTGCCGGTGGTGACGCTGCTGGTGATGCTGGCAGTGGTGGTGATGCTGGCAGTGGTTGTGATGCTGGCAGTGGTGGTGATGCTGGCAGTGGTGGTGATGCCGGTGGTGGTGGTGGTGTAGTGTCCCCTGCACTTGCAATGGCCTCCTCCGATCTCTCCTTCCGGGGTGCCCTTCCTGCCTTGTCATGTGCAGACCTGCGCGATGTCTCGCCTGTGGACACAAATTGTACATTAGCTCACTAGTCTGGCAGCACTACGTTCCAATAATAAATTTTCATTTCTGCCAATCTATCTTTCTGTCCTCTGCATGCTTATCACTGATGTGTGTCACATGCCTTTGTGTTCAGTGGGATGACTGTCATGATAGGTGTTACACTGACTACATCTCCCATAATGCATTGCTGGTGTTTAGTAAAACCTATACTGGAGTGGGATTCACACTGCCTCATTGGGGAATGGGGTTAGGGAGTGGGGGCGCAGATTGGTGTGCATGCTTCTTACCTTGTTTGTTGGCAGCTCTGGCTGAGCTGTCTGCATCCCCGATTCCGCTGACGCTGTCAGGCTCTATGGTGGACTCCACCAGCTGTTCCAGTGCAGTCAGTGCAGGTGCCCTGTTTGTTCCTCCTCCTGTCAGGCTGGCTTGTTTTTTCCTCTCAGCCATCTTCTTCTTTGTGAGGCTCCTGACATCGTACCACCTTTTTTTTAGTACCTCTATTTCTCGTGGGGTCACTCCAACCGCGTTCACATGTGCCTGTATTCCAAGCCATATTTTCCGTTTCTCTGATTCTGGCACTTGCAAGGACTGTTTCCCAAACAGCTTTGTGTGTTGTTTGAGCACCTCCTCAATCATGACCTGCAGCTCCCTTTCGCTGAATTTTTCTTTTCCTTTCAGCAGCTTCTTTTTCTGTCTCCTTGTTGGCCATTATGCAGTTTCTTCAGGGAAAGTTCTCACAGTTGCTCCTGTGTTCTCCTCTGCACTCCCTGCCTCTCCAGTAGGTTCTGATTCAGTGCACCTGCATGGGTGTGGCCACTTCCTGGTTGGGAGGTGGGGTGGATGCACAGGATTGGCTGTTTCCTCAATTGCTGTGATTTAGAAATACCGATTCGGTATTTACCGATTTGGTAATACAGATTCGGTAATACCGATCGGTATTAAGGAATCGGTATTGTTTTTTTCCGATTTTTACCGATTCGATAACAAATACCGAATTTTTACCTACATCTGAAATTCCGAATTCTTAATACCGAATCGGTAAAATTCGGTATTAAGGATTCGGAATTTCACTTTTACCTACATATGGCCCTAGATTACATAATTCTGGGGTTTGCTCACATGGGCTACAAATTAATTAAAAAAAATCATAAATTTCCCATCTCAATGTCCTTTTTCTGGGATTTGTCAAGTGAAGGCATAAGCCTTGCGACACATTTCTTAGAGAAGTGTGCGCTACTTCAACCTCAAACTATGTTGAAAAGACTGCAATCTATACTGGGATTCCTACATTTTGGCAGAACATACATTCTAGATTATGAAGAACGGGTTAAACCGTTCTACGACTTAATACGTCCAGACTTTTCCAGTACACATTCGACTCAGGAACACACAAATATTTTATGTTCCATACAAGCTGACATGATGCTTCAAAACAGTTGCATACATGTGTAAACACAACAAACCTGGTGATCCCAATTTATCGCGGGGGCATCAGGATACACCTATGTCATATTCAATGAAGGTGACACTACATCAATTGCATATAAATTGCATGTATACACCAATGCTGAAATGCATTTTGCAGCTATAGAAAATATACTGACAGCAGTTCAGACTGCAGTGGTGAGAGAGCGAGCCCTGGCTCAGGGTAAATGCATTATTTTTGTGACCCCGATACCGACCTTAGAGGCTGTCACCGGAGTCGGCATTCCAAACTCTAAAGCATTATATCCACGATGGATAAAATGTGGTAACTGACTACCGCTACAGATGTAGATTACAGATTGGATTCTACACTACAGTCACAAGCTTTTCTGCAGTTCCAACAAGAATATCCTCTGCCTAATGAAATACTGCCTCCAGAACGATACAGTTACATGATATACACTGATGGCTCTGCCCAGTTTGCCGTAGGGACTAAGCACCAATTGTGAAAGGGCGCATGCACGATGGAGAATTCCATCCTGAGAAAATCTACACGCAGTCACTTGGTGGCTGCAAGGCACAGTTGGCTGAACTAAAGGCTCTAATTCTGGTACTGGAGAATCCAGATTATAGATTCGCCACATTCATAGTGCACGATTCGTATTATTGTGTCCAGTCTTACAATGAATATCTACACTACTGGAGCCAGAATGGATTCAGAGATTCAAATGATTGCACAACAAAGCACAAAATGCTTTGAGAACATGTGGCAAAGCTGAAACACTGCTTGCCACGAACTCATGTAATACACACATTGAGTCATCAAAGTGTTGGTGTTCATGTTGCAGGGAATTCCATGGCTGATGAAGCCGCAAATACAGCAATTTGCACTGCTGCAGTTGCTGCAATTACTCCTTCAAGTACGAGGATAGACAGAGACCTGATGGTGGCTGTCAACACTGCTCGCAATGACACCCACCTGCCAAAAAGCTTTACACTCAAATACTCCTACAAGTTAGATTCACAAAACATCCCATATGATCACATTCCTGGAGTGGGGGTAGAGTAAAACCAAACACTGATCACACAATGGGTTGAATACTAGCTGCTCATGAGGGTCTGGCATCTGCACACGCAGGGGTGGCTGCTATGATTTCACTATGGCAGCAACGCTACTGGTGGCCAGGTCTTTAAAAACAGACAAGGACTTTGTCCTTGAATGCGATATCTGCCAGCAGATGAAGTGGCACATCCACCCCAGACACCTCTTCCAATTTAAAACAAGCATCTGGCTCGTGTTTATTTGGATCATTGCGGCCCTTTGTCATTAGATAGGGGTTACAAGCATATCTTGGTAGCAGTGGATTCCTTGTCTCAATTCCTGTGGGTATGGCCACAGCCGTCGGCTGACGCCCAAACTGTTATAAAGGTGCAGTAGGCACATTTCATTCTGACGTTTAGCTCTAGGGCTTACAAAGAGGCCATGCGAAGTTTGGGTGTCACCTTGCGTTTCTCTTCTCCCTACCATCCTGACGGAAATGTGGTGGTGGAGAGGAAAAATTGTGACTTAAAGCGGTCTAAGGTACTAGGCTCAGGCCGTGATTCGGTCAATCATTTATATGGGGTCCAAAGGGCACTCAATAACCTGCCTAAAAAATCCCTGGATGGTCAGACTACCCATGAAAGCCTGTTTGGGGTAAAGATGTCGGTCCCAGACCTCGACAATCCCAACACAGTGGCAACAGAAACACCATTTGATACCAATGAATGTTTGGCTGTTTTACAGGAACAGACTGACTTCTGGGACGAGCACAGCAACGCCCAAGTAAAACACACCACCACTGAGGAAGTGAAGAAAGTGCTGTCAAGACCTGCCTGGGTCCAGAAGGTTGGGGATCTGGTCATGGAGAAAATTGTAGACAAGAATGAATTTGGGCCATCTTGCAGAGCACATGTACCTGTCCTCGCTGTTGAAGGTACCAGAACTCTACTTCTTCCACTTCTTGCCAGTCGCAGAGACAAGAGATTTGTCTCCATTGATCTGATCAAACCACACTAAGTGGCGAATTCTCAACAGTAAGCCACGTGGGCTCCTGGGTAGCTACCTGCCTCTTCTCACTACCATACAAGAAGGTCAGATGGAAGCCTTGATAACTAATGAAGCATCCTCTCTTCAATAAGAAACAACAAAAAACAACAATAAAGTATGCCTTCTAACTGTTGCTACAACTTCAACAACTGTAAAGTCAACTAGTACAGAAACACAGATTTCAGTTCGGAAACCTGATAAGAAAACAGTCTACATCAATGTACCACAGATCGAATCCTCTCCAAGTTCTACAAAACCTGCTGAGCTGCCAAAAATAGACTGGACTACCTCTGGCTACTTCATCAACTTTGATGACTTCTCTTCGGACTCATCTGATCCTCCACCGTAATACACATATACCGTTTAGGCTGAAAGTGCACGTCTTCTATCTTTGGTTGAAAAGGGCATATTTTATTACTCCGTGGCTACAACTTTGGATTATATTTTTGTTACTTTTCCGGGTCCTCTGGATTGGTTTTGTGACAGTCTTTTTCCATATTCTGAATGCAGAACAACTGGTAAACTTGGTTCTTAAACACGATTCGTCATCACACCGAGAATGAAGAGACCTTTCCATAGTGAACATTTCAGCAGTTCCAGTTCCTGATGGGATTTTTTGAGATAGGGTATCGTATGATGTGTAGGGCCCCTGTTGGACTTGGCCCTTTTTGCAAGGTCATCCCAGAACTTTTTGCCTTCCTCCTGGATTTTTTCTGAACTGTTGTTGGTGGTTTTATGACTCTGTGCACTTTATCACTGCTGATCAGTGCTAAAGTGCATGTGCTCTCTATTGTAAATTTGGTAAGATTGGTCTACACCTGTTTGGCCTATTTAATTTACCTGTCAGTCCCTTGTACAGTGGTATCCCATATACCCAGGGCCAGTAAATTAAATGCTACTGGTGGACTTGCGTCACCCACCAAAGTAGCCTTTCAAACCTGTCTCAGGCCTCTGCCACTGCAGGGCCTATGCGCGCAGTTTACTGCCACTGTGACGTGGCACATAAAATGGTTGCCACATCTCTGACTCCCCTTTTTACTACATATCAGTCACCCCTAAGGTAGGCCCTAGCTAGCCCTATGGGCAGGGTGCCGTGTAGGTAAAAGGTAGGACATGTGCCTGAACTGTGTGGCATGTCCTGGTAGTGACAAACAAACAGCCTATTTGGTTTCTCGCTGCTGTGAGGCTGCCCTCATATGAATACATTGGGGATTCCCTGATATGTGCTTCAGTGGTAATTCCTGACATAAGTGGGGTAGCGTGATCAAGTTTGGTATGTTTGGAATAGTGGTGATAAATGCTGCTTATTGGTGTTAGCAGATTTTTAATTACTATTTTAGAAATGCCACCTGTAGAAGAAGGCATTTCTGTGTGCCATGTGTCTTTGTGCCTACCTGATGTGTATTGACCATTTGGTTCTGACTGACAGGGGAAGAGGGGATGTGCATTCCCTCCAGCCAGTCCCTGGGGGGGTTGAGCTGTCTCCTGCCCTGCCCGGGTGACTCAGCGCTAGGCTGTATAGACCTGGTCTGCATTTGGAGTGGTGGGAGGAGTAGCACCCTGAAGCATTCCTGGTACACCAAGACTTGACACCAGTGTGCTGTTTCTTCTTAAGTTTATTGCATAAGAATCCCATCCATCAACCAGCAGACTCTCCATCAACTGCCCTGGTTTCTATTCCAAACCCTCCATGGAATGTCATGACACAAGCCTATGACCAATCCAACATTCTGTAATGACACCCCACAGTTCCATGACTAACACATCACATTGAACTCAGAAAGGCAGTACACCACACACCTCCCTCCTTTATCTAAACAAAAATACAACAAAACATTTATACATAATCAGAAAGATAAGATGGTCGTTTGCACCTCCTAGATGAACTACGAATTTCACCTTTCCCACCAACCTGCGGAGTTATCCCACTCGAACTTTCACTTTGTTCACGGCTAACCTTTCCTTTGACTACAACAACTCTATTCAGGTTCCAAATGCGATGATCCTGAGTCTTTACAGCATTTTTAAACACTTTAATCACTTTTATTGGTTTCATAAATTTTGAAGCTGAATTGCCCATCAGACCAGGACGTTTTACCACCACAATGTCACCAACTGCTACTTTAGTGGTTTTAACTGCCTTTTTGGCATCAAAGTAACTTTTCCTCACTTTAGCCTTCTCCTCTTCTCTCTTCAGAATCTCACGCTCATCACATTTACACTCCTTCCCTTTAGTTAGTTCATACTTGTTTACCCACGCAGGTTCCACGTTGGTATTAGGAATTCTACCCCTGAAAAGCAAGAAGGGTGTCTTCCCAGTCGTGGAATGAGGACACAATCTGTATTCCTCTATTTTGTTTATTACCATAGACTTCCAATCTAAAGAAAGGGACTTTGCTAAGGCTATAGTTTCTTTGATCAATCTGTTAAACCTCTCAACCATTCCATTGGCCTCTGGATGATAGAGGGAACATGTCTTGTGAATGATTCCCTTAGAGGAGAGAAAGTTTCTCATCTCCTCAGAGACAAGCTGAACCCCATTATCAGTTAATAGAGATTCAGGAATCCCTTCTTTCGCAAACAAATCACTTAAACAGCGAATAATGTGTTTAGAATCAATAACCTGCAAAAAGAAAATTTCTGGCCATCGTGAAAACATGTCAATAACAACCAAAACAAAAGTTTGCGAGCCATTACTATGAATAGGACCCAAAATATCTAGAGCTACATCTTGCCATGGTCTAGAAGGACCTCTTCTTAAAACCATTGGTTGCACCCGAGTGCATTTGGATTTATCACTCAGTGAGCATGGAATGCAATCACGTAATATCCGCTCAACCTCCCTATCCATTCCTGGCCACCAATAGGTCATGCGTAATCTCTCCTTACATTTGGTCAAACCAGCATGTGAGGAATGAACCAAATCAATGAGCTCCTTCCTTAGGGTGTTTGGAGGAATTATCCTCGTACCACGAAACAATAATCCCCTGTCGACGGATAATTCATTACGCAATGACCAAAAGTTCTTACAAGAATCTGATCCATCCTTCTTACTGATCCAACCTTTCCTAATAAGTCCCATGACCTCATTTAAGGTGACATCTTTAGACATTTCATCACACCATCTTTTTTCAGAAACTATTTCTTGGTCAATCACACAAACCCATTCTTCAGCATCTACTACGTCTTCTTCTTCAGACACCACTTTGGGTGTAAGACGTGACAACACATCTGCTACCTTATTTTCTAAACCAGGAATATATTTTATACTAAAATGGTACTCCTGTAGACCTATCACCCACTTGGTTATCCTACTAGATATTGAATCAAGGCCTTTCTTGCTAAATATTTCAATCAGAGGTTTATGATCAGTTCGTACTTCAAAATCGATCCCCCAAAGAAACTTTTTTAATTTTTTGATGGCCCAAAATACAGCGAGGGATTCTCTCTCCACCACCGAATATCTAGTTTCAGGATCTTTAAGACTGCGTGATAAGAACATTATGGTTTGCATGCCCTTGGGACCGCATTGTTGCAAGACTGCACCCAACCCTTTTTCACTGGCATCAGTGATGAGTAAAGTTTTAAACTTTGGGTTAAAACTGCTAAGAGATGGAGCAGACTTAAGATTCTCTTTGATGTCAATAAACTCTTTCTCACAACAATCAGACCACTCAAAATCAATACCCTTTTTCAACAAATACCTCATATTAGCAGCACAATCCGCTAAATTCTTCACAAATTTACCATAATACTCAACTACACCTAAAAACTTCATGAGTTCACTCTTACATGAAGGAGAACTCATTTCTTGTATAGTATTAATTAAATCTGACTTTGGTTTAACCCCTTCGCTAGTAATATTGTGACCTAAGTAATTTGGGAAGTAAAAGGGATTGGGAGCTTCGCCGCATAAGTGGGGTTTTTTTTGTCATTGATTTTGCCTCTTGCTTTATTGTGATCGATGCGGGCTCGTCCTTTGAAGTGTCAGTCATAAATAATCCGCAACTGTCAGAGGGTACCTTTCGTCATTTCTATATGTGCGGATTCACGAAGGAAGCGTAATTGATTGTGTCGTTACGAAACTCATTGTGGCTCCTGTCATATAAAGAGGTACATTTCGCAACGCTAAATGTAAAAATCGCTAAAGAAATCTTCGTAACGCAAAGTCTGCTTTGAATGGAAACTTTGATCGTTACTTGCCTGTAGTTGACATTCAAATTTGCCTGGAACCCTGAGCGCGATGGCCTTCACATTGTGTTCCAAAGCTCCGTCTTGTCTGGAATACGCTTCTGCGTGAGACACGTCAGTGCGTAGGGAAGCGTGGCAGCCATCTTTGTAGTTTTGCCTGGGAAACATCATCGTGTATCGTTCCAAAATAGTGCTCACTTTCGGTAAGTAATGCTTATCTAGTTTTTTGATGCATATTTCATAGTCATTGAGTCCATTAGCTTCCTCTGTAGTTAAGTCTGGTAAGTGATCAAACACATCTTGACCTTCTGACCCTAAACAGTGTAACAATAACGAAGATTTCCTCTCTGCGCTAAGTGAGGGACCGCATACCCTAGCGTATCTTTCAAAGACCACTTTCCACTTTTTCCACTGAATAATAGGGTCACCAGAAGAGCTAAGGAAAAAGGGTGCAGCAGTAACGTTTTGCATAATCACACCAAGTTTTATCTAATTTCCTTTTTTTTTTTAAACCAAAACAGGGATTATATTTTAATAGTATTTAAAATTGCCAATCATACCAACAGCAACACAAAAATTTTTTGTTGTACACTGTGTGACCAAGAAAACACTAGAAATTGACTTATTGTCAATATAATCAACTTTTCATGTTGTGTGCACCAGCGTACTAAATACTGTGTGCATCAACGAGTTTACCTCAGTTCACATCACTTTCCAGGAGGATGTTGTGTGCATCAGCGTGTAACTTAAAATAAGTTAAGAAACTTACTGCTGTGCGCATCAGCGTATAACTGCCATGCACAAATACCAGATCCAGTTAGAGCTGTGCGCATCAGCGTAAAGATGCACAACCAACATAAATTTCTTTCAGCTCCGAGTAAATCTTCCTCCAATGGCTTGTGAATGCTGTGCGCATCAGCGCACTAATCTTGTGAATGCTGTGCGCATCAGCGCACTAATCTTGTACAATGAGAACCTTCCCAAACGAAGATGTCTGCCACGTTTCTTTACACGATGATGTTTCCCAGGCAAAACTACAAAGATGGCTGCCACGCTTCCCTACGCACTGACGTGTCTCACGCAGAAGCGTATTCCAGACAAGACGGAGCTTTGGAACACAATGTGAAGGCCATCGCGCTCAGGGTTCCAGGCAAATTTGAATGTCAACTACAGGCAAGTAACGATCAAAGTTTCCATTCAAAGCAGACTTTGCGTTACGAAGATTTCTTTAGCGATTTTTACATTTAGCGTTGCGAAATGTACCTCTTTATATGAAAGGAGCCACAATGAGTGTCGTAACGACACAATCAATTACGCTTCCTTCGTGAATCCGCACATATAGAAATGACGAAAGGTACCCTCTGACAGTTGCGGATTATTTATGACTGACACTTCAAAGGACGAGCCCGCATCGATCACAATAAAGCAAGAGGCAAAATCAATGACAAAAAAAAACCCACTTATGCGGCGAAGCTCCCAATCCCTTACAGTGAATCCACACTCAAACGAGGTCTCTTTATCAAGCGTCAAACTTTCTAACTCCAGGGCTAATGTCACAAGAGATGAGAGATGTGATGTGCGTGGAGTTAAAAGTGTCCTTAGAGGTAATTCCTTTCTGATAAAGCGTCCTTAGAGATAAATCCTTTTATCCTTTTTTTTTTAAAATAGGAAATCTCTCACCAATCTTCTGTGTTGAGATTCTTAAAGATGATCCTGCCGACTACGCCAGTGAAGCATTCCTGGTACACCAAGACTTGACACCAGTGTGCTGTTTCTTCTTAAGTTTATTGCATAAGAATCCCATCCATCAACCAGCAGACTCTCCATCAACTGCCCTGGTTTCTATTCCAAACCCTCCATGGAATGTCATGACACAAGCCTATGACCAATCCAACATTCTGTAATGACACCCCACAGTTCCATGACTAACACATCACATTGAACTCAGAAAGGCAGTACACCACACACCCACACCTGAATAGGGCTGTGCATGCCTTCCACAATGATGGCTCTGCCCCTCTATGGTGTGTCTAGAGCCAGGGCTCACACTGACAATGGAGGTTGTTGTGCACTTGCAAAGTGCCCCCCAGAACTGGTTTGGACTGCGCTCAGAGCCCTGGGCCAGGGGAGAACAAAGACACTTACTAATATAAGTACTGGAGCTGTGACCCCATGTAAAAGAGGAACTGAAACACTGCGTGGACTGCAGTACGAGAGGACGAACCGCCATTGGACTTCACTGTTGAGGGAAGACTGCAACTTCTACCACAAAATCCTGTGTGCTGGCCTGCCTGTGCCCAGCTCTGCCCTTGGTGATTAGTAGAGAAGAGCGCTGCCTGCTCCATGTTGGTGTCTTTATGGTGGAGACAGGCTGAGTGCTACAGCAGTTGTCGTCCTTAACTACAAAGCGTTTTGGGCGTTGCGCTTTTCCCTACGGTAGGAGCGGGTGTTTGCTCTGCTCCCTGGTCAAGTGCGGAAAAGAGAGGAAAGAGCCTCCTTTGCAGGCTAAACAAAAGCCCATGGTGAGCGTTGTGGTGGGGCACGCAGCGCGTGCTCTGTGCGGCCTGGTCCTTGTTACTCTGGGCAGCCGGAGGGGAGAGCTTGAGTGTGAAAGCGCTCTCCCCCACCCCTTTTTCTTTGACTGTTACTGGCCAGAAGGCGGAACGCAGAGCCGCCGGAAGCCAGGCGGCTGTTGCCTGTTTGTGGGCGGGGCTCATGGCCACGAGAAGTCCAGCAGGGAAGGGAAGCCGACGGAGGCTTCGCTCCGTGTTTTGCAGACCAGCTCTTTCTGTGTGGGCCAGAGCAGAAGGTCCAAGCCCAGTGAAGACTGGTCCCCCACGAGGAGAGCAGAGAGGATAGGCTGCCCGACCCTGAGGAGGTGTCTCAGACTGCCCTTGGGATTCTGACTCGCCCAGAGTGAGGGTGAGTCTGGGCATCCTGGGCAACTGGCATTGTGGGAGTTGCCTTCGATAGGTACCAAGTGAGGTCTCCCCGCCTGCGGGGGCATTGCGCTGCCTTTTGGTGATATTGCGGGGATCACCCCGACCTTGTACGCACGAGACCGGGAGAGGTCTCCAACAAATTTGGTGCCAGCAGCTGCGCCTCATAGAGTCACAGCAGCTGCCAGTTGTGTGCCCTATTAGGGGCTTCTTCTTGTTCCTCTGGGCATCGCAGGGTGAGTCTCAGACAGGCCCCCGCCTCAGTTATCACGGCGGCTGCACCACGAGTTGTGGGCAGCTTCCTCTCACTAGTGGGGGCAATTTGGTGCAAAGGAATTTACTTATGTGCCCTGTGACAAGTGTTTACTATGGTGCACTGAGGCTGATGTTGCGCATAATGTGCTATACGAAGTACCATTACTGTGTTTATGCCTAAATGCTTTGTGCAAGTGCCAACTTACCAGTAGTTACTGGTTGCCCTAATTGTAATGATTATGACAGTGGCCCGATTGGCCAAGTGATTTATGTAATCCCTGTGAAGTCATGACAAGTGCCTGGTGGCACTACATAATATATGTGATTGTGATCCAATGTGTTTTTATGGATAATACAAAAGCTATTTTATATAACCTTGTGTGGAGTTTCTTTTGTGGTGTACCTAGTGTGTGGCTGCTGTGTGAGTGTGTTGCACAAAAGCTTTACACATTGCCTCTGGGATAAGCCTGACTGCTCTGCCAAGCTACCAGGGGGTGAGCAGGAGTTATATTCAGCATGTAACTCCCATGCCCTGACTAGAGTGGTGAGTTCTGCCTGGCTTAGGTGCATACCCTAGCCAACCAGAAACCCCATTTCTAACAGCCCCACTAAACCTTTACAAATTCCACACCTGTTTAAGATATCATTGAATGATGTCATTACCCCCAGGACTGTTTCAGATGATTGGGACATTGATACAGTACATGAAATGCTAAAAGATCTAGAGCATTCTACTGTGTTTTCTTCTAATGAATTGTATGAAGGTACATCTAATTATGATGAAATGTTTTGTTTTCAAGATTACATAATCATTTTCTGCACAAAGCAAGTATTCCACATGCTGTTTTCAAATACACACAATAGGAACATTGCCCTACACCACCACGGGGAGTTCAAAAACATTTGCACTGAAATTAGCCTTATTTTTCTGGGTATGATACATCTGGCCCTGCCTCTTATTACTATAGGCTTGCACCTTCACCTGCAAAGAAAATATGCTGACCGACACCAAGTTGATATATTCTGCTTCTTTTCTTGTCTATACAAGGTTTTGACTTTTGGAGGGACACTATAGGTGTGAAATCAATTGGGGGACAAATACTGGCAGGTTCAGGAGGCTGAGGCCTAATACCACAGTAAATAATGCAACAAACAACATGTCTTGGACTAGCTAATATTAAAGATTGGAACACACCACAAATTCCCATTTTCGCATGTTTTGAAAACTGGCAGCAGTTTACCAAATATAGTGAGTATACATTAGATGCCATGCTACGTAATTGTACATACAATTCATCAGAACCCAATTGAAAGGGAGGGTTAGTTTGGCCACTAGAAACGAACAGATGTCAGGCACGATTCCTAGATGACATTGAGGGATTCAAAACAAGCAGGCCTGAAATGTGTTATGTGTAATCTGAACACTCTGGGGTGGTGACAACCTACAGTGTTGGGAAGTTGTGCCTTGATTGGCTAAAGATCTCAACACTTTCTCAGGTGAAACAACACTTGTCCTTTTTATCGGATGAGCTGGAAATCAGGGACTTTTTATTAGGTCCTCGGAAATCACATCAAAAACACAATAGCCCACTGGCACACTTAACTGCAGCAGGGCACAACTTCTCAAAATGTATCTGTTCCTATTTTTCACACCCAAGCTCTCTGATTAACATTCATCTACTTTAGCTTCTGCCTCAGATCCAAATGGGGTCTAGGAAAAAAACTGGAGCACATACCTGTTCCTCCACTCTACAAAACCAAACTAGGCCCTGCAGTATGCAATAGGAGGCCGGGTAAACCCCACTAGGCTGGCAAGCCCCTGGAACGGTGCAGAATTTCCCCAAGTGCTGCAGCAACTCGTATCCTATGCTGCCTCCGCTCGCCATGGACCCAGCAGGAAGCCATGTGAGCATGCTCCTCCTGAGCGAGGAGGCGGCTTCGCTCTACAAGAGACCCCATCCTGGGGAAGCTGGTAGGCACATATGGACCCTGCATCACCTTAAAAATATATTGAATTATACCAGAGAGTTTCAACCAATTCCTAACCATGCGAGCAATAGATTAATTTTCAGGGGGAGCTGGGTACATACAGTTAAAGTACATCATTATCCTGGGATGCCAAACTAATATTATTTACTCTGCGGTGGCCACCATGTTCCCCAAAGCACCCAATATGTTCTTACCGAACAGCATAACTGTGCTGTAAACATGACGCCCTTCTGGGATCTCTACTGGTGATCACTCTTAAACAAACATAGATCCAAATTGGGAGTGTCACACCTTCAATTATCAATAGTGTGGTTTGACAAGCGAAGTTAGAGGCAATATTCATTCCTCCTCAACTGCAGCACATATTGTTCCCTTACTCAGTACACATTGGACACTACTACACCAAACCTCTACTGTGAAGTTCCTGTGTATTTCCCCAACGTGTATTGAAAAGTATTTTCTGTCTATTTTCCTACCCACACAAGTTTCATATTATGAATTGCTCATATAATCTCCATTTGACTATTTCAGCACACTTTATTTCGATTTGCCACAAGGTTCTCTGCACAGACTTAATACAGAACAGAGCAGTCTGAATGGTCTTGGGTTAAACTAGGCAGAATCAAATCACACCTACACTGGCCTTGTTGCATTGGCTTTAAGGCCACCAATCTGTTGTGTTCAAGTCTATGTGTGTGGTTTACAAAGCTGTTAGCTACCAAACACACATGCCCATAGCTGCCCATTTAAATGGTGCAAGCTTAATCAGACTGTGAAATCCACAGATCTATTACTATTGACAATTCCTAGGCCAAAACAAATCAGGAACAGATGTAGAACTGTTTCCCCTCTGGATGCAAATTACTTGAACCCTCTTCGACTAACTACACATCAATAAGCATATTTGCTAAAGTTTAGAAAAACTGCAATAAAATTGCCTTTTCCTTTCAACTGTCTTTAATTTCATTGTCATGGTACTTTATGGTATAGGTGAATTAATTAAATGCAAATGCAACCAGCAAACAACCTTTTTAAAATATGCCTGGCCCATGGCACCTTCTGCAACTGTAATACAATGCTCGTCCAGTCAGAGCCTGATCTTATGTTTGTGCATTGCACTATTCTTCTATTGAGCCAAGCTGAGGGCGGTATGTAATAAACTGGTATCAGGTATACTTTTTACCCCTTCATTTATAGTGACTGGAACAAGGATTGGACCATCATACTACCGAATGAGAATTTCACTATGGTTATCAAGTTGATGTAACTGGTCAGAATGTCTAAAAGCTTGCTTGGTTAACTAAGCATGGACAGTGTTTTCCTCTACTTCTCCTAGATCTGAAGATTTAAAATGACTGTAGGGTGCGGGCCACTCTACCTTACCTTTTGTGGTGTATGTCATGTAGGACACAAAATATTTTAGATAGCAGTGGATCATAAAAACGTTATCCATGGCTTTAGTCACTAGGGCCATATTCACCACTTTAGTGGTGCAGGGCAGCGCAGCAAGTCACCTTGCTATGCTTCCCTGCGTCACAGGAAAAGGGCAGGAATGTACCATTTGTATCCAATTTGCTGCATTCCTGTCCTTTCCCCCTGCGCTGGCACCATTTTGGCAGCCTAGCGCCAATGCTGGCACCCGTGCACCATGGTGCAAGGGTGCCTGTGTTGTAGGCAGGATATTTTTTGGTGCAGGAAGGGAAAACATACTTCTCATTGTTACGCTGCCCCTAGGGAGGCGCAGCTTTTTGTCACATTCCCAGGTTTACAAGGTCTTGTAAATCTGGGAATGTGTCAAAAACCATAGGAGTTGCCAGGGAACACCTACACAACGCCCATGGAACACCTACCCAGGGCAGAGGAACTCAACGCAGCGATTCGCACTGTCCTGCGTTACTCCATATTTTGGAGCTTGCACTTGTTTAACTTCACTAAAGATTTAGTATTCCCTGGATTGATTAAAAGATGAAGGGCCACTAAGCAAAGTGTCTTTGCAAGTGTTATCTCTCTTCACACTTCTCTGTAGATGCTTGGTCATCACTAATTGTGTGCTTCATATCACTTATGCCCAAGACCAGTAGCGGTCCGTGGTAGGAGTGCCGGCCGGGCGGTGACGTGGGGTGGGGGAGGGGCAGGGTGGGGGGTAGTAAACCACGGATTACGGCCGAATACAGGTAAGTAAACATTTAAATAAATAAAACGAATTTCGTTGCGCGCACTGCATCGCATTTGTCAATGCAGCGCTCACAACGAAATTCGTTTTATTTATTTAAATGTTTACTTACCTGTATTCGGCCGTAATCCGTGGTTTACTACCCCCCACCCTGCCTCTCCCCCACCCCACGTCACCGCCCGGCCGGCACTCCTACCACGGACCGCTACTGCCCAAGACTAGCAACTTTAAAGCAGACCTAGATCCTTCCATCTGGTGCAATGCTCACTGATCTCCCGAGGACTTTTTTAGAGATTGGCAGGCAGAATACCCCATCACAAATGTGGCTGATATCCAGTCCTCTATATTACAAGTCCAGTATAGTCAATGGCACTTTTTGATGCAGTGGACCAGACATTTGGCATGGTTATGAGGGGACCGTGTTTGCCAAACTGTTAGTAAGTCAAATAGACATAAAAAAGGGGAACAGAAAAGGTTCCCATGGGCTTCCAGATTAATAATATGGCAAAAAACGTAACTAGGCCTGTATCACGATGGGCAAAGCAGAGTGCTTTTATGCTCCTGCGCTGCATAAGAAGAATTCATTTAACCCAATATTTCTCCGAGTTAGTGCTTTATTAACATACAGTACAGTTTGGAAACAGTGACCTACGATTGCCACTTTCTGTTTCTGATCGGCGTTGTCTTTCGCAATTCTTCATTGGGAAATTTTTCATTCATAAAACAATATGAAAAGTTTCTGAATGTTTTATTGGAAAAATATAAATAATAAAAATAAATCATCTTATTAAAGGAGTGAGCTATGTAAAGGAAAACGACTATTTTTCAAAATGTGTTGGTTGATGGAAAGCCTGAAAAGAGGTTTCAATATTTAAAAACGAAGGTGAGAATTAAAATCGAACGTTCCTAAATTTATGAGAAATGCAACTCATTAAGAATGTCTGCAATGTTGTAATTTATTTGAAAGCTAAACCACAAAGATAATGTTATGTTTTTAATTAACTATATCACAACTAAACAGAGCACTGAGATGGAAAGCAACACTTCTAGTTCATCTAGAGTTGTTTTTGTTACAATGCAATTACCAAACCCCACAAAATATTGTCAGTAAAAAGATTGAGTACACTACATCAATCCAACAGGTTATCAAGATCTTAGTAGACTATGGGGCATATTAGCAAGACCCACGTTAAAATTATCGCCGTTTTAGCGGCAGGAAACTGCCGCTAAAACGGCGATAATGGGCTTGCTAATATGCGTTATGGAATTCCAATAGAAGCCCAGGTTAGATGTCCTGCACATCTAACATGGGCTTCTATTGGAATTCTATAACGCATATTAGCAAGTCCATTATCGCCGTTTTAGCGGCAGTTTCCTGCCGCTAAAACTGCGATAATTTTAACGTGGGTCTTGCTAATATGCCCCTATGTTCCTAGTATCCAATGATTTCTATATTACAATTAAGAACTGGGGGGCATATTATCAAGGGCTTTATCGCCGATTTAGCTGCACTTTTTGCCGCTAAATCGGCGATATTTTTAACGCCCTATTAGCAAGCTTGTCGCTAACAGGCGTTAGAGGCCGGAATTACATCGCCTTGCATGTCAGCGATATTTATCGCTAATGACATGCAAGGTAGGCGTTCCCCACTAAAAGCGACTGTAAACAGTCGCTAACACCACTAACCCCTATTATCAAGGCAGGCGAAGCGATAAAATAAATCGCGCTAAGCGCGTTTATCGCTATATTTTATCACCTGCTACTGACTATGACTTACCTGTTTGTAGTATAGGAGGTGGATTCTAATGCTGAATCCACCTTGGCGTTAATGCGAGAATATCGCTGGTTTTCCAGCGATATTCTCGCATTATGCCGCTATCGCTATTTGCAGAGGGGGAACGAATTCCCCTTGAATACTGGGGTCCTTGGGGCCAACTAGCCCACCAGGAACCTCCAGTATGCGTCAGGGAGCTGCGTTGCAGAGAGGTGTACAGAGGCCACGCCCCTTTTTACACCTCTCTGCAACGCAGCTCTGTGGCGCTTTTTGGATATACCTGTTGGGCTAGTTGGCCCCCAGGGACCCTCAGGATTCAAGGGGAGTTAATCCCCCGACTTAAAACGCGCCACGGGGCGCGTTTGCACAGTGGTGAAGGGAGGGGGCGGGGCTTCAGGTGACATCTGTGCAAACGCGCCCCGTGGCGCGTTTTAAGTTGGGGGATTAAATCCCCTTCAATCCTGAGGGTCCCTGGGGGCCAACTAGCCCAACAGGTACATCCAGAAAGCGCCACAGAGCTGCGTTGCAGAGAGGTGTAAAAAGGGGTGTGGCCTCTCTACACGTCTCTGCAACGCAGCCCCCTGGCGCATATTGGAGGTTCCTGGTGGGCTAGTTGGCCCCTAGGGACCCTCAGGATTCAAGGGGACTTAATCCCCCAACTTAAAACGCGCAACGGGGCGCGTTTGCACAGCTGTCACCTCAGGCGCCATAGCGCTAATTGTTGCTAATACAGCGTTAGCGTGGCGATATATTCCAGCGATAGCTGGCGATAAAATATTATCGCATTTTGTTGCTAATATGGCCCTGGATTTGTTTATTTCCCTACAAAGGCTCAGCCAAATATTCTTCCTGCCTTCCCCATGTATATATTTAGGCCACCCAAATAGAGCCGACTGTAGATTTGTGACGTCTGCAGTGGTTTGTGTTTGTTTAAGTGGATGTCTTCTAATCAACATCAAAATGTCCGCCACAAAAATTGAAAAAACTATTGTGATGTAAATGGTGCAGACTGGTGATATGCTTAACAGATCTAAGATGGTCATGCCATATCTTTCACTGTGTTCAATAGTTCCTTTAGTCGTTAAAGACAGTCCTGATTTTCAGAAGATGCCATATGGTATTCTGGGAAAATGTCAGATGCTGCTGCAGTACTTTGAATGGCAGGTGAAGTGTAGAAATTATTTTATATATTACAAGTGAATATTGTTATGGTGCTTACTGATGTTGGTTTGCAGTTCAGCTCGAGACTCCACCTGACAATTTGTCAACTATTAAATTCGGGTAATGTTGACAAAATTACAGCTATAACAGCAAATTAATTTTGCATGTATCGCGAGTAACTTTTCTCCTCAAGGGTAAATTTTGCGTAAACAAAAGTCACATGAAAAAAACGACAGGATACAGATTTGATGAGAAAATGTTCTGCACATGGAAACAATGTTTGTTTGCAAGAATTTTTACTTAAGCAAGTCTCCCACAGGCAAAAACTATGCAAAACGTATGGTGGGTAAAATGGTGAAAACTTCGCACGTTTAACCTAATCGAATATTCAGAAATCATGGAAGATTATGACAGTCTAATAAAAAAAATCCCCTATTTAGGAGAACAGTGGACTTAAACAGGGGACGTGTAGTGTCACACATTGAGTGTAGTAGCAGCGTCCCAAATAAAAAGCAATCAGATAAGCAGTCACTCTTTTCATTAGTATTCATATGTAAATTATATGTACCCTCCTATTCTTACAGTTTATCTCTATCCATTTGGTGAAATCCCAGCTGTATGGTCTGTGTTCATGTTTGCAGCCGGAGAGTGCTCTAACATGCCCGCTATTGTTGCCTTCTTCCTCTTTTGGGAAGTTGAATGAATCCTGCACCCCATCTTAATTTGGAGATGTGAGAGTGTATCTGGGTGAGAGTTCCTCTTTTCGGATTTTTATCAGTCATTAAGAAATTAAGGGGCATATTAGCAAGACCGGCGATAAAATTATCGCCGTTTTAGCGGCAGGAAACTGCAGCTAAAACGGCGATAATGGGCTTGCTAATATGCGTTATAGAATTCAATAGAAGCCCAGGTTAGATGTGCAGGACATCTAACCTGGGCTTCTATTGGAATTCTATAACGCATATTAGCAAGCCCATTATCGCCGTTTTAGCGGCAGTTTCCTGCCGCTAAAACGGCGATAATTTTATCGCCGGTCTTGCTAATATGCCCCACAATTTTACACTTCTAAGACTCAAAAACTACTTAAGATGCTAGGGACCCATTTCAAAGAGCTCTTTGCACATGCACGTCTGACTGACGTACTAATAGTTTGAATGAAGGCATTCATACACTGTAACCTTTTACAGCTACATTGACTTACTCGTGTGTATTATTACCATGACTATGGTGTCCTACTCTAGGTAAATTCCACTCAATGGGTGGGGAATAGATGTTCTATTGCAGGGCGTTGCTGGAAAGTTCGAGATCAACAAGAATTTAAAGAGCTTGTGGATTCTTTCAGTTCGATATAACCCAACCCTGGAAGCGGACAAAGATTAATTCCAGCAAGGGCAGGTGTAAATCTGTTCTCTCAAGAAGGAGGAATTCTGTGAGAGAAAATATATGACTTTTTTGTGAGCTAGTGCTTAATTTTATGAAGCTTAGCTAAGTCGCATTCAATTATATTTTTTTCTGCCAAAATCCCTGTTTCCAGGAAAGACTTCAGTGACCAATAAATCCTCAAGTTCTAAGGCAAAATTGTTCGAAATGTTAGGGGCATATTTATGAGAGGAGTTGCATCCCTTCTGGTCCACACAACATGGTGAAAAGCGACATAAGTGCAAAATGCGATTTATGAAGCCACTCAAGGCTACCTTGTGTTTCCCTGAGTGGCTTTTAAAATCAGGAGTAACGCCGGGCAGTGTAAATCGCTGTGTTGTGTTACTCTGCCTTGGGAAGGCGTTGCGTGGATGTTCCCACGCAACTCCCATGGATTTTGTTGTTGTTGTTAATCTTTTTATTGCATACACCAGAATAGCAGTACATCAGCAATGCGTCAGTTTACATATAATCAGACCAAGTGGTTTACAATTTTTTTTTTAACAGAGCTGTTCCCAACCAGTAATACTATACCCTCCCTATGTACTTCAGGTCCTTGTTACAATCCCCTATAGGTTTCCCACTGCCCCCAGATCTTTTCCCATTTCTTCACACAGCCTCTGTTATAATAGATAGTTTGTTCCCGCCCATGAATTTTGATGCATTCCTAGATTTACCAAACGTGGTAGACCTGGGAATGCACCAAAAAGATTTGCCTTCTCAGTGGAGGCCTAACGACTAGAAATATCTTTATTTCTCTTCGTTACTTCCTCTTTCTATGTGTGCTGCAGCACACATAGAAAGACGAATGTGCATCAGCGGATTGTTTTTGTGTAGGAAGGTCTCCCTTCCTGTATAAAACCATCCTCCCTACAATGCAGGAGCCTGTGTTGGAACTAGGCAGCCAGAACGGCACCAGCACATGGACAGAGACAGGAATGCGCCCTATTGTTTTAAATACAGCACATTCCTCCCCTTTCCCTGTCATGCAGCACAGGGCAGCAAGGTGACTTGATACGCTGCACGACTTTCCATTAAATATGCCCCTAGGTTTTCATCTTTCAATGACACTTGAATTTCAATCTAATAAGAATTACTTTTCTATTTCATGCCGGGCATAGTTATGCAATACAGAATACGCAGAACAATTTATTAGCGTATACTTTGGCTAAAAAAAATATGTAACAACAATATAAACTGAAGCCAGCATAAATTGTTCAAACAATGCTCTTCTTTGTCAGCCTTATTCATATGTCAGAAAGGAATTTTCATAGAGTGCCAATTAATAACCTGAGAGAATTAAATCAGCAGTAGGCATGATATTTTCTCACGCATCATTGTGAACCACATCAGCTGTCATTTTTTTCTTTAGCTATTAAAGAGTAATTCATTTGTATGCTGCAATAGTAAGAAAGTTCGGCATGAAGACCAGTGCTTCATTTGTAAAGAAATAGGTACCAAGGCCCAACATTTTTTTTTCTCAGCATCCTGCTGCTGAATGGCAGGGTTTACCAAAAACAAGGGCTGTCTAGTGTTGATTCCACATCATGCCTATGTCTTTTACTTCCACCCACACCGTGCCCCTTAACCTCACTCTTACAGGTTCTTTTTCATCCCTGTTCGATCGCATTGTCACAGTTATTGTTTTCACTTCCTTCTTTTCTGCCTTTATCTCTCTTGCTCTGGGTCAAAGTCAGGTGATGAAAAATGAATCATGTTTGCTAAAAATAAGTGCCGGTGGCTCCACCAACAAACAATGGCTCAAATTAAGCACTGTATATGTTTAGTTCACGTGTTTTTTCGTTCAGACAAGAGAAAGGTTCTTGTAAGAAACGGATCACAACCAAAACTGATTTGTTTGTCTATTTCAAATGAACAAATTACAAATGATCACTGAACATAGTACTCCCCTTTGGAATTCAAGTCTTATTGTTTGAATGTAATTAATTCGAAGTTACCTCTTAGCAGTATGAAATTACACCCCAGCTCTCCTAACACAGACAGTTATGATATGAAATGCTGAGCAGTAAAAGAATACTGAACTTTTGAAAATTTCAGAGCAAACTAAGGGAATTACGGTTTCAGCTGTGCTCAAGTAAGCCTCTAAAACCAACGGAAACAAATACACATTTATTTTATTGTATTTTAATTTACTGTCCCAGGTTCAAACGTTCATAGCACTGCACTGTCCGTGGACTTCATTACCCATGCTTGCTGAAACCCCCCCACTGAAAATAGGCCACAACATGGCTTTGAATATATATTTTTTAATTCTGCTGAACTTGACCAGGGCAGTAAGAGTTCAGAGGTAGACATGTCAATTTCTTTTTGTAAACCCCATACAATACTGCTCAAAGGTTTTCTTCTTGACTTGTTGGCTTCTCAAGGGTTTCGAAGAATAATGCATTATGCCTGATTCCTAGGTATTCTCCTTGTCTAATTAATTCGATGAGCCGGCTAGGTAACTATCCGGAAGGTCATTGGATGAACTATAAATTGCTTTGATTAAGTCCATGGCAACTATTTCAAAGTTCCAGGGAACCTGTAACCAGCAAGTACTTGGCTTCGATATTCAAAGTTACTTAAGCAGACACAATTCCAGGCGTTAGGATGTCTAAATTTATTCTATTTTACTTATGGCTTTGATCAAGAAAATCCAAATATTCTAATCTTAATTGTAATTTTATTGTTTTAGTGCGAAAAGCTGTTTTAGCAGTTATTCAGAATAATTAATAATGAAACAGTATGTAACACTATCATTAACACAACTTTCAAAAATTATTTGACTTCCTTACTGTTTTCACACAAAGCATCAATGTAAAATAACTGTTAGCCACCTGTGAACCATAAATGTTACTCTATATATACACTGCAACCTCATCTCAACTGAGAGAGATGGGTTTCTCCTTTTAAGTAAATCCCAAAGGCATTGCCAGTTTATATAATTCTCCACTAAGTCAAACTTCACTGGTCCACTTTATTTCACATCCCTTCTGAACAATTCGAAAAGTGTTTGATGATGAGTGATATACATCATATAATTCAATCACATAACTTATTAGTAACTCCCTGGTCATAAAGATTTTTTACATCTGCTATATTGTGTATCCAATACACCAAAAGATCATTCCATAAAAAGTGCCACCTCTGATCTGATCAGATAATCCAGGGCAGCTAGCGTATTTAAGCTCCAGATACCTGGCTCCATATTACCATAAGGGCGCACTTTCCCTTAAAACAGATGCACTGTGCGCAAGCAGGGAAAGTTCACCTTTCTCTAGTGAATGCACTGACCTCAGGGCAGCCACAAAGTTGTGCTGCCCTGGGGGTAGTGCATCCAAGTGAAATACAAAATGGCTGCACCAAAGGTGCTCCGTGTTTCACAGTGCAGGTGGCAACCCCTCTGCACATTCAAGAGATCACCTTGCAGGCGGGTGCAGTGAGTGACTGCACCCACTTGCAAGGGGGTATCTGGCAGGGGTCCATGGGACCCCCTTTCTCCCCCCAGAGAGCTGCCTTTAGGAGGTGCTCTGAAAGTGAGTCAGCTTTTTGTGGTCGTAAGGGCATATTTGCCTCTGAGCCTACATCCATAAAACGTAAACAGCATATAGTACATATATAGTTTAAATCAAAAATGTACCATTCATTCATTTAAAAAATACATATATATCCTCAAGAATCCAAGAAAGGCACACACTATTGCTTTATGGGTGACTCTTATTTTATTCGGTCACTTTTACTAATATAACATCATCATATTCAGTATTCAAGAAAGAAGGAAAGGTGGTTGCTCCAAAGGAAAAAGTGAAGAAAAGGGGTGCTCGTGAAGTAAGATAGAATATGCAAAAGGGGAATCCAATCAAACAAAACAATAATTCATCATTTTATATACATTACAATTTCATTAGCAAAACTGGTCGTGATTTTATGATGACACCAGTTCTACATTAGGGCCTGTCCAATCGGTAATTCATGATTGTTCATTTTATTCTATTGGCAAACAGCGTTTGTCTGTAAGCGGGTAGGACTGGGGTAATAACAAGTACAGGCCCCGAACAGGGGAAAATGTCGACGTTTCGACCCTAGTGCAATGAGGGCAGTTTGATCCTCTGCAGGCGGGTCTTCCTCAGGACAGAAAGAAGGGATGGGGGAGCAACATAAAGATCCGCAAAAAGAATTGCAGCTTGATATCAGCAGGTTATTTTAAATAATGGGTGAGAAAAATCGCCCAAAGCGTCTTAGTGATTCATCTTCGCACAGCCCGGGGGAATCCAGCTGGCCTTCTCGAGCAGACCAGCTGGATTCCCCCGGGCTGTGCGAAGATGAATCACTAAGACGCTGTGGGCGATTTTTCTCACCCATTATTTAAAATAACCTGCTGATATCAAGCTGCAATTCTTTTTGCGGATCTTTATATCCATGCCTAGGGGCGGCACCTTAACTGTGCATCACCCATGATCAGTTGCTCCCCCCATCCCTTCTTTCTGTCCTGAGGAAGACCCGCCTGCAGAGGATACAAACTGCCCTCATTGCACTAGGGTCGAAACGTCGACATTTTCCCCTGTTCGGGGCCTGTACTTGTTATTACCCCAGGCCTACCCGCTTACAGACAAACGCTGTTTGCCAATAGAATAAAATGAACAATCATGAATTACCGATTGGACAGGCCCTAATGTAGAACTGGTGTCATCATAAAATCACGACCAGTTTTGCTAATGAAATTGTAATGTATATAAAATGATGAATTATTGTTTTGTTTGATTGGATTCCCCTTTTGCATATTCTATCTTACTTCACGAGCACCCCTTTTTCTTCACTTTTTCCTTTGGAGCAACCACCTTTCCTTCTTTCTTGAATACTGAATATGATGATGTTATATTAGTAAAAGTGACCGAATAAAATAAGAGTCACCCATAAAGCAATAGTGTGTGCCTTTCTTGGATTCTTGAGGATATATATGTATTTTTTAAATGAATGAATGGTACATTTTTGATTTAAACTATATATGTACTATATGCTGTTTATGAATGCTTTAGTCAACCAAGATTTAACACAAGTCTAGGACCATTGTTTTTCTATACCGATTATTACCCAGGTCCATTGACTTCTATGGGTTACCCCAGTATATCATAATGGGTACATCCATAAAACTGCTGGGGCAAAGAGTCAAAGTGATTTCCTCATTTGCATGGGGACACGCCCCCATGCAAATGAGGAAATGCCCTCTAATGATAGCGCTGTCACAACACGAGTGCCAGCACTATCTGTATTACAGAAGGGGGCGCACAACCATCTGTGGCCCGTTCTGAAATCCCAAAGTGCCCCAGGGGTGTACATAGTGGTTGCACATGCCCGATTTAAAGTCTCACTGAGTATTGTACAAAAGAGAGAAAATGGAACAAAAGGTTCAAACACAATCTTAAAAACTGATGAAAATTACCAATATATCACAGGACAAAACAAATACAACAAAATATGGAAGCACACATACAACTCAGTGAATCCAGCAACAGGAACTCACAGAATAAATGGTAAAACTCTGCAGGTTATTCAAAGACTAATGTGAACAAGCACATTTTTCATGCTATTCAAAAGTGCAAAAGTGACGGAGTAAAGTGTCTTGACAGAGGAGTCATGTTCTAGAACCCAGATGCTGCATACGAAAACAATGAGCCTGTATTTGGACATCACAAACATTATGGACATCAAGTCTCTCTGTATATTTAATTCTCATGCAATTGAACCCAAAAACGTACTTTTAAATCTTTGCAGTTTGCAAAATGAAGTGGTTTGGAATATAAACTCTTACCCAATGACTACATAATTTGTCACGTTACATGTTGAGTAATGGTTACTTTTACTAAGCAAATAGCCATGCACACTTGTTAACTAATCAAACACCGTGCCACTGTTATGTAGGCAAACAACGACATCGTAGGTGAAAAGACTCCGCAGCCCTCCGCAGCCCTCATCCTACTCGACCTGTCAGCGGCCTTCGACACCGTCTCTCACCACACACTAGTCACCAGACTGCATGACCCCGGCATACAAGGAACAGCCCTGGACTGGATCTGGTTGTTCCTCACCGGAAGAAGCCAAAGAATCAGACTACCACCCTTCCGCCCTGATCCCACGAAAATCACCTGCGGAGTCCAACAGGGATCATCACTGAGCCCAACCCTCTTCAACATCTACATGGCCCCCCTCGTAGCCATTGTCTGACAACACGACCTCAACATCGTATCCTACGCCAACGACACCCAGCTCATCCTCTCCCTCACCAGAGACCCCACCACCGCCAAACTCAACTTGCAGAAAGTAATGCATGTCGCAGTCTGGATGACCAACAGCTGCCTGAAACTCAACACCGAGAAGACAGAAGTCCTCGTCCTTGGAACCACCCTTCAGTATGGGACAACACCTGGTGGCCGACCGCCCTTGGAAGCCCACCTACCACCTCAGACCACACCAAAAACCTGGGCATCGTACTTGACTTATCACTCACAATGAACCAACAGGTCAACGCTGTCACCTCCAGCTGCTTCAACACCCTCCGCATACTTTGCAAGACCTTTCAAATGGATCCCCTCTGAGTCAAGGAAGACAGTCACCCACGCACTCATCACCAGCAGACTGGACTATGGAAACGCACTCTACGCTGGCATCAACAAGTCCCTACTCCACAAACTCCAGACAACACAGAACACCGCCGCCAGACTCGTCCTCGGCATCCCCCAGCACGAACACATCAGCCAACACCTACGAAGACTCCACCGGCTCCCCGTGGAGAAAAGAGTCACCTTCAAAATCCTCACTCATGCCTACAAATGCCTACACAACATCGGACCCAAATACCTCAACGACAGAATCAACTTCCACGTACCCAAAAGAAACCTCTGATCTTCCAACTTCGCACTGGCCGAAACATCCACAGAGCCAGAGCAGGCAGACGATCATTCTCTCACATTGCAGCCAAGACCTGGAACGAGCTACCGGCAAACATTGGATGCGCCCCCTCCCTGAACACCTTCAGGAAGACTCTCAAGACCTGGCTCTTTTCCTAAACAGACCTGCGGACCGCCGCCCCTCAGCGCCTTGAGACCCTCACAGGTGAGTAGCCCGCTTAAAATTCCCCTGATTGATTGATTGATTGAAAAGAGGACAAATGTATGTGTGTGTATCAAACATGCTGCTGCTGTCCCTACCTATATAGCGCAAAATGTATGCCAGATAATCTGATCCTAAACTGGATCCTTTGTATATATATTGAGTGCAATTCTCATATATCTTATACAAATATACCAACTTACTTATCACAGTAATCTTCTGGCCAAACATGAAAGTTGTCATGTTGATGTGTTGTATGTCTTACACCATGTACAATATATGCAATGACACTATTAGGTTGAACATGCATGTGTAAAGCAATGGTCAGCAGTACCTTAGGCATAATGATTAAAAGGTAAAGAGATGTGTATGAGTTTTCCTGCATACATAACACACATAGTTATGTGTAAGTAACAATGTACCAAACCATTGAATGTTGGCATTTTCCACTTTTGAGGTGACCAATGATATTGTTTGCTGCCATGGATCATGAACATATCAACATCCCCAGACTGATGGGTAGAAAACATTTAATTTGGCTATGAACAAAGCTCAAACTGTTATAGAGCGAATGTTTAGGATCCTAAAGTCCTATTTCCATTGCTTTGACAAATCAGGCGGAAGACTTCTGTACTCACCTCCTATGGTCTGCCAGATTATTTTAGTCTATGGAATTTTGCAGAACATCTGTCTTAAAACAAATGTGCCATGGGACTATGAGTCTGCAATCCCACCTGAACACGAAGAGGACAGTGAAACTGATGCAGATATAGAGCACACAATGGCAGGTCATGTGAGATGGGACCAAATTGTTGCCAATGTTTTATCATAATCTTCTCATAACCAATAATCGCTCAGCCCTGATTTTTGTGCTGTAAAAAGAAACGTAATCAATTTTAAAACGTCAAACAATATTTACATGTGCATCATTTAATTTTGCTTGAAAATTTTGATCTAAACACTGTCACAGTCATCAAAAAAAGTGAAGATTTATCAGATTAATATGTAAAATACCATGGTAATTTGTAGAGGCAATAACTTGGAGTCATGAATGGTGTGTGTGTGCCATCAGAGCCACTATCAATAAATACTCATTGGATAGGCCATATATATGAGTGGACATAAATAAATGGCCCTCAATGTATGGATCTTCAAAAATATAATCCCATCACATCATCACGAGTGTTCAGCTGTCAACGCTTCACCATACAAGTACCATTTGCATCCTTTAACTCTACAATGTAAAATGACTGTGCAGTGACTGGAACTTTGTAAAAGGGTGAAATATCTCTAAATTAAGTCCCCATGTGGCCTATCAAACATATGACACCCATAGAAAATCTTGTCCCACTTAGATTGAGATATGCAACAACCAGCTGTGCACTGAAGATACTAGATGAGAAGGCCTATCACCCAATGAGTCATGTAAATGTGTGTGCATCCATCTGTCCATATCCATGTTGAAGGTGATCATGTAATGGATACAACAATAAGGTATGAGGACAATGTATATTGCAAAAGCTACACTATTGGTGGAGTATTCATCACATTAACTTAAAAAGCACAAAGTACCACTACAGCTCTATTATGGAAATACACTAATAACTAGTGAAGTCATAAGAAGACAAACATGTACGTGTAAAAAGTGAAACACACACCATGTTGTACATACCAAATGACTCACAATAAATGGCTATTTTATACTTGCAATCACACTTAACTAAAAACGTTGAGACACAAGGAGTGGTATGACGTAATCTGAGCAATGAGAAAGCTTGGGAACTCAGTTGATCAAACCAAGAACTTCTAAGCATTTTTTCTGGAAACAAGTCGCATTTGAAGAACTAACATATACCAACACTCAGGTACACCATTAGGAGTGTGACCACTTATCACTAACAGTCTTGAGTTGTGTATGAGTGCAAAGGAGTCTGATGTCAAATGGATGAAGCTGTCTAAGTCAATTATAATTATCTCACATCCTAATACTAATATTTGGCTCATAGAAGTTCACATCAATCTATGTTGTAGAATGCGATAGACCTCAGTTGAACTATCAGTTGAGACATGTTGATGTCACACAATTCATGATGCTCAGTTTCAAGTAATACCTGGATGACATGTAAGCCAAGGGGCTTATCTGTGAGCCTTTAACATAGAAAGGCTGGTCTTTGTGAATGTTGTGAGGTCCACGTCTACTACACGACGTGAAGGAGGCTGATGTCAACCTTACAGCGATCAAGAAGCATACACGAAATACACCCATGTAGGAGTGTACACACACATTTGGAAATATCCTTAGCCCCTGAATCACAAAGCCCTCCAAAAGTGTTAGCTGTGTGTGGATTGTGAGATACTGCATATATGCACACATTGTCAGAATAGCATGCGTAACACCATAAACACTTGTAAATCATGAAATGATCTTGTGCACAAAGGATGGCAACACTTTGGGGCATATTGATTAAGTGTTGTGATGCAGGTGATCCATGCAAGGGGACGCAAGGGCAATCACAAAACTGAATGGGGTTTGTCAAGCAATGCCAAGGCATCTTGTGTGTCACTGAGTGCCTTGAAGAAACTACAGCACAAAATGCAGACTTGTGTTACTCAGCAGGAGAGAATTGTTCTCCCTAGCTCACCTGACAGCAGACATGGCAAAAACATTGCTTTGAGATGGGCATGTTATGGGCGCCTCAAAGAAATATCCCATGCTTTCCAGAAAATGGGTCACACATATGAGAAGGTGAAGTCAGCTGGCAATTGGGGAAGATCAACACGGTCTCAGGCGCCAAACAACACTGTAGTTACAGCATCTCAGGTTTCCCCTCAGCAGCAAAGCAGGTCTCAGCCCACCCCTGGACCCTCAGGGGAACAGCAGGTGCAAGCTAGAGGGCACAAGAAGAATGGAGGTGCAGTACAGAAATATTTCAAATTTTTGTTTGTCCAACAGTTGCATCATATGGACTGGAGGATTGCCAGGATGGAAAAGGAGCAGAAGGGACAAAGCAAGATTTTGTTCAAGTGCCACAAGGCACTCCAGCCCATTGCCACCCAAATAAAATTCCTGGACTCTCCCTCATGACATCCCCTTCCCTGCTTTTTATACATTTTATGTTAGTAATATAAGCGTCCATTGTTATATTTAGTGTTTAGTGTAGGTTTAGGAATAGCTTATTTAAGTTAGTCATAGATGATTGAGATATTTTTTGTACTATATGTTTTGTAAGTTTTTATTAAGGTAGGCCTTTAAGTGGGTGGGGTGAATGTTTTGTGTAAAAAGAAGGTAAAAAAATTAACAAAAACATATATATTTGTTTAGGCTTATGTGTGTTGGTAGTATATGTTAAGGATGTAGTTAATGTTTGTGTTGTACTGACCTATGTGTACTAAGGTGGGGTGGGGGGGTGAATAGTGGTTAGAGTTTTAGTTTGGGTAGTATAGGTTAGTGTTAATGATGGTTAGTGTAGGTTAGTTAGAGTCAGGTAGTGCATTAGACCAGGCATCATTGGAGTTGTTTCCCCTGACTTTTTGCCTTCAGACCTCCTGTTTTTGCTGATGTCGTTTTGCTGGCTGTTTAAGCGCATGTGCTCTATACTGGAACATAGTATCATTGGTTTATCCACAATTGGCATATTTAATTTACATATATGTCCATAGTAAAGTATACTACATGTACATGTAAATTAAATCCTACTAGTGGGCCTGCATTACTGACTGTGTCACCCTCTTAAGCAACCCTTTAAACATGTCTCAGGCTAGCCACTGCAGAGCCTGTGTGTGCAATTTAAACTGTCATGTCAACCCGAGAAGTTGAACCCCTTTCCAGGCCCAAACCTTCCTTTTTCTTATATATAGGTCAACCCTAAGGTAGGCCCTGGACAGCCCATGAGCAGGGTGCAACGTATTTAAGAAGGTAGGACATGTACTTTTTAAGTTCTACATGTCCTGGTAGTGAAATACTCTTAAATTCATTTTTCACTACTGCAAGACCAATATCTCCCATAGAGTAACATTAGGATTGCCTTATTACATTTTTAGTGTAAATATAATTGGGAAGAGATGGAATCCCAAATTTGGTTTCCCTGGAATCACAATTTTAAAAACACAACTTAAGGATGAAGTTGAATTTTAAATTACTATTCAGAAATGCCACTTTTAGAAAATTGGCATTTTCTTACTGTAACAATTTAGTGCCTTCTGCTTGCTTCTGAATACACATCTGGGGTGGGTGGCAGCTAGCTATGTGCATTCCCTCTAGACATACAAAGGGAGAGTAGGTGTGACTGATGGGCCATCCTGGGCAGGATGGAAGGGAGGAGCTCACACACCTGAAAGACTGTGTCCTGTCCCTACACAAAGGGCTGCATACCCCCCCTATAGTGGGTCTGAAGCCAGGGCAGGAAGGGAAAGGACTTGTGCACTTCAAGGCATCTCTTGGAATTCTCCCCGAATTCAAAGGCCCAACTGGAAATAAGTGCTGGACCTCTGACACCACCAACTTGGAATACTTCTGGCCTGAGGACATTGTACAGAAGGACTGCTGTGCTGCTGGAGGGACTGCTGCTCTGCTGGAGTGCTTTGTTGTGCTGGCCTACTGCCCTCTTGCCTGGAAGTGAGAAAGACTGGACCTGCATCTCTACATTCCAGAACCTAAGTATATTCAAGGGCTTGTTGTCTTGCATCCTGTGCTAATGTCTCATGGATATCAAAGACTTCTAAATGTGCCACATCATGTAGCTCACTTAGAAAGAGCACACAACAATACATTTGTACATATCTCCTAATGTACCCTCCCCTGGGGAGGTGTAGCATTGTTACAGGTTCCCTGGTCTGCCACTTATGCAAAATGGTGTGTGCAATTGATTTAATGTGTTGATGTGTGAATGAACTCACACTCAACACATATGACGCCCAGTAGCGGCTCCTGGAGGGAGTGCTGCGGGGCGGGGGAGGGCCAGGGTGGGGGGTAGTAAACTCCGGCATACGGCCGAACGGCGGTAAGTAAATAAATAAATAAATAAAATGAATTACATTGCGCGCGCTGCATCGCCATTTGGCGTTGCAGCGCGTGCAATGTAATTCGTTTTATTTATTTATTTATTTACTTACCTCCGTTCGGCCGTATGCCAGAGTTTACTACCCCCACCCTGCCCCTCCCCCGCCCCACCGCCCCGCAGCACTCCCTCCAGGAGCCGCTACTGATGACGCCTCTCTTGGGTAGAGACACATGTCTGCTATTTTAGCATATGTTGCATTACTCCACATGTATCAGACTACACAGGGCCAGGCAAGGTGATCTTGCTTGTCTTGGTTACTGTCATTCAGGGTATTGGGTTGCCCTTCTGCATCCTTGTGTGGCATAAGTACAATGCAAATCCATGAGGAATATGGGCATGAGTATCTGGCGAGTATTAGAACAACGATCCAGAGTCATGTATTGTTGAAATACTTTTGTGTGAGCAGTGAGGTATTCACATTTGGTAATGACATTGTCATATTTACTTAGCCACAAATATGTGGCTCAATGGAACAGTGTTTTGGGGTCACACATCTCATATATTCCATATATTGGTGGTTAGTATTTTTCTACTTTGCGAAAATCTCGCTGTGTGTCCATCAAAAAGATGTGGCTTGTTGAGTCACTCTGACGATCAAAAGGGAAACTTTTCATTATAACATTGCAATGGATGTCATTGTTGTGGTAGCACAAACAAAAACAGCATGTGCAATTAACTTTAGACCCCTCTTCTTCAGCTTAAACACAGTATTTTTGTGTTTTTATTTACATTAAATATGCACAGGTGGACAGGATTAATGCCTACACAAACAAAGAGAACTGTACTGGGTTCCAAAGAAGGTGGAATGATGTCCTACACAGGACAGATAGAAAAATCTGGCTAGGGGGCATTAACAAATGCTCATTGGGAAGTTCTTGTTTGGAAACTGGAGAAATGTACATCTTCCTCCGCTGATGAGTGTTCTGCCTCCCCTGGAAGTTGTGTTGTTGGGATGGGAGGCAGCTGCATAGTGTTGCTAGGCTCAGACACACAAACATCAGAGACAGAAGATGTAATTCCCATCTTCCCAATAACATTTGTGAATGCCAATAAGGCAGCATGGTAGTCCCTGGCAAGGGTTTGCTGGTTGGACAACATAGCAACGACGTTGCTATTGAGGACACTCGTTGATGCTATAAAAGAGCCCAACTTGACCTCTAAACGATTTTTGTAACATATCCCTATTTCTTTCCAGAGAGACAAATATCATCTCCTGGAGGTCATCATGTCTTGATGTGCAACCTGTGGATGAAACCATCCTGCCCTGCATTGATGAAGACACTTTCTGACAGCTCCTGGGCATGTTTGAAGCATTTCCTCCGCATTTGGCTAGGGGTGATGACTTTGTTGCGTCTCCATATGAACTAATTCAGGATCTTCAACTGATGCAACTTGCAGAACATGCCCCTACTCAGCACCTGGATAGCCTCTTGGGTGGCAAGTTCAACCTCTACAAAGTCCCATTATATTACATTACATTATATTTAGGGGTGGGTGGAACTTGCTGAGTTGCACTCCATGGAATTCCGCAAAGTTACATTAAAAACTCAGTGAGATTCTGCGGAGTTCTGCAAGCAGACAGAATCAGCACATTGGGTTGATCTTTAGTGCCGAGAGCTTGTTCCGTGCTGCAAAATCAGCATGAATGGCACCACAAAGCCAGCCAGATGTTGCTGCTTCTTTGCTGCCGATTTAATAGATTTTCTACTTGAGCCACAGCTTTATCAACGCAAATGGTCACAACTGCTCGCGACTGCCCTGTTGAGAAAATCTCGCCGGGTGCCATCCTAGCACCTAGAAATCCTGCTAGGGGATGGCAATTCTCGCTCATGCTCGCCAATTTACCAATTGTGAGCCGCGCTCAAGAAAAATCTCCTTCACACAGAGGTGTGCGGAGTTTTGCCGGGAACTCTGTTGGCAGTGAGAAATTTATCGCCCACCCCTAATTACATTACACTTTTGGCTGCCTAGCCCCAATGCAGGCACCCTTGCCTCATGGGGCGTGAGTTATGGTTAGCTCAGCTAACTATAACTGCTGAATTTACTGGTTTTGTACGAGCGAAACCTGAACCTAACTATAATGTCCCTGTAACCTTGTTTTTTTTCTGTGAATATCTAATATTTTTTTGCATTCCATTTCCTAACTATAATGTTCCTGTAACCTTTGTTTTTTTCAGTGAATTTCTAAGGTTTTTTTAATGTTTTTTCCTAACTATAATGCCCCTGTAACCATTGGTTCTTTAAGTGCATTTCTAACTGTAACCTGTAACCTTTAACCTTTGAGAGTGAGTCTGTGAGTGAGTGTAAGAGCATCTCAGTGGGAATGTGAGTGAGTGTGTATGTGTCTCAATGGGTGTGTAAACATTTGAGTGGGTCTGTGAGTGGGTGCATGAGTGTCTGAGTGGGTGTCTGAGTGGGTGCATAAGTGTCTGAGTGAGTGTCCGAGTGGGTCTGTGAGTGGGTGTGAGAGTGTCTGAGTGGGTTTGTGAGTGCCTCTATGAGTGTATGAGTCAGTCTGTGAGTGAGTGCATGAGTGTCTGAGTGGGTCTGTGAGTGGGTGTACATGTCTGAGTGCATCTGTGAGTAGATGCATGAGTGTCTGAATGGGGCTGTGAGTGGCTGTGTGAGTGGCTGTATGGGCCTGTGAGTGGGTGCATGAGTGTCTCTGAGTGTCTGAGTATTGACCTAACATCAAGCATTGTAAAGAATTTGAATTGTTTTCTGTTGGACTATTTATTGAGTGCTTTGGTACTGTGGCATATTATATTTACACGGAGGAACTTCGGAACCAATGTGTCTTCAGCATCTTTGGTAGTAGGGTGCTTTGTACCATAACAGCACCAACAACATAGAGTTGATGTATTTTTTAATTTTATTTGTCCTTAATTGTAAGAGGTGCAGTCAACAACCCACTACTACCTTTTGCTATTGGGCGTCAAAGATATAGGCAAGTCAAAAAATGCTTTTCCTACGGTCACATGGCGCTAACTATAACTACCTACTGGCGACTACACCCAAGAACCCTCAGTATCCAAGAGGACTTCATCCCCCAACCAGCAGTGCGCCAGGAGGCGTGATTGCAGAGTGGTGAAGAAAGAGGATGAGGCCTCCGAACACCTCTCAGCAGTCCCAATGTGTGAGACTTATTGGAGGTAGCAGGAGGTCTTGTTGGACCCCAAGGACCCTCAGCAGCCAAGATGACTTCACCCCCTACCAGCAGTGCACCGAGAGGTGCGTTTGCAGAGTGGTGGAGAAAGGGGGCGTGGTTTCCAAACACCTCTCAGCAATCCCACTGTGTGGGACTTACTGAAAGTAACAGGAGGGGTTGCTAGCCCCTAAGGACCTTCAGCAGCCAAGGGGACTTTATCACCACCAGCAGCACACCCGGAGGGGCGATTGCAGACTGGTACAGAAAGGGGGTTGGCCTCTGGCATCATGCTGATAACTTTTTCTTTTTTCTTGAATTATAAGGGAAGGGGGGCCATGTGGTCCCCCTTCCCTGGGCTGATTTTGGTCCAGGGGACCTCATCCCCCAGGGCCAGATATTTTTAGAATGGGGAGGGCCATCGGCCCCCTCACCAGGCTGATTATGGCCCCGGGGACCCCATCCCCTGGGGCATGGCCTCTATACTGGGTGCTCTGTTGGGGACCGCAGAGGAGCCTGAAGGCCCCCGCCATCACTGCAGGCTCCCCATGTCCTGGGGCAGCTGGCATTGCTTTTGGACAGAGAAGCTGCTCAACAACATACAGCTCCCTCTGTCGAAAAGCAATTCTGATCTGCTTCGAGTAAGCGAGAGCATTTTACATCCTCTCGCTTACTCGAAGTAGAGCAGATTTTGCTATGACTTAGTGGGAGCTGAAATGCCTCCCAGGTGGGCACCCCAGGACATTGCTGGTGCTGGGGGGGCGGCGGTCCCCACTGCCATCTATGGTTCCAGGAAGGCCCTCCCTCCATTACAGGACAGATCCCCTGGGAGGTGGTGGTCCCCGGGGCTGGGGAGCAGGAGCCACCCCCTGCATTAATATTATATTTAATCCAGGGGAGGTGGCAGTCCCTGTGACTGCAGCAGGACCACACAGGCCCCCTGCATTATTACAACATTTGCCCTAGGGAGGTGGTGTCTGCCAGGGCGCAGGGGTTGCCACAAGGGCAACCCCCACATAAATTATGAAAAATATCCCGGGGAGGTGGCGGTCCCTGGGGCTATAGGGATCCTAGGAGGGGGGCCCCATGCTCCCCCTCCTACATATTTGGACATGCCCCCAGGACCTGGCCTACCAAAGGGCCGATTAGAAACAAAGCGTGGGAGACCATTCTTAATATTTTTTTTAGATTTTCAGCTGGAGTCACGGATCCTGCATGACTTGCGATGAAATAATGTAAAAAAATGCCTTTTGGCCTCGCGAGGTCCCTGTGGGACCCCCCAAAAGGCCTAGTGGGTCAGGGTGTTTCTACAAGAGGGCTGACAAACCTTCTTGCTTTGAAGTGTTGGCAGCTAATCAGATCTTAGCACGAGATCGGGAGGGGTCGTAGATCCACTGCGTCTCTATATATATAACTGGAAATTTCTTTAAATAACTCAGTAACTACTGAACAGATTTACACTATTTAACAAAAAGGTCGCTTTATACACCAACAGCTACTTTTCTGCTAAATTTGGTGTAATTCAGTTCAGCAGTTCGGGCTGAATCCTTGTTTAAAATTTCCTATGAAAATTAACATTCGGAAAACGCGTTTTAGGACCCCCCTTTTTCTTGGCCCCCACTTTACGGATCACTCAAAAACTTTCAAGACAGTAGCTGCAGTGAGCGGCAAA
Source organism: Calotriton arnoldi (assembly GCA_963921515.1). Lineage (NCBI taxonomy): Eukaryota > Metazoa > Chordata > Amphibia > Caudata > Salamandridae > Calotriton > Calotriton arnoldi. The sequence goes on from CAWUFW010014023.1 coordinate 207,412, forward strand.
CTACTTTTGAAAATTTCAGGAAGTTGCAAAAGTTTTTGGCAATACAAAGAGTGCTCCTTCAATGGAAATTGCATCCTAACTATACCTACCTACTGATTTCTGCCAGTAGGTAATTGACTTTTAACATTGCACTTTGAAGGGAAACCCACTTGGTTAAAACGACAAGCACCAGCATGCAATGCACTAACTCACCTGAGAGTAATTGAAAGCACGCATATGTTTAAAGGCTGGAGGCAGCTTTCCATCTCAGTGTTGCTCCTCTGAAGAAGAAACCGTTGGGTTTTGAAACCCGTCAGGAGATGAAATGTGACTCTGGACTGGGCTCGCTACATTCATATAATTCATGGTTATGCCACCCTGCATTAGGCTCGTTCTCGCCTCACGGCAACCTTTTTTGTGGAATTAAATTGCGGCATGCCTGGCCGCAGAGAACTTGCCACCATGATCATTTTTTGGGGCTTGACGACGGAAACACTTCACGTCGGTGAAAGGCACTGCGGGGCAGAGAAATGAAAATAATAGCTTCCTCGGCCCGGAGGCCCACAGGGGTTTTTTAAATGACTTTTAACATTGCACTTTGAAGGGAAACCCACTTGGTTAAAACGACAAGCACCAGCATACAATGCACTAACTCACCTGAGAGTAATTGAAAGCACGCATATGTTTAAAGGCTGGAGGCAGCTTTCCATCTCAGTGTTGCTCCTCTGAAGAAGAAACCGTTGGGTTTTGAAACGCGTCAGGAGATGAAATGTGACTCTGGACTGGGCTCGCTACATTCATATAATTCATGGTTATGCCACTCTGCATTAGGCTCGTTCTCGCCTCAGGGCAACCTTTTTTGTGGCTATATATATATATATCTATATATTATCTACTGGCGGTCGCCAGTAGATAGTTATAGTTACAACCTATTATCCATAGGAAATCCGCGACATTCTATTTGAAATAACTCTCTTGCCGGTTGACGTATCTTCGCAACATTTTCAAACTTTGTGGCCCGCTCCGGTCCGCTCCTACCCTGAAAGTCTCGGGGGATTCGTCAAGCGGGGGCCGAGAAAAAAGGGGGTCCCAAAACACGTTTTCCCCATGCAATTTTCCATAGGAAACTTTAGACACGGCTACAGCCCGAACTGCTGAACAGAATTACACCAAATTTGGCAAAGAGGTAGTTCTTGGTTCAGAAAGAACCCTTTTTGTTAAATGGTGTAAATCCGTTCAGTAGTTGCTGAGAAAATCAAAAGTAAAAAGATAGTGATATCTATGGCCGAGTAGGGTCCGCGTACCCTCCCGATCACGAGCTGCATGTTAATTGGCTGTCAGCTGGCTGTCAACATTCCGATTCAGGAAATGTTGGCAGCCATTTTGTCCCTCGGTAGAACCGAGGGACAGAAACAAGTGCGCAAAGCGCACAAAGGGGGCAGGGTAGAAACACCCTGACCCCCTAGGTTTGCTCAGGGGTCCCACAAGGACCCCCTGGGCAAAAAAAAAAAAAATTTTTTTTTAAAAATCGGCAGGATGCGCTCAGGGTGCGCGAATCCTGCTGAAAAAATCGAAGCGCGGTCTCCCGCGCTTCGATTGTATTTTGCCCCCGGGTGGCCCAAGTCCCGGGGGCATGGTGGGGGGGGGATAATTTAATGTGTGGGGGGCCTCAAAGGGCCCCCTAAGCCCCGGGGACCGCCACCCCCCGGGGCTTTTTTAAAAATGGTGCGGGAGGGCTCTGAGCCCTCCCGCAGCCCCGGGGACCACCACCTCCCTGGGGCGTTTTTTTATTAATTAAAAAACCTGTGTGGGGGGGCTCCAGCCCCCCCACACGCCCCGGGGACTGCCACCTCCCCGGGGCACTAAACATTTAAATATGGGGGTCCGTTACGGACCCCCAGAGCCCCGGGGACCACCACCTCCCCGGGGCTGTGAACTGAATGGGAGGGGGGCCGCGCGGCCCCCCTCCTGGAGCCCTTGATGGCCCTGGGGACCACCACCCCCCAGGGCCGGCTCCTGCAGTGTCCCGGGGTGCCTACCCCCGGGACACTGCTGTTTGCAATGACAGGACGGGAGCCTCGCGGCTCCCGTCCTGTCATTGCAAACTGCTTTGGATATTGGAAGAGAGAGCAGGGAAACCTGCTCTCTCTTCCAATATCCAAAGCCGATTGCTTTTCCACATGGGGAGCAGCATGTTAGCTGCTCCCCATGTGTAAAAGCAATGCCGGCTCCCGTAGGACACGGGGAGCCGGCGGGACTGTGGGGGGATTGGGGACCCCCCCACAGTCCCCAACGAGAGGGCCAGCCCCGGGGGATGGGGTCCCCGGGGCAAGTAGTGGCCCGGGAGGGGGGCCACGCGGCCCCCCTCCCCAAAAAATAAAAAATAAAAAGTAAAAAAAAAACCGGAAAGGCCGGCCCCGGGGGATGGGGTCCCCGGGGCCTTAAATGGCCTGAGGAGGGGGCCACGCAGCCCCCTCCCTACGAAAAAAAAAAATCGAGGCCATGCCCCGGGGGATGGGGTCCCCGGGGCCAATACAGGCCCAGGGAAGGGGGCCACGCGGCCCTCTTCCCGTTTTTTTTAATTTGTAATTAAAAAAAGGGGTAAGGCCCTGGGGGATTGGGTCCCCAGGGCATAAAAACTGGAAAAAGGAAGGGGGGCCACAGAGCCCCCCTTCAGGGGACAAAATTATTATTATTTTTTTTTTAAATGAGCGGGCCCGCAGGCCCCGCCCCCTTCCTTCACCACTCTGCAAACGCGCCCCCTGGCGTGTTTGCAGAGGGGGAACGAATTCCCCTTGAATACTGGGGGTCCCTGGGGCCAACTAGCCCACCAGGAACCTCCAGTATGTGCCAGGGGGCTGCCTTGCAGAGAGGTGTACAGAGGCCACGCCCTTTTTACACCTCTCTGCAACGCAGCTCTGTGGCGCTTTTTGGAGGTATATGGTGGGCTAGTTGGACTCCGGGGACCCTCAGGATTCAAGGGGACTTAATTCCCCAACTTAAAACGCGCCACGGGGCGCGTTTGCACAGTGGTGAAGGGAGGGGCGGGGCTTCAGGTGACATGTGTGCAAACAGGCCCCGTGGCGCGTTTTAAGATGGGGAATTAAATCCCCTTCAATCCTGAGGGTCCCTGGGGCCAACTAGCCCAACAGGTACATCCAGAAAGCGCCACAGAGCTGCGTTGCAGAGAGGTGTAAAAGGGGTGTGGCCTCTCTACACGTCTCTGCAACGCAGCCCCCTGGCGCATATTGGAGGTTCCTGGTGGGCTAGTTGGCCCCTAGGGACCCTCAGGATTCAAGGGGACTTAATCCCCCAACTTAAAACGCGCCACGTGGCGCGTTTGCACAGATGTCACCTCAGGCCCCGCCCCTCCCTTCACCATTGTGCAAATATTCTTCTAAAATCATCCGAAATACGAATTCCTATTTACTCACCTGTTATAAGGAGAGACCTCAGTGCTGCATCTTTCAGCCCAGTACTGGTCCTGAAAAGTAATTTTAACCGTACTTACCAGTAACTTGAATTTCCTTCCATAGGATATCATTGCCTGCTTTTTGTTGAAAAAGTTTCTAAGTGTTGATTTTTGAAACATACAAATATTCCTCTAAAATCAGCCGAAATACGAATTCCGATTTACTCACCTGTTATAAGGAGAGACCTCAGTGCTGTATCTTTCAGCCCAGTACTGGTCCTGAAAAGTAATTTTAACCGTACTTACCAGTAACTTGAATTTCCTTCTATAGGCTAACATTGACTGTTTTCACTTGGAAATTCTTCTAAGTGTGGAGTTTTGGAACTTTAAAATATTCCTCTAAAATCAGCCGAAATACGAATTCCGATTTACTCACCTGTTATCAGGAGAGACCTCAGTGCTGTATCTTTCAGCCCAGTACTAATCCTGAAAAGTAATTTTAACCGTACTTACCAGTAACTTGAATTTCCTTCCATAGGCTAACATTGACTGGTTTCACTTGGAAATTCTTCTAAGTGTGGAGTCTTGGAACTTTATAATATTCCTCTAAAATCAACCAAAGTACGAATTCCAATTTACTCACCTGTTATCAGGAGAGAACCCAGTGCTGCATCTTTTAGCCCAGCACTGACCCTGAAAAGTAATTTTAACCGTACTTACCAGTAACTTATATTTTCTTCCATAGGAATCCATTGTCTGGTTTTCAGCAGAAAAGTTTCAAAGTGTCGATTTTCACAAACTACAAATATTCCTAAAAAATCGCCTGTATGACTTAAACGCATTCTTTCAACTGTTTACAGGAGATGCACCAGTGCTGGATCCAGGATCCAACACTGAGTAAGAAAAAGTAACGATAACAGTTTTTAACTTCTAAGTGAATTTCCTTCCATAGGATAACATTGGTGATTCTATGAGAAAAAGTTTCTAAGTGTGAACTTTTAAAGTACAATAATATTCCTTAAAAATCACGACTGTAACCAAAACGCTTTTACTCAACTGTTTACAGGAGATGTCCCAGGACTGAATCTAGGATCCAGTCCTGTGGTTAGAAAAGTAATCCATAAAGTAACTAATTGCATTTAACTAGAAATTCACATTGAGCTGAATGTTGCATTGTGTTTGAAAATGTGTTGCCCATTGCAACAACTGTAACTACTGTACTTAAAAGTCTATTGCCTATGTGCAAAGTATTTAAACTAAAGTAATTCATTCTGAGAAAGTATTTTTGTAATGTAATGTATAATGTAATTACAATGTAATTTAAAAAATAAAATATTTAAAAAAAATTGTTTCTAAAAATTTGGAAATCAGTATGAAAAAAATTTATATAACAATTAATACATTTAAAAATTGTCATTTACAAAACCTTTGAAATTCACTGAAAAAACCGTAGGTTTCAGACATGTTATAGTTACAAATTAGCATTTAAAAAACCTTTGAAATTCACTGAAAAAACCATAGGTTTCAGGGACGTTATAGTTACAAATTAGCATTTAAAAAACCTTTGAAATTCACTGAAAAAACCATAGGTTTTAGGGACAGTTATAGTTAGTTGGACATTGCACTCGTACAAAACCCGTGAAATTCCCCCGTTATAGTTAGTCCAGCTAACTATAACTCGCGCCCCCGCAATGCACTGCTGATGACGTCACATATTACATCACTCATGACATGGTCAGTGACATCACTGATGACATCACTGATGACATCTCAAATGACATCACTGATGACATCATCCACGTGATAATCTGATGCACCTCCTCACACCCCAATATAACCTTTAATACACCCACTCTAAATTACAGACTGCCATTCGCAAAACCATAGACACTCCAACACCAATAACTACATACCCACTCACTGATTCTTAGGTCTACGCACACATCCACTCACTCACCCGTACAGTCACTCATACTTACGGTCACTCAGTACAGGACTATCATATGCACTCATACTCCTATATAGACACTCAAACACCGCCACTCATCCATAGAGGTACTCACACACCTAGTCAGTCATGCAAATAATTAAACACACTACCATTTACTCACCTATACAGTTATACACACACCAGCTCACTTACTCATACAAATAGTAGCACATTCTTACGCTCTTATACAATCACTGATACAAGCACACACTCATCCATACAGCCACTATCACAATCACTCACTCTCGCTTATAGCTATTTATATACTCCAACACACATATATACTGCCTTTCACATATGTAGTTACTCACACATGTACCACTGGGACATACATTCACTCACTAACACACTCTTACACACACTTACCCACCCATACAGTCTATCACAGATGCACTCTTGAAACCATCCACCCAGTGAATCACCCACTCACACATCTATGCACAGAGTTGCACACACCCCTCCCACACAAACACTCAGGCACCCATACAGATACTCAGACAAGCATTCAATAACTCATATAGACACTCATGTAGCTATTCACAAACACATGCAGCCACTTACACAGCAACAGACAGACGGATACAGACATTCACCCAGTTTAGTCACTAACCCATGCATTCAGTAAGATACGTTAAATCACTCACTTATAGAGTCAGTCACGCACCTACTAAATCATCCATACAGACACTTACACACCCACTCATTCTTCAATACGTCTTTTCCTATATATATTAAAAATATTTAAACTTTACAGAAACACACAGTCACTGGATGATGTCATCAGTGATGTCATTTGAGATGTCATCAGTGATGTCATCAGTGATGTCACTGACCATGTCATGAGTGATGTAATATGTGACGTCATCAGCAGTGCATTGCGGGGCGCGAGTTATAGTTAGCTGGACTAACTATAACGGGGGAATTTCACGGGTTTTGTACGAGTGCAATGTCCAACTAACTATAACTGTCCCTAAAACCTATGGTTTTTTCAGTGAATATATATATATATATATATTTATTTATTTATATTATCTACTGGCGGTCGCCAGTAGATAGTTATAGTTACAACCTATTATCCATAGGAAATCCGCGACATTCTATTTGAAATAACTCTCTTGCCGGTTGACGTATCTTCACAAAATTTTCAAACTTTGTGGGGCGCTCCGGTCCGCTCCTACCCTGAAAGTCTCGGGGGGATTCGTCAAGCGGGGGCCGAGAAAAAAGGGGGGTCCCAAAACGTGTTTTCCCCATGCAATTTTCCATAGGAAACTTTAGACACGGCTACAGCCCGAACTGCTGAACGGAATTACACCAAATTTGGCAAAGAGGTAGTTCTTGGTTCAGAAAGAACCCTTTTTGTTAAATGGTGTAAATCCGTTCAGTAGTTGCTGAGAAAATCAAAAGTAAAAAGATAGATATATCTATGGCCGCGTCGGATTCGCGCACCCTCCCGATCACGAGCTGCATGCTAATTGGCTGTCAACACTCCAAATCAGGAAGTGTTGGCAGCCATTTTGTCCCTCGGTAGAACCGAGGGACAGAAACAAGTGCGCAAAGCGCACAAAGGGGGCAGGGTAGAAACACCCTGACCCCCTAGGTCTGCTCAGGGGGTCCCACACGGACCCCCTGGGCAAAAAAAAAAAATTTTTTTTTTTTTAAAAATCGGCAGGATGCGCTCAGGGTGCGCGAATCCTGCCGAAAAAAAAAAATCGAAGTGCGGTCTCCCGCTTCGATGTTAATTGGCCCCCGGGTGGGCCAAGTCCCGGGGGCATGCTGGGGGGGGTTAATTTTATGTGTGGGGGGCCTCTAAGGGCCCCCCAAGCCCCGGGGACCACCACCCCCCGGGGCTTTATGTGTAATGGTGCGGGAGGGCTCTGAGCCCTCCCGCAGCCCCGGGGACCGCCACCTCCCCGGGGCTTCTTTTTTTATTTTTGATTAACCTGTGTGGGGGGGCTCCAGCCCCCCCACACGCCCCGGGGACCACCACCTCCCCGGGGCACTAAGAAAAATTACAATGGGGGTCCGTTTTGGACCCCCAAGCCCCGGGGACCACCACCTCCCCGGGGCTTTCAAAATGTAAGGAGGGGGGCCGCGCGGCCCCCCTCCTGGAGCCTGTGGTGGCCCTGGGGACTGCCACCCCCCAGGGCCGGCTCCTGCAGTGTCCCGGGGTGCCTACCCCCGGGACACTGCTGTTTGCAATGACAGGACGGGAGCCTCGCGGCTCCCGTCCTGTCATTGCAAACTGCTTTGGATATTGGAAGAGAGAGCAGGAAACCTGCTCTCTCTTCCAATATCCAAAGCTGATTGCTTTTCCACATGGGGAGCAGCATGTTAGCTGCTCCCCATGTGTAAAAGCAATGCCGGCTCCCGTAGGACACGGGGAGCCGGCGGACTGTGGGGGGTTTGGGGACCCCCCCACAGTCCCCAACGAGAGGCCAGGCCCCGGGGGATGGGGTCCCCGGGGCCATAAGGGGCCACGGAGGGGGGCCACGCAGCCCCCCTCCCCAAAAGTACAAAAAAAAAAAAAAAGTGCAAGGCCGGCCCCGGGGGATGGGGTCCCCGGGGCCTTAAATGGCCTGAGGAGGGGGGCCACGCAGCCCCCCTCCAAATAAAAAAAGAGGCCATGCCCCGGGGGATGGGGTCCCCGGGGCCAATACAGGCCCAGGGAAGGGGGCCACGCGGCCCCCTTCCCGTTTTTTTAAAAATTTTAATTAAAAAAAGGGGTAAGGCCCTGGGGGATGGGGTCCACAGGGCCTAAAAATAGGAAAAAGGAAGGGGGCCACACAGCCCCCCTTCAGGGGAAAAAAAAAAAAAGATCGGGCCCGCAGCCCCCTTCATTCACCACTCTGCAAACGCGCCCCTGGCGCGTTTGCAGAGGGGAACGAATTCCCCTTGAATACTGGGGGTCCCTGGGGCCAACTAGCCCACCAGGAACCTCCAGTATGCGCCAGGGGCTGCCTTGCAGAGAGGTGTACAGAGGCCACGCCCCTTTTTACACCTCTCTGCAACGCAGCTCTGTGGCGCTTTTTGGAGGTATATGGTGGGCTAGTTGCACCCCAGGGACCCTCAGGATTCAAGGGGAGTTAATCCCCCGACTTAAAACGCGCCACGGGGCGCGTTTGCACAGTGGTGAAGGGAGGGGGCGGGGCTTCAGGTGACATGTGTGCAAACAGGCCCCGTGGCGCGTTTTAAGATGGGGAATTAAATCCCCTTCAATCCTGAGGGTCCCTGGGGGCCAACTAGCCCAACAGGTACGTCCAGAAAGCGCCACAGAGCTGCGTTGCAGAGAGGTGTAAAAAGGGGTGTGGCCTCTGTACATGTCTCTGCAACGCAGCCCCCTGGCGCATACTGGAGGTTCCTGGTGGGCTAGTTGGCCCGTAGGGACCCTCATGATTCAAGGGGACTTAATCCCCCAACTTAAAACGCGCCACGGGGCGCGTTTGCACAGATGTCACCTCAGGCCCCACCCCCTCCCTTCACCATTGTGCAAATATTCCTCTAAAATCAGCCGAAATACGAATTCTGATTTACTCACCTGTTATCAGGAGAGACCTCAGTGCTGCATCTTTCAGCCCAGTACTAATCCTGAAAAGTAATTTTAACCGTACTTACCAGTAACTTGAATTTCCTTCCATAGGCTAACATTGACTGGTTTCACTTGGAAATTCTTCTAAGTGTGGAGTTTTGGAACTTTAAAATATTCCTCTAAAATCAGCCGAAATACGAATTCCGATTTACTCACCTGTTATCAGGAGAGACCTCAGTGCTGTATCTTTCAGCCCAGTACTGGTCCTGAAAAGTAATTTTAACCGTACTTACCAGTAACTTGAATTTCCTTCCATAGGCTAACATTGACTGGTTTCACTTGGAAATTCTTCTAAGTGTGGAGTTTTGGAACTTTAAAATATTCCTCTAAAATCAGCCGAAATACGAATTCCGATTTACTCACCTGTTATCAGGAGAGACCTCAGTGCTGCATCTTTCAGCCCAGTACTGATCCTCAAAAGTAATTTTAACCGTACTTACCAGTAACTTGAATTTCCTTCCATAGGATATCATTGCCTGCTTTTTGCTGAAAAAGTTTCTAAGTGTTGATTTTTGAAACATACAAATATTCCTCTAAAATCAGCCGAAATACGAATTTCGCTTTACTCACCTGTTATCAGGAGAGACCTCAGTGCTGCATCTTTCAGCCCAGTACTGGTCCTGAAAAGTAATTTTAACCGTACTTACCAGTAACTTATATTTTCTTCCATAGGAATCCATTGTCTGGTTTTCAGCAGAAAAGTTTCAAAGTGTCGATTTTCACAAACTACAAATATTCCTTAAAAATCGCCTGTATGACTTAAACGCATTCTTTCAACTGTTTACAGGAGATGCACCAGTGCTGGATCCAGGATCCAACACTGATTAAGAAAAAGTAACGATAACAGTTTTTACCTGCTAAGTGAATTTCCTTCCATAAGATAACATTGGTGATTCTATGATAAAAAGTTTCTAAGTGTCAACTTTTAAAATACAATAATATTCCTTAAAAATCACGACTGTAACCAAAACGCTTTTACTCAACTGTTTACAGGAGATGTACCAGGACTGAATCTAGGATCCAGTCCTGTGGTTAGAAAAGTAATCCATAAAGTAACTAATTGCATTTAACTAGAAATTCACATTGAGCTGAATGTTGCATTGTGTTTGAAAATGTGGTGCCCATTGCAACAACTGTAACTACTGTACTTAAAAGTCTATTGCCTATGTGCAAAGTATTTAAACTAAAGTAATTCATTCTGAGAAAGTATTTTTTGTAATGTAATGTATAATGTAATTACAATGTAATTTAAAAAATAAAATATGTAAAAAAAAAAATTCTAAAAATGTAATAAATCAGTATGAAAAAAATTAATATAACAATTAATACATTTAAAAATTGTCATTTACAAAACCTTTGAAATTCACTGAAAAAACCGTAGGTTTCAGACATGTTATAGTTAGGAATTAGCATTTAAAAAACCTTTGAAATTCACTGAAAAAACCATAGGTTTCAGATAAGTTATAGTTAGAAATTAGCATTTAAAAAACATTTGAAATTCACTGAAAAAACCATAGGTTTTAGGGACAGTTATAGTTAGTTGGACATTGCACTCGTACAAAACCCGTGAAATTCCCCCGTTATAGCTAGTTCAGCTAACTATAACTCGCGCCCCCGCAATGCACTGCTGATGACGTCACATATTACATCACTCATGACATGGTCAGTGACATCACTGATGACATCACTGATGACATCTCAAATGACATCACTGATGACATCATCCACGTGATAATCTGATGCACCTCCTCACACCCTAATATAACCTTTGATACACCCAATCTAAATTACAGACTGCCATTCGCAAAACCATAGACACTCCAACACCAATAACTACATACCCACTCACTGATTCTTAGGTCTACACACACACATCCACTCACTCACCCGTACAGTCACTCATACTTATGGTCACTCAGTACAGGACAATCATATGCACTCTTACTCTTATATAGACACTCAAACACCGCCACTCATCCATAGAGGTACTCACACACCTAGTCAGTCATGCAAATAATTAAACACACTGCCATTTACTCACCTATACAGTTATACACACACCAGCTCACTTAATCATACAAATACTAGCACATTGTTACGCTCTTATACAATCACTGATACAAGCACACACTCATCCATACAGCCACTATCACAATCACTCACTCTCGCTTATAGCTATTTATATACTCCAATACACATATATACTGCCTTTCACATATGTAGTTACTCACACATGTACCACTGGGACATACATTCACTCACTAACACACTCTTACACACACTTACCCACCCATACAGTCTATCACAGATGCACTCTTGAAACCATCCACCCAGTGAATCACCCACTCACACATCTATGCACAGTCGCACACACCCCATCCACACAAACACTCAGGCACCCATACAGATACTCAGACAACAAATCAATAACTCTTATAGACACTCATGTAGCTATTCACAAACCCATGCAGCCACTTACACAGCAACAGACAGATACAGACATTAACCCAGTTTAGTCACTAACCCATGCATTCAGTAAGATACGTTTAATCACTCACTTATAGAATTAGTCACGCACCTACTAAATCATCCATACACACACTTATACACCCACTCATTCTTCAATACGCCTTTCCCTATATATATTAAAAATATTTAAACTTTACAGAAACACACAGTCACTGGATGATGTCATCATTGATGTCATTTGAGATGTCATGAGTGATGTCATCAGTGATGTCACTGACCATGTCATGAGTGATGTGATATGTGACGTCATCAGCAGTGCATTGCGGGCGCGAGTTATAGTTAGCTGAACTAACTATAACGTGGGAATTTCACGGGTTTTGTACGAGTGCAATGTCCAACTAACTATAACTGTCCCTAAAACCTATGGTTTTTTCAGTGAATATATATATATATATATAGTACAAATATGAATGAATATAAGAAATCAAAGGATGGGTTGAAAAAAGATCTACAACATTGGAAAAGACAAGGGTTAATTTCAAAGGAGGAACTTAAATTCATGCATAAAGAATTCCCCGTACTTCCCACGATCCATTTCATACCCAAAGTCCACAAGAACACAATCCCAGTCCCAGGCAGACCGATCATCTCTGCCATAGGAGGGATAAGTGAAAATATAACACAATATATTGACTTCTTTCTTCAAGATCATGTACAGAAACTCCCTACTTACGTTAGAGACACTGGGGACTTTCTTAACAAGCTGAAGAACATTGAATGGATGGATGGTTTACTGCTGATAACGTTGAACATAGAGTCATTATATACTAGTATTGATCATCATGCAGGTCTAACAGCAGTAAGGCATTTCCTGGAAACGCGACCATTAACTTGTTATAACCATAATGCCATGTTGCTAGATTTTATTAGGTGGTGCCTGTTTAACAACTTCTTTTTATTTGGCAAGGACCTATACAGACAAAAGCGGGGAGTTGCTATGGGAGCCTGTATCTCCCCCAGCTATGCATGCTTGCATGTTGGCTGGTGGGAGGAACAGGTTCTTAAGACGACACACTCAACCATGTGTAGTGCACATGTAATGCACTGGCTTCGATTAATCGAAGATATTTTTATTGTGTGGAGGGGTAATCGTGGAAGTGCAGAAGAATTCATCCAGGCAATTAACAAAAACACTGTGAATTTGAAATTTACATCACATATCAGCAACACAAATGTTGAGTTCCTGGATACGAAAGTTTATGTAGCGGGAGGCAAACTGGAAACTACGATGCACCGCAAAACAACGGCGGGCAACTCCACGCTTCACGCCAAAAGCTCACACCCGAGACACCTAATAAGCAGTATCACCCATGGCGAGTTTCTCAGGCTTAAAAGAATATGCAGCACAGAGATTGATTTAAAGAAATGCATACATGAAGCAAAAATGAGATTCAGGCTAAGGGGTTACAATGAGAGAATCTTAAATGAGGCCATTAAAAAAGCAAAAGTCAGAACTAGGGAGTCCTTATTAGAACAAAGGCCATGTCCCACGGAAGTGGAAGCTGCAGCTATATCTCAAACTTTAAGTAGGATGAAAGATGACAACACACCAAGGCTTATCACCACATACAGTTGTCAACAAAGACAGTTGAGGTCTACGGTTAATAAAAATTGGCCCATTATACTCATGGATGGAGTCTTAGCACCAAGGCTACTAACATTACCAGCTGTTACCTTTAGACGGGCACTATCTATGAGATCCCAACTAGTGAAAAGCAGCCCAGAAATTGGTCCAAGTACCACGTGGCTTAAATCAAAGCAGGGATTCTATAAGTGTTCCTCATGCAGGGCATGTAAGTTTGGTGAGAACACAACACACTATGAAACACCTTTTAGTGCCAATAAAATAGCCATTAAAGGTAACTTCAACTGCCGGACAGAATACGCAGTGTATGTGCTGACATGTACCTGTGGCTTGAGATACGTGGGGAGTACCAAGCTACAGGTACTTGTGAGAATTTTACAGCACTTACGGGCCATTGTTAACAATGATGCAACCTACCCCGTGGCTCGTCACTTTAAAATTGAACATGGTAATGACCTTAACTGTCTTAAATATTATGTAGTGGATGCGGTCCCCAATCTCCGTCGAGAAGGTAACAGAGAACGGCTGTTGAGACAGTTAGAGTCACGCTTTATACTTGAGTTTGACTGTAAGGCACCGACAGGGCTGAACAACACAGAGGATTTACATAATTTTCTGTGAAATTATTGTGCATCATGTAAGGCTCATAACATCTAAAAACGTAGCCCTTGCACCCCATAATCATCTATAGTATGGCTCCACCGGGGAAAAGCAATAACAGAAAATAAGTAAAGGAGCAGACCAGTACAAAATAATACAGCAATTATCTGTTTGACAGTCTCTGTAACATACATAGAACCCACTGACCTTTATGACTCAAATAGGACCATGACATGACAAGTCCATAATATGAATAACATACTAAATTTTAGCCTGCCGCCCAGAGAGAACAGTAATATTTTTTTTATATTAAAACAAAACCCCCCCTAAAAAAATGTTTAATAGATGTGTTTTTGTAGTAATGGATAATCATTATTATATGTATTGTAATGCACTTAGCACTTTATAGCAGGTTTTGCACTAATAAGGTACTCAGGTTTGGACAAAAGCACTTTATTATGATGGTTAGACGCAATTTGCACATTAGAAGGTGGAAATGACTTTGATCCTGTAGAATTGATAACAATATTCCTGTGTCATATATACATTAAATGTCGAGTACAAAAATACAATGAGTTATTAGTAGGGGATTTTTACAGTGAAAATAATGCATTTAAGCAAAGAAGAAACTACATTAACATTTCCCCAGAGTACACAACACAAAATGGTGATATAATCAATAGAATGAGTAGGCTCCAATGGCCATCTTACATAAACAAGAAAGCCTAAATATCACACTGTGTATATATATTTTCTTATGTATTTATTCAGGCATTTATGTATTTATTGATTTTAATGATTTTAGAAATTGTATAAATTGAAAAGTAATTATGAATTGAAATGTATTTGAATTCTTACATGCATTACCGGCCGGTAATGATTTTGCGATGTAAATATTTTTTATGAAAACGACTGGTTTTGAATACAGAATACATAAATAGAGTTGAAGTAAGCTTTGAGGAAGCCCAGGAGGGCGAAACGCGCGTCGGCTGCCGTTTCTGTATGAAATAAAAAGTGATAACGGAACACTTTCTTCGGATGCGGATCATTTATTGTGGACTGTGTGTTCAGATAGCACATATGGAATTGTACTAAATAACTTGGACTTCTTGTAGACAGCGTTCAATTTATTAAGGAATGTATTAATTACATTTTGGTGTGCTTTGGTGCTTATGATATAAAGTTGTATCTAGACTACATTTGTAGATCTAGTAGTGTAATACTCAAGGTGGGTGAGTATTTGGCACCATGTGAGCACCCGATATAAAATGGAATGACATTGACTTGATGTGGTGTATACTATTAATGAACATGTGTTGATGTGCAAGTCGAAATAGCATATCCACCAATTGTTTCTGATAAATGATTTTGCGATGTACAATGCCAGAAGTGACAAATTGAGTCTTTTCACACTGTTTATCTATATCACGTGACACAAAGGGGTTGTACAAATAAGCTTACCGTAAAGCGTTTCGTTATGTGATCAAGGTCACTTGGTGACCGAAACGCGTCATGATATGAGGAATCTGTGAGCAAAATAAAGAAAATCGCACTATCACAAGAGGAGATCGTGCTGTCTTTCTTTCCTTACCAGAATGGAAGTGAAAAGGTGTGCTTTTTGAACTGGATATATATATATATATATATATATATTATATACAGTTTGCTCCTTCACGAGTTCTTTATTCACAGCGCGTGAGCTGGCATTCACAAGTGGATGGTTGCTATGCCTGACACGTTTCGGGCCTCCCGGCCCTTGTCCAAAGGCTCCTGACGAAAACCAAGCACCAGCATTTCAAGACACTCTTTCCCTGCATGTTGATGCTTTTATTTCTTTCTAGTAGGGCCTCTCAGGTGAGCCTATTCACTCTTAGCATGCTGGAACTTGTAGTCTCTTAATGCAGTATAACGCCCTCTGGTGGGTGCGCTCCATTCTCCTCCGAATTAACATTGTTTTCAGAGCCCTCCGGTGGGCCTCCAAATGTAAAAATGCGCGTTCCTTTGATTAACTGTTGTTGCCGCATTGAGGCTGCGACCAGTTCTATGCCCCTGAAGCTCCACTTTTCATTTCAGTTGCAGTGCAATCCTCACGGCAGGACCGCCGTCAATTCATGTTCCTTGTGTGCCCTAAAACGAGGATGCACTCCACAACAGTTTATTCCTTCACAAGTTCTTTATTCACCGCACGTGAGCTGGCATTCACAAGTGGATGATTGCACTGTCTGACGCATTTCGGGCCTCCCGGCCCTTGTTCACAGGCTACTGACGAAAACCAAGCACCAGCATTTCAAGACACTCCTTCCCTGCATGTTGATGCTTTTATTGACCTCTAATAGGGCCTCTCAGGTGAGTCTATTCACGCTTGCTGAAACTTGTAGTCTCTTAATGTATATTAACGCCCTCCGGTGGGTGTGCTCCAATTTCCACCACATTAACATTGTTTTCAAAGCCCTTGGGTGGGCCTCCAAATATATATATCATCAAGATATATGATCAAGACCACAGGCTTGTGGTCGAAACGCGTCATCCTGACATGCTAAGACAATAAATTCTCTTTATTGCATCTTCAACTGGAGTCTGTGCCCTTGTTTGGCCCACCGCGGTCATTCTTTGGGATCCTGGTTTCATATATATATATATCTAAGATCAACAACTCTGTACAAGGATGCATCGGAAGCCAGCTGCCAGCAACAGTATCCTTCATGCAAACAGTGAGCACCCACAACATTTGAAGTGGAGCATTCCGTATGGAGAGATGCTCCGTGCCAAAAGAAATTGCTCGGAAAATGCGGACATCGAAAGAAATCTTGATGACATGAATGCACGCTTTCTGGAGAGCGGCTATCCACAAGAAATAATCAAAGGTGCTAGAGCTAAAGAAAGTACTAAAACAAGATTGGAGATACTGGAAACAAATGAAACCGTAGAAGAAGATGACCCAACACGCTTGATCATGGACTTCAATGTTGAAAATAAAATCTTAAGAAACATCATAAAGAAAAATTGGAGCATCCTCATGCTCGATGAAACCTTGATGAGGAATCTACGGTCAACTCCTAAAATCACCTACAGAAAAACAGCATCATTAGGTGACCTCCTGACACATAGTCATCTGGAAATTAAAAATACTGTAAGTACATCGTGGTTGAACACACCTGGATTTTGGAAGTGTCCGAAATGCAGGGCGTGTGAACACGGTAGGAACACCCAGACTTATCATCTTCAAAATGGAAAAGTGGAGCAAATTGTTGATCATATCACATGTGAATCAAAATACGTGATATATATCTTAGAATGTCTGTGCAAGAAACAATACGTCGGAAGCACCATTAACAAATTAAAACTAAGAATTTTACAACATCTGAGAGCAATAAAAAACAAGGACCTCTCATATCCCATGGCAAAACATTTTGCGGAGACACACTCAGGAGATAATCAGTCTCTGATATACTTTGGCATCAAAATAATAAAACAGAAAGAACGAGGAGGGGATAGAACCCTGGAACTGAGAAAAGCTGAATCAAGATGCATATTAGCCATCGGGACAGAGAAGCCATTTGGCCACAATTTGGATGCTGAATTGCACGTACATCTCTGAGAAACTGATCAAACAATACGACATATTCAATAAAGTAGCTCAAAAGGGAAAAGGAGTTGTAAATAGAAAACACAGTAAAGAAAAAAGAAAAAAGATGTGAAAGACCTTTGATCAAAGAGCAAGAGGATTGTAATAAAAACTGTGCAATAATGAATTAGAAACTACGATATCCTAGTGAATGAAACCTTCTTAAAATCTTTTTAGCTGACAAAAAAAAAAAAAAGATTATGAATAAAATATATATTTATTTATAATTCTATTTCATATGATATGAAAAGATGCAATGAAATGGTGTACAAAAGGAATGTACTGCAATAAGCATTTTTACTTCATATGGCAGCTATATAGATTTCTTCAGATATGGAATAATTTCATATGGATATAATATGGAAGAAATCCAAATAAAACATGCATCTTTGCATAAACACTTTGCACTAAGCACTTTAAAATCAACAAGAGTGTTTGGACCAAATGTTATTCACTTTTGTGTATTTTACAAAAAGATGTTTATTAATTGGTCTCACATGGATACAACATTGAAGATAATGGACTAAATATGCATTTTACACAGAGACATTGCACAAAGCACTTTAAAACCAACAAGACTGTGTGGACCAAATGTTTACTCTTATGTACTTCACAAAAGAAGCTTGCTAATGAGTCCATGCTTTTAGATCAAACTATCTTTACATTTCTTGATTTATCTGTAACAACTCTTTTATATAATTGAAATCTTATGTATTTATGAATTCAGTTTTACCCTCCTCCTAAAAAAACAATCCCGAATTGCAAGATTGATATTGTACGTTTGCACAACCCTGCCTTTGAACTGCATCGATACTAGTACTTTACAGAAAGACTTATGAAGATGTATTATAAATGGTAGCCATTAAATCCCATTAAGACTGAAGAAAGTTTAAATGAGGGTTAGCAGTCTAGCACATTTTTTAGAAATAAACAAGGGATCACAATGCACTTTGTCACTTTAAATAGATGTTCTGGACGACGGGACTCTATGGTCCAGTTGAAGGCAGGAGCCGAAACGCGTAGGCCGTCCATGCTTGCACAATGGTGTACTAAATAAATGCACTTTGCTGGTTAAAAAACCTACCTGTGGATCGTTCTTTCTCCGTGCTGTGGGATCCTTGCTGAGAGCAGTGTGGAGTCTGTTTTTTGCAATATATATATATATATATATATATATATATATATATATATTACCTACTGGCGGTCGCCAGTAGGTAGTTATAGTTACAACCTAGTTTCCATAGGAAAAGCATTTTGTAATTTGCTAATAACTTTGGCGTCGTTTGACGAATCTTTATGAAATTTTGCAAAAAGTTGCACTTTTTAGGTTAGCTCCTATCTTGAAAGTTTGGGGTGATTTGTCAAGCGGGGGCTGAGAAAAAGGGGGTCCCAAAACGCATTTTCTCCATGTTAATTTCCATAGGAAATTTTGCGACGAGCTACAGCCCGAACTGCTGAACGGAATTACCTCAAATTTGGCAGAAAGGTAGAGCTTGGTTCAGAAAGCGACCTTTTTTTTAAATGGGGTAAATCCGTTCAGTAGTTTTTGAGAAATACAAAACATAGGAGTCAAAAATTCAATTTCCCATAGGAAACTTTGTGCAAGGCTACAGCCGAAACTACTGAACGGAATTACCCCAAATTTGGCAAAGAGGTAGTGCTTAGCTCAGAAAGCGACCTTTTGTAAAATGGTGTAAATCCGTTCAGTGGTTGCTGAGAAATAAGAAAAATAAAAGTTTCGATATCTGGGCAGAGCCTAAGTCCCGTGGACCAGCTTCACTGTGATTGGCTGCGAACACTCCAAACCAGGAAGTGTTGGCAGCCATCTTGTGGCTCGGTAGAAGCGAGTCACTAGAAAACAGAGAAACAAAGGTATAAAACAAGAGAAGGGGGCAGGGTAGAAATACTGTGACCCTCTAGGCCTGCTCAGGGGGTCCCAGAAGGACCCCAGGGCCAAAAAAAGCATTTTTTATAAAAAAAAACAAATTGGCGCAATTCGCGCTGGCGTCGCGGGTTCCCGCGTTTTATTTTAATGAGGTCCCCGGGTGGGCTAGGTCCCGCGGGCATTTCTTAAAAAATATTAGCTGGGGGTCGCTGGGGCTGCGGGGGCCCGCTGGGGTCCCCGCAGCCCCGGGGCTTCACTCATATTGGGAGGGGGTTGCGCGGCCCCTCTCCTGGAGCCCTCCATGTGCTTATAACTTTGGCGTCATTTGATGAATGTTTACGAAATTTTCAAAAAGTTTCTCTTTTTGATCAGCTCCTATCTTGAAAGTTTGGGGGTGTTTGGTCAAGGGGGCTGAGAAAAAGGGGAGTCCCAAAATGTGTTTTCTCAATGCATTTTCCATAGGAAACTTTAGACAAGGCTACAGGTCAAACTGCTGAATGGAATTATGCCAAATTTGTGAGGGAGAAAGGTTGTGGTCGAGAAAGCACACTTTTGTTGAAATGGTGTAAATCCGTTCAGTAGTTTTTGAGAAATATCAAATTTTACAGATATCGATATTTGGGAATTCTGACATCTGATTGGCTGAGGGTTACGAGCACGAGCTCGCGGCTCATTGGCTGTGAACGGTTGAAACTAGGAAGTGTTGGCAGCCATTTTGTGACTTAGTCCGTCAGCTCGCATCTCTCCATGTAGAAGCCATCGGGTGTATAGTTTTACCTCTGCGAGGCAACACTGGCATCTGTGTCTGTGTAAGATACTCCTTTCATGCTGCCTCTCCTCACATCACGAGGTCGCGGCTATGCCTTTAGAAAACAGTCCGTTGGCTCGGAGCTCTGTGAGTCAGTCTGTCAGCACGACCCTCTACACAACCCAAACACCACTGCACTACCTAACTAAACACTAAACTACTACTGCCAGCACGACCCCCTACACTACAGAAACACCACTGCACTACCTTAAACCCTAAAACACTACCCCCAGCATGATCCCCTACACTACAGAAACACCACTACACTACCCTAAACCCTAAAACATTACCCCAGCACGACCCCCTACACTACCCAAACACCACTGCACTACGTAACTAAACACTAAACCACTACTGCCAGCACGACCCCCTACACTACAGAAACACCACTACACTACCTTAAACCCTAAAACACTACCCCCAGCATGACCCCCTACACTACAGAAACACCACTGCACTACCCTAAACCCTAAAACATTACCCCAGCATGACCCCCTACACTACCCAAACACCACTGCACTACATAACTAAACACTAAACAACTACTGCCAGCACGACCCCTACACTACAGAAACGCCACTGCACTACCTTAAACCCTAAAACACTACCCCCAGCACGACCCCTAAACTACAGAAACACCACTGCACTACCCTAAACCGTAAAACGCTAGCCCCAGCACGACCCTGTACACTACCCAAACACCACTGCACTACCCTAAACCCTAAAACACTACTCACAGCAGGACCCCCTACACTACGTAAAGACCACTGCCCTACCCTAAACCCTAAATGTACCCCCAACACCACCCTCTACACTACACAAACACCACTGCACTACCCTAAACCATAAAACACTACCAGTCCATTGGCTCACAGCTCTGTGTTTGCGAGCCGACGGCCCGTAGCTCTCTCTGTGCGAGCCGAGCCCACGGGCCGTAGCTCTCCCTTTGCGAGGCTGCCCGACGGCCCGCAGGTCTCCCTGTGCTAGTCGGATCGCAGTTGTCAGTCTGCGAACCGATATTGGGAATATAAGGCGGCTCTAAAAAGAGCCTTTGTGTTTATTAGTTGGAGCTACATATAAGTGCGGATGCACAGCTTCAGGTTATTCAGTAAAACCTCTATTTCCCTGATCTGTGAAGTGTACTCCATCACTTCTGTAGATATCAGCCATATCATAACGTATGTTGTTGTTATAGATCGACCCCATTCTATGGTCTCTGAGGTATGCAGACACAGCTTTGTTGACATTCTTCCTAGATTTTTCAATCTAGGAAGAATGGACAAAATTTGTTTGACCATTTCCACTTCTGTCTTTGGCATATATTGGAATATACAAAGACAGTTTGACGCAAAAGCAACATCAATTGTCTAAAGGTGTCCTTCATTAGCACTTCTAAACCTACCCCAGTCAATGTGCCTAGGTCATTTCCACCACAGTGCACAATCATGAGGTCAGGGAGTTGGAGATGCAAACATGTTTTAACCAAAGGGAGTAATTGGTGCCACTTCAATCCTCTCTGTCCAAACCATTTAATGTCCACATTTTGTAAACCTAGGTCTAAGTCAATACGTCTCTGTTCTGCATACCTCTTGCACCAGAAAACATAGCTATGTCCTACGATCCACACTAGCATTTTGAAGGTGTAGCTGGAAGATATGGATAGAAGGTCACTCCCCACGCTGCTGCACAGCTCTGCCTGCATTGTTTTTGCCTAATCCTGTACTTTCCCCTGTGCCTAACTTGCTTTCTTGCCCAGACTTGTTTTTTTCCCCCTGTGCCTATCTTGCTTTCTTGCTCAGACTTATTTTTTCCCCTTGTGTCTAACTTGCTTTCTTGCCCAGACTTGTTTTTTTCCCCCTGTGCCTAACTTGCTTTCTTGCCCAGACTTGTTTTTTTCCCCCTGTGCCTAACTTGCTTTCTTGCCCAGACTTGTTTTTATCCCCCTGTGCCTAACTTGCTTTCTTACCCAGACTTGTTTTTTCCCCCTGTGCCTAACTTGCTTTCTTGCCCAGACTTGTTTTTTTCCCCCTGTGCCTAACTTGCTTTCTTGCCCAGACTTGTTTTTACCCCCCTGTGCCTATCTTGCTTTCTTGCTCAGACTTGTTTTTTTCCCCCTGTGCCTAACTTGCTTTCATGCCCAGACTTGTTTTTTTCCCCCTGTGCCTAACTTGCTTTCTTGCCCAGACTTGTTTTTATCCCCCTGTGCCTAACTTGCTTTCTTGCCCAGACTTGTTTTTTCCCCCTGTGCCTAACTTGCTTTCTTGCCCAGACTTGTTTTTTTCCCCCTGTGCCTAACTTGCTTTCTTGCCCAGACTTGTTTTTATCCCCCTGTGCCTAACTTGCTTTCTTGCCCAGACTTGTTTTTCCCCCCTGTGCCTAACTTGCTTTTCTTGCCCAGACTTGTTTTTTTCCCCCTGTGCCTAACTTGCTTTCTTGCCCAGACTTGTTTTTTTCCCCCTGTGCCTAACTTGCTTTCTTGCCCAGACTTGTTTTTTTCCCCCTGTGCCTAACTTGCTTTCTTGCCCAGACTAGTTTTTTCCCCCTGTGCCTAACTTGCTTTCTTGCCCAGACTTGTTTTTATTCCCCTGTGCCTGTACTTGTTTTCTTGCCTAAACTTGTTTTTCCTTCCTGTGCCCAGTTCTCCCGCGGTCCCCGCCTGTTTTTCCCGCCGCTGCGTCCCTGCGGCCCCGCCCCCCTGCATTCCCATTCGCCGCCCCGCTCCCGCCTCCCAGCTGCTCCTCCCTCCCACATCCCCTCACATGGAGGGCGCGCAGCGGCCGCGCAGCGGGCGCGCCACTGGTGCGCCGAAGGCAAGCCCGTCTGCGCCCGTCCGCGCCTGGACCGCGCCCAGCGCCAGGACCCCTGGACCCCGCGAACGCCACGACGCCCGACACCGCTACGATGCCAGATCCCTCCACGCACTCAACACCGGACGATCACACACCTGCTTCCTGGCCGCCCCGAAGCGCACCCACGGAGCTTTCACCTGCCGGAACTGCAGCTTCACAAGCATCCGCCCCACCATGCCGCCGACCAGGAAAGAACCCAACCACCTCAGATGCATCCTTCTCAACACCCGCTCCGCCCGCAAACACGCCGTTGAACTCTGGGACCTACTCGACTCAACCTCCCCAGACGTCGCCTTCCTGACGGAGACCTGGCTGAACCCCGCCTCGGCACCCGACATAGCCATAGCCGTCCCGGAAGGCTACAAGATCACCCGCAGGGACCGCACCAACGGAGCAGGAGGAGGAATCGCCATCGTCCACAAGAACTCTCTCAGAGTCTTGACCAACACCGACGACACCCTCAGCACCGCCGAACACCTGCACTTCCAGATCCACACCGATCCCAACACCACCCTCAGAGGAACCCTCGTCTACAGACCCCCGGACCCCGACCACAGTTCAGCGACTCCATCGCCGACTTCGTCAGCACACACGCCTCGCCTCCATGGACTACATCCTCCTCGGGGACCTGAACTTCCACCTCGAGAACAACAACGACACCAACTCCACCACCCTGATCGACAACCTAGCCAACCTCGGACTCAGACAACTCGTCACAACACCCACCCACTCTGCCGGTCACACGCTTGACCCCATCTTCTCCGCAAGCCCCCACGTCTCCTTCAACCACACCACCGAACTCCACTGGACAGACCATCGCTGCATCCACTTCACCTTCAAGAAACCCACCACGCACCACCGCACCCAACAGATGCCCCTCCGCTGCTGGAGCAAAGTCACCGAAGACCAACTAACCACCACCCTCGCCCAGAGCCCACCCGCCGACCCCACCGACCCCGACACCGCCGCCCGCAACCTCAGACAGTGGATCAACGACTGCGCCAACACCCTCGCCCCGATCAAGAAACCCTCCAACAGTCACACCAACAAGAAAGCCAGCTGGTTCACTGAAGACCTCCGGGCCTCCAAGCAAACCTGCCGAAAGCTGGAGAAGATCTGGCTCCGTGAACGAACACCGGACAGCCACGCAGCCCACAAGAACGCCACCCGCAGACACCATCACCTCATCAGATCCGCCAAAAGGGCCTCCTTCAAAGACCGCCTAGACAACAACGCGCACAACAGCAAAGAGCTCTTCAACATCGTGAAGGAACTCTCCAACCCCAGCTCCAACACCAACGACGTCCCACCCTCGCAAGACCTGTGCGACTCGCTGGCCACCTTCTTCCACCGTAAGATCGCAGACATCCACAACAGCTTCAACGCCACGACCGCCCTGACAACCACTGAGACCTCTGCCCCCACGACCACCATCCGCACCAACCGCCTGCTCTCCTGGACCAACATCAACGACAACGACACCATCAAGATCATGAACACCATCCACTCCGGATCTCCGTCAGACCCATGCCCACACCACATCTTCAACAAAGCCAGCACAGCCATCGCACCCCATCTCCGGAAAGTCATCAACACCTCCTTTGAGACATCAACCTTCCCGGAGAGCTGGAAGCACGCTGAGATCAACGCCTTACTCAAGAAACCCAAGGCGGACCCCAAGGACCTCAAGAACTTCTGGCCCATCTCCCTGCTCCTGTTCCCGGCAAAGGTCATCGAGAAGACCCAAAACAAACAACTGACCCGCTACCTCGAGGAGAACAACATCCTGGACCCTTCCCAGTCCGGGTTCCGCAGCAACCACAGCACCGAGACTGCCCTCATCGCCGCCACCGATGACATCAAGTCCCTGCTGGACAACGGAGAAACGGCGGCCCTCATCCTCCTGGACCTGTCAGCCGCCTTCGACACGGTCTGCCACCACACACTACGAACACGCCTCCACAACGCCGGGATCCAAGAGAAGGCCCTGGACTGGACCACCTCCTTCCTCTCCGTCAGAACACAGAGCGTCTGCCTTCCCCCCTTCCGCTCCGAAGCCACTGAGATCATCTGCGGCGTACCCCAGGGCTCTTCCCTCAGCCCAACTCTGTTTAACATCTACATGGCACCGCTCGCCCACGTCGCCCGTCGGCACGACCTCAACATCATCTCCTATGCCGATGACACCCAGCTGATCCTCTCCCTCACCAAGGACACCACCAAAACCAACCTCCACGAAGGAATGAAGGCCGTTGCTGAATGGATGAGGAACAGCCGACTGAAGCTGAACTCGGACAAGACGGAGGTCCTCATCCTCGGATCTACCCCTTCGGCCTGGGACAACTCCTGGTGGCCGACCGCACTGGGAACCGCCCCAACACCCACCGACCACGCACGCAACCTAGGGGTCATCCTCGACTCCACCCTCTCCATTACTAAACAGGCCAACGCCGTCTCCTCCGCCTGCTTCAACACCCTCCGAATGCTCCGCAGGATCTACAAGTGGATCCCCACTGAAACGAGAAGAACGGTCACCCAGGCCCTCGTCAGCAGCAGGTTGGACTACGGAAACGCCCTCTACGCAGGAGCCTCGGCCAAACTCCTGAGACGGCTCCAACGCATCCAGAACGCCTCTGCACGCCTGATCCTCAACATCCCTCGCCACAGCCACATCACACCCCACCTGAGAGACCTGCACTGGCTCCCGGTCAACAAGAGGATAACCTTCAAACTCCTCACCCACGCACACAAGGCACTCCACAACACCGGACCAACGTACCTCAACAGAAGACTCAGCTTCTACACCCCCACCCGCCAGCTCCGCTCCACCGACCTCGCCCTCGCCACTGTCCCCCGCTTCCGAAGAGCGACCTCCGGTGGCAGATCATTCTCCCACCTCGCCGCCAAGACCTGGAACACCCTCCCCATCCACCTACGGCAGACCCAAGACCTGCTGACCTTCAGAAAACTCCTCAAGACCTGGCTTTTCGAGCAGTAGCAGCATTCCCCACCCCAGCGCCTTGAGACCCTCACGGGTGAGTAGTGCGCTTTACAAATGACATGATTGATTGATTGATTGATGTCTGTAGCTCATGCAGTCCGTTCGTAGAATAAGAGATATGTTTAAAGATGGGGAACTACTTTTTTTTCTCATACAAAACGATAACTGATTGGGAGATGAAAAACATTGCTAACTAAAAAGTAGGGTGCATATTAGTTTGTCAAAAAGCATCTTTGTGATTGGTTAATAAAAAGCAGTTTCAACGTAGAGTTCATATGATAGGATATAATTTGCTCAGTTCAACCACACCTGCTACTTGCATTTGGAAGGCACTGTTCGAACTTAAAACAATGGTGAACTTTTAACCTGCACGTGCCCTTAAATGTTCGAGAAAATGTTGCAAAAAAATATCGTTAGGTTTTAAAAAATGATGAACTTTTAACCTGCACGTGTCGTAGAATGTTCTAGAAAGTTTGTTGATAGAATACGTTGAACTTCTCACCTGTATGTGTTCTTAAATTTTTAAAAAACTGTTTATATGGAAAGTTCAAAAATAACCAATAGAGAGAAGTTTTGCAATTTGAAAAAATAAAGGAACTATTCTTATTTGTTCTTTACATGTATTTATGTGTGGAGCAACAGGGAAATTGTGCCATTACTGATTCCATTCTTGAGGAGAGCGGTGCATTATATGTACTGTGTGACAAAGAAAGAATTGCAAATTTGGCAGGGAGAAAGGTCTTGGTGCAGAAAGCGCTGTTTTGTGGAAATGGTGTAAATCCGTTCAGTAGTTTTTGAGATATTAAAGGAAAAAAAGATATATATATCTGGACTGTGCCTAACTCCCGAGCATGAGCTTGCCTCTGATTGGCTGCTAACAATTCAAACCAGGAAGTGTTAGCAGCCATCTTGTGCCTCGCATCGAGTGAAAATATAAAAGAAAGGTCCCGGGGGAAATTTAATATACCGGAGCTCTGTCTGTGCGAGATACCGCTTTCACGCTGCGTCTCCCTACATCAGCAGGTAACGCACCCTTTTCCACCATCAACAGCATACCTCCAACAATATACTTGGGCCCGCAACTCTGCCTCTGCGAACCAGTTGTCGGCTTCCAGCTCTTTGGGTGCGAGTTCTCGGGCCCGCAGTTGTATCTGTGAAGCCAATACTGGAAATATACCGGAGGTGTCTCTCTGTGAGATACGCTCTTCATGCTCCCTCTCCCCACATGAGTGTTCCGCAGCTATCCCTTTGGAAGCCGATGGCCCGCACCTTTCCTTATACTAGTCGGCCCGCAGGTGTTCCTCTGCGAGCTGGCCCGCAGCTCTTCCTCTGCGAACTGACGGGCCGCGGTTCTCCCTCTATGAGCCTGCTAGTCGGCTCGCAGTTCTTCATCTACGAGCCAGACCGCCGGCTCTTAAGTCTCTGAGAACAGATGTAATGGAGTCAACGATCATGCAGGTCGGACACCCAACACTGCTCCAACATCCCCCAGTAGGAGCTCCTTGTCCGTCATCTCCCCTCACCCCCACCCCCCACAAACAAATGTGACAGTCACGTTAGGTTGGAGAAATAAGAATCTTAGTCATGTATGGATTTACATATAAAACATTTTATTAAAACAAAACAACAACAAATAAAACTATGTACAGCCATGTCGTGTCATCGCTGGAGCATTTGTGAATCACAGCCTGTAAGACAAAAAGAAAGATAAGATGGTGCATCATGCATCCAGCAAAGGAGAAATAGAAAGAGAGAAAGAGTGAGGGAGAAAGAGAGAAACAAAGAAAGAGTGAGAGAGAGAGGAAGACAAAGAAATAGAGAAAGAGTGAGAGAGAGAAAGAGAGAAATAGTGTGAGAGAGGAAGAGAGAGAGAGAGAAAGAGTGAGAGAGGAAGAGAGAGAGAAAGAGAGAGAGAGAGAGAGGAAGAGAGAGAGGAAGAGTGAGAGAGAGGAGAGAAAGAGTGAGAGAGAGGAAGACAGACAAAGACAGAGAAAGAGAAAGAGTGAGAGAGAAAGAGTAAGATACAAGGAAAAGAGAGGGAGAGAAACAGTGTGAGAGAGAGGTAGAGAGAAAGAGAGAGAGAAAGAGTGAGAGAGAGGAAGAGAGAGAAAGAAAGAATGAGAGAGAGGAACAGACAGAGAAAGAGAGAATGTGTGAGAGAGAGAAAGGAAGAGATGGAGAGGGAGTGTTGACACTGGAGAAAATCTTTGCAGCTTACCTTTGTGCCTCCGGTGTGTCTCCAACCACGTGCCGGGACATAGTGCACCCTTAAGTTTAGTGATCTGAAAGATAGTATAGCATTAGTAATTGCAGAGTACATACAACTGCACACGTCTAATTATCTGTTTCGGCAATGCGCACTCAGGCTGCTGCAGCCCATCCACTCCCAATGCTCGGAGGTGTCTGTGCGCTCTTGTGCGCCCAGGCTGCTGCACACTATCCACTCCCACCGCCCAGAGGTTACTGCCTGCTGCTGCGGAAAGAAGTATCTCTGCTCACCTTCCGCCACCGTCGTGTGTGTAAGAGGGTGCACCACGTGCTGAAGCAACTTTGTCAGGCGTTGTCAGGATGGCCACGCATCATCGCAGTTTGTACACGCGTTCAGCTGTGGTGGTGTGGGGGGATGTCGATTCGTGAATCACAGCCTGTTAGATGAAAAGCAAGATAGGATTGTGCGTCATTCGTCCATCAAAGGAGAGAGAAAGAGAGAGAGAGAGAAAGAAAGAGTGAGAGGAAGACAGAGAGAAAAAGAAAGAAGGAGTGAGAGGAAGACAGAGAGAAAGAGAGAAACAGTGGGAGTGACAGGAAGAGAGAGAGAAAAAGAAAGAAAGAGTGAGAGGAAGGCAGAGAGAAAGAGTGAGAGAGACGAAGAGAGAGAGAAACAGTGAGAGACAGAAAGAGAGAGAAAGAGTGAGAGAGAGAGAGAAAGAGTGTGAGTGACAGAAAGGAAGATATGGAGAGGGAGAGTGAGTGTTGACACTGTGGAGAAAATCCTCACAGCTCACCTTTCTGTCACCGGTGCGTCTCCAACCACATGCCGGGATATAGGGCAGTCCTCAAGCTTAGTCATCTGAAACATAAAAATGGAATCAGTAATGGATGAGTACATACAACTGCGTATGCCTAAATCGCTGTCCCGCCTTTGTGTATCCAGGCTAGTGTACCCCATCCACTTCCACTGCCCAGAGGTGTCTACCCGCTGCTGTACACCCAGGCTGCTGCACCCCATGCACTCCCACTGCCTGGAGGTGACTGCGTGCGGCTGCGTACCCAGGCTGCTGCACCCCATCCACTCCCACTGCCCGGAGGTGACTGCCCACTGCTGCGCAAACAAGCCTCTCTGCTCACCTTACACCACCGGCGTGTGTCGAAGAAGGTCCACCACGAGCCGAAGAAACCTCCTCACCCATTGTGTACACACGGAGAGCGGAGCTCACAATTCAGGTTGAGTGTTGATTGCAGGATGGCCACGCTTCATCGCAGGCCTGCAAGACAAAAAGCAAGATAAGATTGTGCGTCATGCGTCCATCAAAGGAGAGAGAAAGAGAGATAGAGAGAGAAAGAAAGAATGAGAGGAAGACAGAGAGAAAAAGAAAGAAGGGGCGAGAGGAAGACAGAGAGAAAGAGAGAAACAGTGGGAGTGACAGGAAGAGAGAGAGAAAA
This sequence comes from Calotriton arnoldi, assembly GCA_963921515.1. NCBI lineage: Eukaryota > Metazoa > Chordata > Amphibia > Caudata > Salamandridae > Calotriton > Calotriton arnoldi. The sequence continues at coordinate 236,924 of CAWUFW010014023.1, forward strand.
AGAAAGAAAGAGTGAGAGGAAGACAGAGAGAAAGAGTGAGAGAGTGAGAGAAGAAGAGAGAGAGAAAGAGTGTGAAGGAGAGAAAGGAAGAGATGAAGAGGGATAGTGAGTGCTGTGTCTCCAACCACGTGCCAGGACCTAGTGGAGCCCTCAAGCTCCCACATCTAAACATAGTACAGAATTAGTAATGGGAGAGTATATACGATTGCGTACGCCTAAATCGCTGTGCCGCCTTTGTGTATCCACTCCCGCCGCCCAGACGTATTTGCCCACCGCTGCGCACCCAGGCCTCACTGCTCACCTTTTCGCAGACAGGGCACCCTCTGCATCATGCAGTCCCACTCCGCAGGCCAATAGGTCTCACATTTGGTGCTGCGTCTTGATTTTGCCATGCCAGAGGACATACTAGTGCACCTATCATCATCGCAGGTTGCACACCCGCTCAGTCCTTGCGGTGCCACTAACTCAGTGAACAGTGAGACCACGTGGTGGTAGGCCTCCCTGTTTGGTGGCTCAGGCCTACACTGCGGTCCAGCAGGGCACACAAAACCTGAGATGTCCAGACCGCCGGGAAAGGCCATCACTGCAGGCTGTATACCCGCTCAGCAGTTACGGTACCCGTACCTCAGTGGACCGAAAGTCACTGTCCCGTGCCGGTGTGCCTGTGCCAGCCGCAGTGCATCTGGTGCGAGCAACTCTGAAATGGTGTCGAGCACGTGCGCCCGGTCTTTTTTATTGGCAGGGTCACATGTCCTGTGATGCCTGTGCTGGATGGGTGTGGTGTGGGTATATACTAGCCGTGAGGGAGTGGCTGTGGCGTACTGACAACTAGGGTGTGACCAGCAGATCACTGCAATGAAAATCTGGGCCATGTAGCGTTGTTGTCCTTCCCTGTAAGCGTAAGCGGAGTGGGCTGGCCTGGCGTATGCCAGTTCTGCGTGAGGCTGTGAAGAATGACTCCGGAGCTATGGGCGTAGCTCCATCGTGAGCTGTATGAGGAATCAACTGATGTGGCACTGTTGCCAGATTGGGCTAGATCACGCACAATTGGGCTATATTTTACCCGGTTGTGCAGTACAATTTAGGTTTGTGCTAGTTGCCAGATTATAAATATATATACAGCGCTCCAGCAAACTAGTATGTTAAAGCGCTTTATTAGACAAATATTTACTTGGCAGCCTGCTGCAACATCAATTCCAATCCATTCACCGCCTGCTTGACGATGTCCCTGCCCCTCCTTCCTTAAAGTAGCAATATTGGGCTAGTTTGGGCTACTTTTTGGTTGCCTTTGGGCTAGAGAATGCTTAAAAAATCTTGCAACACTGGCATGCCGGTGTTCTTGTTGTAGTGCTGCCGTCACCCTGGTCGCAAGCGTCAATGTGTCACTCTGTGAGCCAAGTCCCTGAACATGGCCAACATGGAAGGTACGGGGAATCACTGACCCTACATTCATCCATAGTTACACACAAGAAAGATGGTGGACATGACACATCTGTGTGGGTGTGAATGTTTATTGCACATTCAGTGGAGTATTGCAGCTGTAGCAATACTGGGCCATGCAAAATCCAAATTTCAGTTTTTGGGACATGGAGGGCAGCCAATTAGAGACAAGCTCGTTGTCGGAGTTAGGGTGCGCCAACATATGTACTTATACAATCACTCCGCCAATCCCCACGCACGTATAAATTCACTATACACTCTCCTTGCAGTACTCTAATCATCTAGTCTCTACGTACGTACTTGTACAATGACCGAGACAAAGTTACATAACCAAAGTTTTCTCCCACTGTCAAAGGTAAGTTGGTTGCATACGCTGTCCAGAGCACAATGTAATGTGGTAGGGCCCAGGGGCAGTATGTTGCATACATAATGCACACACGGACACAGATAGATAGTGGAACTGTGTACGAGCACGTGCACTCGACTCCTTTTTATTACCAGGGTCACATGTCCAGTGACGTCTGTGCTGGATGCGTGTGGGGTGAGTGTAAGCCAGCCCTCCGGGAATGGTTGGTGCTGGTAACAAGTACAACAGTAATCATCAGATCACACACAGAGATTCAATCATAAAGGGTCCATGACTTGTGCTACACTAAGTTAGGGGCACCAGATCTGAAATCATACACAAAATATTCTGTCATAAAGGGTCCATCAGTTGTGGTGGACTGAGGTAGGAGCATCAGAAGCATTCTGCGTGTGCACAGCTAGCGATGATGCGTGGTCCGGGCGGGCCGCACTGGGAGCAATGTGTCATGCCTACTGGACTCCGTCATCTGGAATTGCGACTCAATCTGAATTGTGAGCCCTGCTGTCCGCAGTGTAGATCGAAGGCAGTAGTCAGCACAGACATCGAGGAAAGCTTTTGTGTCACTTCCTCTTGAGAAAATTCAACGACAAAGAGTACAATTCTGTCTGCAATTAATAAATCAAGACTGAATTCAAATTGTGAGCTCTGCTGTCCGCAGTGTGGACTGCCATTCAGTGTTCCTTTGGACTTGCAAGATGAATTTGGTCATTGTACTAAAGCTATAATTGATATCAAAAAAGTTCTTGAAGCAAGGATACTAAAAGGATATTATGTAGGTTTAAGGGTACGTGGCGATGACTTATGGTGCAGTGAGCTAGTGGCAACTGAAGCACTCAACGTGTGCGCATCCTGCGATGATGCGTGGTCCGTGTGGGCCGCACTGGTAGCAATGTCTTTTGTTTAATGAATTCTGCCTTAATAAGGCCACGTGGTGTTTACTTGTGGTGCACTGAGTTAGTGGTACCTCTGGCGCTCAGCGTGTACACAGCCTGCGATGATGCGTGGTCCGGGCGGGCCATACTGGGAGCAATGTGTCATGCCTACTGGACTCCGTCATCTGGAATCGCAACTCAATCTGAATTGTGAGCCCTGCTGTCCGCAGTGAAGATCGAAGGCAGTAGTCTGTACAGACATAACTGTGCAGTGCTGTGCCGCTGTGTTCGCAGGGGGCTTGTGTCGAGGAGGCCCACGGTCATGGCGGCAGCCACGTGGCAGGGTGAGGGTTGCCGCTCTGGCAAACGCGTTGGCTTTCACACAAGTGAACCACGCCCAGAACCCTGGCCTATTTATTCACACTTCTACGCTGGAGTGGCGTACGTTGGACCAGCCCACTGTGCTTCTGCTTACAGGGGGCGACGACACAGGTTCATGACCGAGATCTTCCCCACTGCCTGAGGTAACATGGTTGCGTCCACTGTCCATAACACTACAAGCACCAGCTTGTTTTTGGATCGCACAGCAGATAGGTTTAATGAATATTATAATTAGAAATTAGCATTTATAAAAACCTTTGAAATTCACTGAAAAAACCATAGGTTTCAGAGACGTTATAGTTACAAATTATCATGTTAAAAACCTTTGAAATTCACTGAAAAAACCATAGGTTTCAGGGATGTTATAGTTACTTGCACATTTCACTCGTACAAAACCATAGAAATTAGGCCGTTATAGTTAGTTGAGCTAACTATAACTCACGCCCCCACAATGCACTGCTGAGGACGTCACATATTACATCATTCATGACATGGTCAGTGATATCACTGATGACATCACTGATGACATCTCAAATTACATCACTGATGACATCATCCACGTGAAAATCTGATGCACCTCCTCATACCTTAATAAAACATTTGATACACCCATTCTAAATACAGACTACCATTTTCGAAACAATACAGACACCAATACCAGTTACTACATACGCACGCACTGATTCCTAGGTCTACACACACATCCACTCATTCACCCATATAGTTACTCATACATGCAGTGACTCATCAATACAACACTATTATAGGCACTCATACACCTATACAAACACTCACACACCGCCACTCATCCAGAGTTACTCACACATCTAGTCAGTCATGCAAAGAATCAATCACACTTCTATTTACTCAGCTATACAGTTATACACACACAACCTCACTTATTCATAGTGATATTAACATATACTTACTCTCTTATACAATCACTGATACAAGTACACACTCATCCATACAGCACTCTCACAATCACTGACTCTCACGTATAGTCATTTATATACTCCAACTCTCTCATGCACTGCGTTTTACATATGTAGTTACTTGGACATGTAGCACTGAGATATCCATTCACTCACCAACACACCCATACACACACTCACCCACCCATACAGCTGTTTCCACATGCACTCTTGAACCCATACACCCAGTGAATAAAGAACTCACACATCTATGCACAAAGTCACACACCTCCCACCCACTCACACACACACTCAGGCACCCATACAAATACTCAAGCAACCAATCAATAACCCATATAGACACTCATGTAGCTACTCATCAACTAATGCAGCAGCTTACACAGCAATAGACAGACTGATACAGACATTCACACAGTTTAGTCACTAACCCATGAATTCAGTAAGAGACATTTAATCACTCACTTATACAGTTAGTCACACACCTACTAAATCCTCCATCCACACACTTATACAGCCACTCATTCTACAATATACCTTGGCCAATATATTTATAAAACATATTTAAACTTTACAGAAACACACAGTCACTGGATGATGTCATCAGTGATGTCATTTGAGATGTCATCAGTGATGTCATCAGTGATGTCACTGACCATGTCATGAATGATGTAATATGTGACGTCATCAGCAGTGCATTGTGGGGCGTGAGTTATAGTTAGCTCAACTAACTATAACGGCCGAATTTCTATGGTTTTGTACGAGTGAAATGTGCAAGTAACTATAACGTCCCTGAAACCTATGGTTTTTTCAGTGAATTTCAAAGGTTTTTAACATGTTAATTTGTAACTATAACGTCCCTGAAACCTATGGTTTTTTCAGTGAATATATATATATATATATATATGTAACCAAAAACGCCCAGAAGCTTGAGGCCGCACAAATGGAGTTTGTAACTCACCTGCAGCTGTGTGCGGCCTCAAGCTTCTGGGCGTTTTTGGTTACATATTATGCGGCGGTTCCAGGCCGCAGAGGGATCGCACTGCCCGCAACCAACGGGACTAGGGGAGAGGAAGATTCCTCTTTCCGAAGCTGCAGGGTACCTTTAATGAAGCCGGCAGAGTATCATCCAAGGCTCAATGGAGGGCCGAGAATAATCGTCCATAATTAGCTGCAGCAGAGGTAACCCACCAGAGGGCGTTATTTGGCAAAATGAGACCTCATATCCCAGCGTGCATTTGAAAATTAACTTCCACCAAGGGAGGAGCACTGATAGCTCACTAACCACAAACACGCAGGGGAAATGCGGCAGCCATAAATCACCTCCGCTGACACGGCCTCTGAGGAGATGCAAACAGCGGTATCGAAACGCGTCAGGCCATGGACTTCAAAGGGATGTTAAGCTGCCTGCTTGGTTCAAATGGAGTTTGTAACTCACCTGCAGCTGTGTGCGGCCTCAAGCTTCTGGGCGTTTTTGGTTACATATATATATATATATATATATATATATATATTATCTACTAGCGGTCGCCAGTAGATAGTGTCCCGGGGTGCCCACCCCCGGGACACTGCTGTTTGCTATGACAGGGCGGGAGCCTCGCGGCTCCCGTACTGTCATAGCAAACTTGCTTTGAATTTTGGAAGAGAGAGCAGGAAACCTGCTCTCTCTTCCAAAATTCAAAGCAAATTGCTTTTCCACAAGGGGAGCTGCATCTTAGTAGCTCCCCATGTGGAAAAGCAATGCTGGCTCCCGAGGGACGCGGGGAGCCGGCGGGACCGTGGGGGGATTGGGGACCCCCCCACAGTCCCCAACGGAGTGGCCCAGCCCTGGGGGATGGGGTCCCCGGGGTTAACAAGTGGCCCAGGAGGGGGGCCACGCGGCCCCCTTCCCCAAAATTTTAAAAAAAAGGCCGGCCCCTGGGGATGGGGTCCCCGGGGCCATAAGTGGCCTGAGGAGGGGGACAACGCAGCCCCCCTCCAAAACAATTAAAAAAATAAATAAAGGCCATGCCCCGGGGGATGGGGTCCCCGCGGTCGATTAAGGCCTCGGGAGGGGGGCCACGCGGCCCCCTTCCAAATTTAAAAAAAAATAAATAGCGGGCAGGCCCTGGGGGATGGTGTCCCCAGGGCAAATAACTTACAAACAGAAGGGGGGCCAGACAGCCCCCCTTCTTAAAAATAAAAAATAAAAAATACCGGCATCGCGCCGGAGGCCACGCCCCCTCCTTGCAGCACTCTGCAAACGCACCCCCTGGCACGTTTGCAGATGGGGAATGAATTCCCCTTGAATACTGGGGGTCCCTGGGGGCCAACTAGCCCTCCAGGAACCTCCAGTATGCGCCAGGGGGCTGCGTTGCAGAGAGGTGTTCTGAGGCCACGCCCCTTTTTACACCTCTCTGCAACGCAGCTCTGTGGCGCTTAATGGAGGTAGCTGGTGGGCTAGTTGCACCCCAGGGACCCTCAGGATTCAAGGGGAGTTAATCCCCCAACTTAAAACGCGCCACGGGGCGCATTTGCACAGTGGTGAAGGGAGGGGGCGGGGCCTGAGGTGACATGTGTGCAAACATGCCCTGTGGCGTGTTTTAAGTTGGGGGATTAAGTCCCCTTGAATCCTGAGGGTCCCTGGGGTCCAACGAGCCCACCAGGTACCTCCAGTAAGCGCCACAGAGCTGCGTTGCAGAGAGGTGTAAAAAGGGGCGTGGCCTCAGACCACCTCTCTGCAACGCAGGGCTGTGGTGCTTACTGGAAGTACCTGGTGGGCTAGTTGGGCCCCAGGGACCCTCAGGATTCAAGGTGACCTAATCCTGCAACTTAAAACGCGCCATGGGCGCGTTTGCACAGTGGTGAAGGGAGGGGGCGGGGCCTGAGGTGACATGTGTGCAAACACACCCTGTGGCGTGTTTTAAGTTGGGGGATTAAGTCCCCTTGAATCCTGAGGGTCCCTGGGGTCCAACTAGCCCACCAGGTACCTCCAGTAAGCGCCAGAGAGCTGCGTTGCAGAGAGGTGTAAAAAGGGGCGTGGCCTTGGACCACCTCTCTGCAACACAGGCCTGTGGTGCTTACTGGAAGTACCTGGTGGGCTAGTTGGGCCCCAGGGACCCTCAGGATTCAAAGTGACCTAATCCCCCAACTTAAAACGTGCCAAGGGGCGCGTTTGCACAGTGGTGAAGGGAGGGGGCAGGGCCTCAGGTGACATGTGCGCAAACACGCCCTGTGGTGCGTTTTAAGTTGGGGAATTAATTCCCCTTGAATCCTGAGGGACCCTGGGGGCCAACTAGACCACCAGGTACCTTCAGTAAGCACAACAGAGTTGCGTTGCAGAGAGGTGAAAAAAGATGCGTGGCCTCGGAACGCCTCTCTGCAACTCAGCTCTGTGGTCCTAACTGTAGGTACCTGGTGGGCTAGTTGGGCGCCAGGGACCCTCAGGATTCAAGGGGACTTAATCCCGCAACTTAAAACGCGCCACGGGGCACGTTTGCACACATGTCACCTCAGGCCCTCCCTCCCTTCACCACTGTACAAACGCGCCCCGTGGCGCGTTTTGAGAGGTAGTTTTAATCCCCCTGCCCTATTATGTGCTAGGGACTTACAGAGGAGGTCATGCTAATCACAGGGGTACCCCAACGCATAGTGTTCCCTAGTGTATGTAGGTGTTTTCACTGTATTCTAAGTGTATTTTAGCATAGCACTGGCTCTGGTTAGTCAGAGTCAGTTACCACCAGTACCCGTCTGAAAAAGTTGTGGGCACAGGATGATTTTGCAACAAGGCCTCTTTCTGCTCCTCTGTTGGTTCTTTCTGCACATCTTTTGCTTCTTCCTGCACTTTTCTTCGTCTTTGTGGACTTCTGTTGCTTCTTTCTGCATTTCTTTTGCTTCTTTCTGTGCGTTTTTCTTCTTTCTTCACATGTCCTACCTCTGTAGGCATAGTTAGAAACTAGCATTTAAAAAACCTTTGAAATTCACTGAAAAAACCATAGGTTTCAGGCACGTTATAGTTAGAAATTAGAATTTAAAAAACCTTTGAAATTCTCTTAAAAAACCATAGGTTTAAGGCACGTTATTGTTAGAAATTAGCATTTAAAAAACCTTAGAAATTCACAGAAAAAACCATAGGTTTTAGGGAAAGTTATAGTTAGTTGGACATTGCACTCGTACAAAATCCGTGAAATTCCACCGTTATAGTTCGTTCAGCTAACTATAACTCGCGCCCCCGCAATGCACTGCTGATGACGTCACATATTACATCACTCATGACATGGTCAGTGACATCACTGATGACATCACTGATGACATCTCAAATGACATCACTGATGACATCACTGATGACATCATCCATGTAATAATTTGATGCATCTTCTCATGCCCTAATATAACTTTTGATACACCCACTCTAAATTACAGACTGCCATTCTCAAAACCATAGACACTCCAACACCAATAACTACATACCCACTCACTGATTCTTAGGTCTACACACACATCCACTCACTCACCCGTACAGTCACTCATACTTACGGTCACTCAGTACAGGACTATCATATGCACTCATACACCTACATAGACACTCACACACCGCCACTCATCCTTAGAGGTACTCACACACCTAGTCAGTCATGCAAATAATTAATCACACTGCCATTTACTCACCTATACAGTTATACACACACCAGCTCACTTACTCATACAAATACTAGCACATTCTTACGCTCTTATACAATCACTGATACAAGTACACACTCATCCATACAGCCACTCTCACAATCACACACTCTCACTTATAGCCATTTATATACTCCAACACACATATATACTGCCATCCACATATGTAGTTACTCACACATGTACCACTGAGATATACATTCACTCACTAACACACCCATACACACACTCACCCACCCATACAGTCCATCACAGATGCACTCTTTAAACCATGCACCCAGTGAATCACCCACTCACACATCTATGCACAGAGTCACACACACCCCACCCACACAAACACTCAGGCACCCATACAGATACTCAGACAACCAATCAATAACTCATATAGACACTCATGTAGCTATTCACAAACCCATGCAGCCACTTACACAGCAACAGACAGACGGATACAGACATTCACCCAGTTTAGTCACTAACCCATGCATTCAGTAAGATACGTTTAATCACTCACTTATAGAGTTAGTCACGCACCTACTAAATCATCCATTCAGACACTTATACACCCACTCATTCTTCAATACGCCTTTCCCTATATATATTAAACATATTTAAACTTTACAGAAACACACAGTCACTGGATGATGTCATCAGTGATGTCACTGACCATGTCATGAGTGATGTAATATGTGACGTCATCAGCAGTGCATTGCGGGGGCGCGAGTTATAGTTAGCTGAACTAACTATAACGGGGGAATTTCACTGGTTTTGTACGAGTGCAATGTCCAACTAACTACAACTTTCCCTAAAACCTATGGTTTTTTCAGTGAATATATATATATATATATATATATGTGTGTGTTAGAACGAGGGGGTTCAAATCCCCACCCGCCGCCCCCAATGTTAGAACTGGGGGTCTCTAGTTGGCTGAGGTAGGTACCTTAGACCAAATAGCGACCCTTGCTTCTAAGTCAGGGAAAGGAAGGACACCTTCTCAGATAGCCCCTGCTCACCCTTTCGGTAGCTTGGCACGAGCAGCCAGGCTTATCTCCAAGGCAAATGTGTAAAGTATTTGCAACCACGCTCTCAGTAACACAGTGATAACACCACACACTTGAGCTCCGGGTGCACACGATCACAGGGCAATCCTCACGAAGGTATCAGGCTGCACGAAGCATACGCACACAGTGTCGCTGAGACTCACTTGGACTCCGGGTGCACACGATCACAGGGCAATCCTCGCGAAGGTCTCAGGCTGCACGAAGCACACGCACGCAGCGTTGCTGAGACTCACTTGGACTCCAGGTGCACACGATCACAGGGCAATCCTCAGGAAGGTCTCAGGCTGCACGAAGCACACGCACACAGCGTCGCTGAGACTCACTTGGACTCCGGGTGCACACGATCACAGGACAATGCTCACGAAGGTCTCAGGCTGTACAAAGCACATGCACACAGCGTCGCTGAGACTCCCTTGGACTCCGAGTGCACACGATCACGGGGAAGTTCTTACGCAGGTCTCAGGCTGCAAAAAGCACATGCACACAGCGTCGCTGAGACCCACCTGGAAAGTTTTATGTTCCTGAGTTTCCACAACAGGCAGCCAGCTCTCCTCGGGCCCTTGGGGACAAGTTACTTCAGGACACAGCACACAGCAAAGTCCTTTCAAGCAGGGGGACACAGCACACAGCAAAGTCCCTTAGCCTCTCCTTGGTTAAATCAGCAAACTGCAGGCCAGCCCCAGAACACACAGCAAGGGTCAGTCCTTTCCTTCAGTCTCTTCAGCTGTTTCTTCCTTGGCAGAGGTTCCTCTTGACCACGAAGTAGTTTCAATCCTTTTCAGTCTTGATCAGTCCAACGTTCAGAGGTTTCAGCTCTCATAGTTATACCCCTAAATGTCTTTGTGTTCAGGGGGGCACTGACCCCTGTCTAAAACAGTTCTGGGTGTCTCCCTGCCAGTGACACCTTCTTCCTTTGATAGTGGGGGTCTGGGTCCTCAATCACTCAGCAGGAGATGGAGCCTTTGCTTTATGGCAGCAGCCCAGGCCTCTTCACCTCCAGGGGCTACTCTTCCCCCATACACTCCAGATGCAGGTCAGCCTGTTGCTGTCTCACCTCCTCCCCTGGGTCAGGACATTTCCCAGATCCTATCACATTCAAATCCAGACAGTCAATCCACAACCAGGCAGAGACACACAGAATTGTTAGAACAAAAAAACCAGCCACTTCTAAAAGTGTGGTTTCTAAACACACAATTCAAAAACCACCTTCACAAAAAGATATGTTATTACATTGTGAGCTCAGGCACACTAAACTTCACCTCTCCATCTTAAACCTATGGGAAGATAGGCGGCTGGAAACATATTACACAGCCTCCCCCATTCTATCCTATGGGCAAGATGGCCTTGCAACAGTGAAAAATGAATTTGGCAGTTTTTCACTGTCAGGACATGGTACACACCTTAGTACATGTCCTACCTTTCACATACACTGCACTCTGCCCAGTGGGCACCTTGGGCCTACCATAGGGGTGTCTGATGTGCATAAACAGGGAAGGGTAAGGCCTGGCAAGTGGGTGCACTTGTCAGGACAACAAGGCAGTTTAACAAACTGTGCGCAGGCACTGCAGTGGCAGGCCTGAGATCTCTTTTCAGGGCTACTTATGTGGGTGGCATAATTAGTGCTGCAGGCCCACTAGTAGCATTTGTATTACCAGCCCTGGCACACATAGTGCACTTTACTAGGGACTTTACTAGTAAGACAAACATACCAATTATGGACAACCAATTACCATTACACTTTATACAGGGAGCACTTGCACTTTGACACTGATCAGCAGTGGCAAAGTGCCCAAAGCATCTAAGTTGGCAACACCATGTCAGAAAAAGGTCTAGGGGAAGGCAAAATGTTTAGGGAACTTTAGCCAAAAAGGGCCAAGTCCAACACAACCCCCTCCCAGCCTAAAGCCAGGGTAGACCAATCAACTACCTTGATGGACTTCCCTGCTTGGGGCGATAGAACACGGACTCAGGCCCGCTACTGCAGGAACACCCTCCTGTTCTATGCCTTCCTGACCCCAGGGAGTTCTCTTGGTCACTACTCCCTGGGCCAACTATGCTGCCCCATGTGTACTTCCTGGCAGTCGCGGGCCCTCTAGGGGTGCTGGTCGTTTGCCAACTCCCACCTAGAGCGGTACCCCTGGAAGACCCATCGGCCAGGATACTGTCTCCAGTCATCCTGCCCTCCAGGTTAGAGGTGGGGTTACCCCGGTCACTTTTAGGGGACCTAGCCCTACTGGCTGGGCACTGTACCATGGGTTTTCCCAGGGGGAAACCCTTCTCCCTTAACCTTCCATTTAGAATTTTGTGCCTGCCACTTAGGAATGGCACCCACAAACTTCAGAACCGCGGGAGCTCTGGTGACAGACGCCCCACATTCTCCCGATGTTAGGGGTTCTTCCTTACACAGCTGGCAAGTAGGCGCTAGGCCTCCAACCTGGTGCTCCTCTAAGGAACCCTCCAGCCTCTGGGGTGGGGTTGTGGTCCCCCGGGGATGCTGCTCATACTCCCTCCCTCTCCTTTGAGACAGGGTGCTAGCCTGCACGCCCCCCCACTTCTCTGGGACCTGACTGCTCTACTCTGTCCTTTTTCCCTCCCACGGGACTGGAAGATCCCTGAGTTGCTGCTGGGGTTCCCCTTTGGTGTCTCTTCAGACCCCCCGACCCATGACCAGGGGCCGGTCTCGGGGGCAAGCTCCTGGGAATCAAAGAGCTAGCAGTCTAACAGGTGTTGGCGCAATTCTGAAAAATATTTACTGAGCCAAGGCTCCCTGGAGCCCAAATTGAGCAATCCTTTGTAATCATTCGCCATGCTAACCATCACCCAATCCTCCAGTGCCCTCGTGTACTCATCCAGATCCTCCACCCGAGTACTGGATTTCAGTCTCTGGAAGTCCCTGAACTTCTGCAGGTACTGTTCAGGAGTGAGCCCATACCTGAGGCATAAAGCCTCCTTCATATTGGCGAAGGTTAGGGTTCCCGCCCTCTCTAAAGGTGGTAAAACATCCCTCCCCGAAGCCTCAAAGTGTTTCCATAGGCACGCCCCCCAATGCTTCTCAGGCACCTCATTCATCCTTAGTGCGATCTCATATGCAGTGAACCACGCATAAATATCATCACCCCTTTGGTAATCTTGCACTAAGTCTTTGGGAATGTACACCTTACCCGCTGGCACTGGTTGTGTGCTGCCACCATTCGAACTGGACTCCGCCTGTTTAGCCTTAATGTCCAGTTTCCTCATGCTTAACTCATGAGCTAAGAGAATCTTCTTCTCTTCCAAGGCGAGAGCGTTCCTGCTCTCCTCTGCGCGCTTTTCACATTCAATGAGCAGCTTTTTCTCTTCTGCTTGAGCCTTAAGTTTTAAAACCTCCAACTCATGCTCTCTGACCCTTTGGTTTTCCTCCTGCTCCTCTGGGGAAAAACTCCTCCCTGAATGGTTACTACAAGCCCCTGAGGCTGGTCCTTCCACCGGCAAATCCTGTGGACCAAATCCATTTCCTGGGTCATCCTCATCCACCTCAGCATCACCTGTCTCCTGAGCCTTTTTGGCTTCCCACCAGGCCCTTAAGGCCATTTGCAGCTCCTCCTTCTTGGCGCTACTTTTCATGGGACATCCCAAAGCTCTGCAGAATTGCCTCAATTGATCAACTTTGTAGGTAAGCAATGCCTCAATGTCGAATTCCAATTCTGCAGCCCCACTGGCTACTTGACTCCTCTGAGACATGATGTGTGGCTTAAATGGCGCTCAAAAATAGAACCAAAAATCAAAACACAATATGTGGTTGCGTCGTGGTCTGCGCTAAACTAGTGATGTACACCAATCACTGTGAGTGAATTTGCAAATACACGTTCAAATCCCCAACCGCTGACCACCAATGTTAGAACGGGGGGTTCAAATCCCCTCCCGCTGCCACCAATGTTAGAACTGGGGGTCTCTAGTTGGCTGAGGTAGCTACCTTAGGCCAAATAAGGACCCTTGCTCCTAAGTCAGGGAAAGGAAGGACACCTTCTCAGATAGCCCCTGCTCGGTAGCTTGGCACGAGCAGCCAGGCTTATCTCCAAGGCAAATGCGTAAAGTATTTGCAAACACGCTCTCAGTAACACAGTGATAACACCACAAAGGGACTCCACACGAGTTTCATAAAAAACAAATATATGTTTATATAAAAAAAGATATACGATGAGACCACACGATAAAAATCCAACATATGCGTATTTGTAATATTTCACCTTGCCTGTTATTAGGCCAGCAAGCACTGGTAGGTTCTTGCAGTATTAATGAGCCATTCTCGATGATCTAAAGCAGTCCTAATGCAATGCTATGCAGTTCGTAATGCAAAAATCAGGCAATTCGTAATGCACCAATCAGGCAGTTCGTAATGCGAAAATAATGCAGTTCGTAATGCAACAATCAGGCAGTTCGTAATGCAAAAAATAAGGCACTTCGTAATGCAACAATCAGGCAGTTCGTAATGCAAAAAATAAGGCACTTCGTAATGCAACAATCAGGCAGTTCGTAATGCAAAAATAAGGCACTTCGTAATGCAACAATCAGGCAATTCGTAATGCAAAAAAAAGGTACTTCGTAATGCAACAATCAGGCAGTTCGTAATGCAAAAATAAGGCACTTCGTAATGCAACAATCAGGCAGTTCCTAATGCAAAAATAAGGCACCAATCGCGGTGCTCTGGACGATCTCTATGCCACTCTTACTGACTCGCGGTCAGCTTCTGCCAAAACATGCCCCCAAAACTGTTATGATGGAAAACAAAGTGTGATTCCACACTCCGGTACTGCCACTCCCCGGCACGTACGGGCCACGATACGGACTTGAGCGGAGGCTCGCCCTGCAAAGATGGGAAAGGCCGAGAGCGTTTCTCTTGTAGCCCGCACCCCGCCCCAGGCGGCGACACACGCACGCTCGCTGAGCGTTACCTGGGGGGTGCGATCTCACTCTCCTCGCGACTTGGGCCTCCGGTGCGACTTCGTTGATCTTGGGGCAGTGGAACTCGGGCCCCCGACGGGGATGGTTCGAGGTCCCTCCTTGGCAAAGGCAGGCTCAGGCCGGTGGCACAGCTCCTCTGGGGATGCCGGTCCGGGCCGATGGCAATGACGAATGCAGCACTTCTGGTCACGCTGTCGATCGAAGCAGAGAACAAGACTGCTCCGGGACACACAGTCACGGGGCAATTCTCACGAAGGTCTCAGGCTGCCACAGGGCACACGCACACAGCGTCGCTGAGACTCACTTGAGCTCCGGGTGCACATGATCACAAGGCAATCCTCACGAAGGTCTCAGGCTGCACGAAGCACTCGCACACAGCGTCGCTGAGACTCACTTGGACTCCGGGTGCACACGATCACAGGGCAATCCTCTCGAAGGTCTCAGGCTGCATGAAGCACACGCACACAGCGTCGCTGAGACTCACTTGGACTCCGGGTGCACACGATCACAGGACAATGCTCACGAAGGTCTCAGGCTGCATGAAGCACACGCACACAGCGTCGCTGAGACTCCCTTGGACTCCGGGTGCACATGATCACGGGGCAGTTCTTACGCAGGTCTCAGGCTGCAAAAAGCACACGCACACAGTGTCGCTGAGACCCACCTGGAAACTTTTATGTTCCGGAGTTTCCACAACAGGGAGCCAGCTCTCCTCGGGCCCTTGGGGACAAGTTACTTCAGGACACAGCACACAGCAAAGTCCTTTCAAGTAAGGGGACATAGCACACAGCAAAGTCCCTTAGCCTCTCCTTGGTTAAATCAGCAAACTGCAGGCCAGCCCCAGAACACACAGCAAGGGTCAGTCCTTTCCTTCAGTCTCTTCAGCTGTTTCTTCCTTGGCAGAGGTTCCTCTTGACCACGAAGTAGTTTCAATCCTTTTCAGTCTTGATCAGTCCAACATTCAGGGGTTTTAGCTCTCATAGTTATACCCCTAAATGTCTTTGAAGTCTTTGTGTTCAGGGGGGCACTGACCCCTGTCTAAACCAGTTCTGGGTGTCTCCCTGCCAGTGACACCTTCTTTGATAGTGGGGGTCTGGGTCCTCAATCACTCAGCAGGAGATGGAACCTTTGTTTTATGGTAGCAGCCCAGGCCTCTTCACCTCCAGGGGCTACTCCTCCCCCTACACTCCAGATGCAGGTCAGCCTGTTGCTGTCTCACCTCCTCCCCTGGGTCAGGACATTTCCCAGATCCTATCACATTCAAATCCAGACAGTCAATCAACAACCAGGCAGAGACACACAGAATTGTTAGAACAAAAAAAACAGCCACTTCTAAAAGTGTGGTTTCTAAACACACAATTCAAAAACCACCTTCACAAAAAGATATGTAATTAAATTGTGAGCTTAGGCACACTAAACTTCACCTCTCCATCTTAAACCTATGGGAAGATAGGCTGGAAACATATTACACAGCCTCCCCCATTCTGTCCTATGGGCAAGATGTCCTTGCAACAGTGAAAAACGAATTTGGCAGTTTTTCACTGTCAGGACATGGTACATACCTTAGTACATGCCCTACCTTTCACATACACTGCACCCAGCCCAGGGGGCACCTTGGGCCTACCATAGGGGTATCTGATGTACATAAAAAGGGAAGGGTAAGGCCTGGCAAGTGGGTGCACTTGTCAGGACAACAAGGCAGTTTAACAAACTGCACGCAGGCACTGCAGTGGCAGGCCTGAGATCTCTTTTCAGGGCTACTTATGTGGGTGGCACAATTAGTGCTGCAGGCCCACTAGTAGCATTTGTATTACCAGCCCTGGCACACATAGTGCACTTTACTAGGGACTTTACTAGTAAGACAAACATACCAATTATGGACAACCAATTACCATTACACTTTATACAGGGAGCACTTGCACTTTGACACTGATCAGCAATGGCAAAGTGCCCAAAGCTATCTAAGTTGGCAACACCATGTCAGAAAAAAGGTCTAGGGTGAAGGCAAAAGTTTAGGGAACTTTAGCCAAAAAGGGCCAAGTTGTATATATATATATATTTGTTTTTTTCACTGAAAAAACCATAAGTTTCAGGGACATTATAGTTAGAAAGTAACATTTAAAAAACATTAGAAATTCACTGAAAAAACCACAGGTTTCAGGGACGTAATAGTTAGTTGGACATTTCACTCTTCCAAAACCAGAGAAATTCGGCAGTTATAGTTACTTGAGATAACTATAACTCGCGCCCTCGCAATGCACTGCTGATGACGTCACATATTACATAATTCATGACATGGTCAGTGACATCACTGATGACATCACTGATGACATCTCAAATGACATCACTGATGACATCATCCAGTGACTGTGTGTTTCTGTAAAGTTTAAATATGTTTTATATATATATATATATATATATATATATATATGCCAACGCGTATTCAGGAATGAGTGGGTGTATACGTGTCTGAATGGATGATTTAGTAGGTGCATGACTGACTGTATAATGAGTGATTAAACGTGTCTTACTGAATGCATGGGTTAGTGACTAAACTGTGTGAATGTCTGTATCAGTCTGTCAGTTGGTGTATAAGCGGCTGCATGGGTTGGTGAGTAGCTACATGAGTTTCTATATGGGTTATTGATTGGTTGTCTGAGTATCTGTATGGGTGCCTGAGTGTCTATGTGGGTGGGTAGGGGGTGTGTGACTCTGTGCATAGATGTGTGAGTGGGTGATTCACTGGGTGTATGGGTTCAAGAGTGTATCTGTGAAGGGCTGTATGGGTGGGTGTGTGTGTATATGGGTGTGTTGGTGAGTGAATGGATGTCTCGATGGTACATGTGTGAGTAACTACATATGTGAAAGACAGTATATGTGAGTGTTGGAGTATATAAATGACTATATGTGAGAGTAAGTGATTGTGAGAGTGGCTGTATGTATGAGTGTGTGCTTGTATCAGTGATTGTATAAGAGAGTAAGTATGTGTTAGTATCTGTATGAATGAGTGAAGTGGTGTGTGTATAACTGTATAGGTGAGTAAATGGGAGTGTGATTGATTCTTTGCATGACTGACTAGGTGTGTGAGTAACTCTATGGATGAGTGGGGGTGTGTGAGTGTCTGTATAGGTGTTTAAGTGCATATGATAGTGCTGTATTGATGAGTGACTGCATGTGTGAGTGACTGTATGGGTGAATGAGTGGATGTGTGTATAGACCTAGGAATCAGTGAGTGGGTATGTAGTAACTGGTATTGTTGTGTCTATGGTTTCGAAAATGTTAGTCTGTATTTTAGAGTGGGTGTATTAAAAGTTTTATTAGGGTGTGAGGAGGTGCATCAGATTATCACGTGGATGATTTCATCAGTGATGTCACTGACCATGTCATGAATGATGTAATATGTGACATCATCAGCAGTGCATTGCAGGGACGTGAATTTCTCTGGCTTTGCAGGAGTGAAATGTCCAACTAACTATAACGTTCCTGAAACCTGTGGTTTTTTCAGTGAATTTCAAAGGTTTTTAAATGCTAATTTCTTACTATAACGTCCCTGAAACCTATGGTTTTTCAGTGAATTTCTAAGGTTTTTCAAATGCTAATATCTAACTTTGCCTACAGAGGTAGGACATGTGCAGAAAGAGGACGAAAGGCGCAGAAAGAAGCAAGAGAAATACAGAAAGAGGCAACAGAAGTCCAGGAAGAAGAAGAAAGGTGCAGAAAGAAGCACGAGTTAAGCAGAA
This sequence comes from Calotriton arnoldi, assembly GCA_963921515.1. NCBI lineage: Eukaryota > Metazoa > Chordata > Amphibia > Caudata > Salamandridae > Calotriton > Calotriton arnoldi. Next base: position 255,314 of record CAWUFW010014023.1, read on the forward strand.
AGAACCAACAGAGGTGCAGAAAGAGGCCTTGTTGCAAAGTCATCCTGTTCCCTGGGCACCCCCCAACTTTTTGCTGACTGGTACTGGTGGTAACTGACTCTGACTGACCCTGGGCTCTGCCTAACCAGGCCCGGAGCCAGTGCTATGCTGAAAGACACTTAGAATACAGTGAAAACACCTACATACACTAGGGTACACTTTGGGTAGGGGTACCCCTGTGATTGGCATGACCTACCCTGTAAGGCCCTAGTACATAATAGGGCAGGGGGATTACAACTACCTTCAAGTCCCTAGCATATAATAGGGCATGGCAGTTTAGAGGCCAGCAGCCCTTTTTGCACTTGCATGTGTGCACTGCTGAGCCTGAGGTCAGTTTAAAAGTAGTCCTGTGTGTGCAGAAAGAGGCAAGAGAGGTGCAGAAAGAGGCAAGAGCGGTGCAGAAAGAGAGAAGAAGGGTGCAGAGAGAGGCAAGAGAGGTGCAGAACAAAGCAAGAGAGGTGCAGAAAGAAGCAACAGAAGTACAGAAAGAAGCAACAGAGTTGCAGAAAGAGGGAAGAGGGGTACAGAAAGAGGTAAGGGAAGTGCAGAAAGAAGCAACAGAGGTGCGGAAATAGGCAAGAGAAGTTCAGAAAGAGGCAGCAGAGGTGCTGAAAAAGGCAGAAGAGGTGCAGAAAGAGGGAACAGGGGTGCAGAAAGAGAGAAGAGGGGAGCCGAAAGAGGCAAGAGGGGTGCAGACATTTGCAAGAGAAGTGCAGAAAGAAGCAAGAGAAGTGTTGAAAAAAACAACAGAGGTGCAGAAGGATACAAGAGGTGTACAGAAAGAGGCAAAAGAAGAGCAGAAACAAGCAAAAGAGATGTAGAAAGAGGCTAGAGGGGTACAGAAAGAGGCACGAGAGGTGCAGAAAGAATCAAGAGAGGTACACAAAGAGGGAAGAAGGGTGCAAAAAAAGGCAAGTGGGTACAGAAAAAAGCAAGAGAGGTGTAGAAATAAGCAAGAGAAGTGCAGAAAAAAACAACAGAGGTGCAGAAAGAAGCAAGAACAGTACAGAAAGAACCAACAGAGGTGCAGAAAGAGGCAAGAGAGGTGCAGAAAGAGGCAAGAGAAGTGCAGAAAGAAGCAAGAGAGGTGCAGAAAGAAGCAAGAGGTGCAAAAAGAGGCAAGAGCAGTGCAGAAAGAACCAAGAGACGTGCAGGAAAAGGGAAGTAGGATGCAGAAAGAGGCACGAGGGGTGCAGAAAGAAGAAAGAAAGGTGTAGAAAGAAGCAAGAGAAGTGCAGAAAGAAGCAACAGAGGTGCAGAAAGAGGCAAGAGGGATGCAGAAAGAGGCAAGAGAAGTGCAGAAGGAAGCAACAGAGGTGCAGAAAGAGGCAAGAAAAGTGCAGAAAGCGGCAAGAGAGTTGCAGAAACAGGCAAAAGAGGTGCACAAAGAGGGAACAGGGGTGCACACAGAGGCAAGAGAGGTACAGAAAGAAGCAACAGAGGTACAGAAAGAGGCAAGAGGGATGCAGAAAGAGGCAAGAGAAGTGCAGAAGGAAGCAACAGAGGTGCAGAAAGAGGCAAGAAAAGTGCAGAAAGCGGCAAGAGAGTTGCAGAAACAGGCAAAAGAGGTGCACAAAGAGGGAACAGGGGTGCACACAGAGGCAAGAGAGGTACAGAAAGAAGCAACAGAGGTACAGAAAGAGGCAAGAGGGATGCAGAAAGAGGTAAGAGAAGTGCAGAAGGAAGCAACAGAGGTGCAGAAAGAGGCAAGAAAAGTGCAGAAAGCAGCACGAGAGTTACGTAAACAGGCAAAAGAGGTGCACAAAGAGGGAACAGGGGTGCACACAGAGGCAGGAGAGGTAAAGAAAGAACCAACAGAGGTGCAGAAAGAGGCAAGAGCGGTATAGAAATGTGCAAGAGAGTAGCAGATAGAAGCAAGAGCAGTGCAGAAAGAACCAACAGAGGTGCAGAAAGAGGCAAGAGGGCTGCAGAAAGATGCAAGAGGGGGCAGAAAAAGGCAAGAGAGGTGCACACAGAGGCACGAGGGGTACAGAAATTTGCAAGAGAGGTGCAGAAAGAAGCAAGAGAAATGCAGAAAGAAGCAACAGAGATATAGAAAGAGGCAAGAGGGGTGCAGAAAGAAGCAAGAGAGTTCAGAAAGAGGAAAGAGGGGTGCAGAAAGAGGCAAGAGGGGTGCAGAAATTTGCAAGACAGGTGTAGAAAAAAACAAGAGCAGTACAGAAACAACCAAGAGAGGTGCAGAAAGAGGCAAGAGGGATGCGGAAAGAGGCAAGAAAGGTGCAGAAAGAAGCAACAGAGGTGCAGAAAGAGACAAGAGAACTGTTGAAATAGGCAAGAGAGTTGCAGAAACAGGCAAGAGATGTGAAGAAAGAGGGAACAGGGGTGCAGAAAGAGGCAAGAGAGGTACAGAAAGAGGGAAGAGAGGTGTAGAAAGAGGGAAGAAGGGTGTAGAAAGAGGCAAGAGGGGTGCAGAAAGAAGCAACAGAAATGCAGAAAGAAGCAAGAGGGGTGCAGAAAGAGGAAGAGAAGTGCAGAAAGAGGAAAGAGAGTTGCCGAAACAGGCAAAAGAGGTGCAGAAAGAAGCAAGAGCAGTGCAGAAAGAACCAACAGAGGTGCAGAAGGAGTCAAGCAGGGTGCAGAAAAAGGCAAGAGGAATGCAGAAATTTGCAAGAGAGGTGCAGAAAGAAGAAAGAGCAGTGCAGTAAGAAACAACAGAGGTACAAAAGAAGGCAAGAGGGGTGCAGAAAGACGCAAGAGCAGTGCAGAAAGAGCCAAGAGACGTGCAGGAAAAGGGAAGAAGGGTGCAGAAATTTGCAAGAGAGTTGCAGAAAGAAGAAAGAGCAGTGCAGTAAGAAACAACAGAGGTGCTGAAAGAGGCACGGAGGGTGCAGAAAGAGGCAAGAGAAGTGCAGAAAGAAGCAACGGAGGTACAGAAAGAGGCAAGAGTGGTGCAGAAAGAAGAACGAGAGGTTGAGAAAGAGGCAAGAGCGTTGTATAAAGAGGGAAGAGGGGTTCAGAAAGAGCCAAGAGGGGTGCAGAAAAAAGCAAGTGAGGTGCAGAAAGAGGCAAGAGAGGTGCAGAAACAGGCAAAGAGGTGCAGAAACCGGCAAGAGAAGTGCAGAAAGAGGCAAGAGAATTGCTGAAAGAAGCAACAGATGTGTAGAAAGAAGCAAGAGAAGTGAAGAAAGAGGGAAGACAAGTGCAGAAAGAGACAACAGGGGTGTAGAAAAAAGCAAGACAGGTGTAGAAAGAAGCATGAGAAGTGCGGAATGAAGCAACAGGGGTGCAGAAAGAGGCAAGAGAAGTGCAGAAAGAAGCAACAGAGGTACAGAAGGAAGCAAGAGAACTGCAGAAAGAGGCAAGAGAGTTGCACAAACAGGCAAAATAGGTGCATAAAGATGGAACAGGGGTGCAGACAGAGGCAAGAGAGGTATAGAAACAGGTAAGAGGGTTGCAGAAAGAGTCAAGAGGGGTGCAGACATTTGCAAGAGAGGTGCAGAAATTTGCAAGAGCAGTGCAAAAGAACCAACAGAGGTGCAGAAGGAGGCAAGAGAACTGCAGAAAGAGGCAAGAGAGTTGCACAAACAGGCAAAAGGGGTGCAGAAAGAGGGGACAGGTGGACAGACTGAGGCAAGAGAGGTGAAGAAAGAGGGAAGAGGGGTGCAGAATAAGGCAAGAGGGATGCAGAAATTTAGAACAGAGGTGCAGAAAGAAGCAAGAGCAGTGCAGAAAGAAACAACAGAGGTGCAAAAAGAGGCAAGTGAGGTGCAGAAGGAGGCAAGAGAGTTGTAGAAACAGGCAAAAGGGGTGCAGAAAGAGGGAACAGGTGGACAGACTGAGGCAATAGAGGTGGAGAAAGAGGGAAGAGGGGTGCAGAAAAAGACAAGAGGGATGCAAAAATTTGGAACAGAGGTGCAGAAAGAAGCAAGAGCAGTGCAGAAAGAACCAACATAGGTGCAAAAAGAGGCAAGTGAGGTGCAGAAGGACGTAAGCGAACTGCAGAAAGAGGCAAGAGAGTTGCAGAAACAGGCAAATGGGGTGCAGAAAGAGGGAACAGGTGGACAGACTGATGCAAGAGAGGTGAAGAAAGAGGGAAGAAGGGTGAAGAAAAAGGCAAGAGGGATGCAGAAATTTGGAACAGAGGTGCAGAAAGAAGCAAGAGCAGTGCAGAAAGAACCACCAGAGGTGCAAAAAGAGGCAAGTGAGGTGCAGAAGGAGGCAAGAGAACTGCATAAAGAGGCAAGAGAGTTGTAGAAACAGGCAAAAGGGGTGCAGAAAGAGGGAACAGGTGGACAGACTGAGGCAAGAGAGGTGAAGAAAGAGGGAAGAGGGGTGCAGAAAAAGGCAAGAGGGATGCAGAAATTTGGAACAGAGGTGCAGAAAGAAGGAAGAGCAGTGCAGAAAGAACCAACAGAGGTGCCGAAAGAGGCAAGAGGGGTACAGAAAGAGGCAAGTGAAGTGCAGAACGAAGCAAAAGAGGTACAGAAAGAACCAACAGAGATGGAAAAAGAGGCAAAAGGGGTGTAGAAAGGTTTAGGAGAGGTACACCAAGAGGGGTACAGAAAGAGGCAGGAGGGGTGCAGAAAGAAGGAAGAGAACTGCAGAAAGAAGCAACAGAAGTGCTGAAAAAGGCACAAAGGGTGCAGAAAGAGACAAGAAATTTGCAGAAAGAAGTAACAGAGGTACAGAAAGAGGCAAGAGTGGTGTAGAAAGAGGGAAGAGGGGTGTAGAAAGAGGCAAGAGAGTTGCAAAAAGAGGGAAGAGGGGTGCAGAAACAGGCAAAAGGGGTGCAGAAAGAAGAAAGTGAGGTGCATAAAGAGGCAGGAGAGGTGCAAAAGAGGCAAGAGAGGTACAGAAAGAGGCAAGAGAAGTGTTGAAAGAGGCAAGAGAGGTGCAGAAGGAGGCAAGAGAACTGCAGAAACAGGCAAGAGAGTTGCAGAAAGAGGCAAGAGATGTGCAGAAAGAGGGAACAGGGGTGCAGAAAGAGGCAAGAGAGGTGCAGAAAGAGGGAAGAGAGGAGTAGAACGAGGGAAGAAGGGTGCCGAAAGAGGAAAGAGGGGTGCAGAAAGAAGCAACAGATGTGCAGAAAGAAGCAAGAGAAGTGCAGAAAGAAGCCACAGCGGTGCAGAAAGAGGCAAGATGGGTGCAGAAAGAGGAAGAGAAGTGAAAAAAAGAAGCAACAGAGGTGCAGAAGGAGGCAAGAGAAGTGCAGAAAGAGGCAAGAGATTTGCCGAAATAGGCAAAAGAGGTGCAGAAAGAATCAAGAGCAGTGCAGAAAGAACCAACAGATGTGCAGAAGGAGGCAAGAGGGGTACAGAAAGAGGCAAGAGAGGAGCAGATAAAGGCAAAAGAGGTGCACACAGAGGCACGAGGGGTGCAGAAATTTGCAAGAGAGGTGCAGAAAGAAGCGAGAAAAGTGTAGAAAGAAGCAACAGAGATGCAGAAAGAGGCAAGAGGGGTGCAGAAAGAAGCAAGAGAAGTACAGAAAGAAGGAACAGAGGTGCAGAAAGAGCTAAGAGGGGTGCAGACAGAGGCAAGAGCATGCAGAAAGAAGAAAGAGGAATGCAGAAAGAGACAAGAGAACAAGAGAACTGTCGAAATAGGCAAGAGAGTTGCAGAAACAGGCAAGAGATATGCAAAAAGATGGAACAGGGGTGCAGAAAGAGGCAAGAGAGGTACAGAAAGAGGGAAGAGAGAGAAGAGAGGTATAGAAAGAGGGAAGAAGGGTGCAGAATGAGGCAAGAGGGGTGCAGAAAGAAGCAAGAGAAGTGCAGAAAGAAGCAAGAGAAGTGCAGAAAGAAGCAAGAGGGGTGCAGAAAGAGGAAGAGAAGTGCAAAAAAGAAGCAACAGAGGTGCAGAATGAGGCAAGAGAAGTGCAGAAAGAGGCAAGAGAGTTGCAGAAACAGGCAAAAGAGGTGCAGAAAGAAGCAAGAGCAGTGTAGAAAGAACCAACAGAAGTGCAGAAAGAGTCAAGAGGGCTGCTGAAAGAGGCAAGAGAGGTGCAGAAGGAGGCAAGACAACTGCAGAAGCAGGCAAGAGAGTTGCAGAAAGAGGCAATAGATGTGCAGAAAGAGGGAACAGGGGTGCAGAAAGTGGCAAGAGAGGTGCAGAAAGAGGGAAGAGCGGTATAGAAAGAGGGAAGAAGGGTACAGAAAGAGGCAAGAGGGGTGCGCAAATAAGCAAGAGAAGTACAGAAAGAAGCAAGAGACGTGCAGAAAGAAGCAACAGCGGTGCAGAAAGAGGCAAGAGGGGTGCAGAAAGAGGATGAGAAGTACAAAAAAGAAGCAACAGAGGTGCAGAAGGAGGCAAGAGAAGTGCAGTAAGAGGCAAGAGAGTTGCAGAAATAGGCAAAAGAGGTGAAGAAAGAAGCAAGAGCAGTGCAGAAAGAACCAACAGAGGTGCAGAAGGAGTCAAGAGGAGTGCAGAAAGAGACAAGAGGGGGTGCAGAAATTTACAAGAGAGGTGCAGAAAAAAGAAAGAGCAGTGCAGTAAGAAACATCAGAGGTACAAAAGGAGGCAAGAGGGGTGCAGAAAGAGGCAAGAGCAGTGCAGAAAGAGCCAAGAGACGTGCAGGAAAAGGGAAGAAGGGTACAGAAATTTGCAAGAGAGGTGCAGAAAGAAGAAAGAGCAGTGCAGTAAGAAACAACAGAGGAGCTGAAAGAGGTACAGAGGGTGCAGAAAGAGGCAAGAGAAGTGCAGAAAGAAGGAAGAGAGGTTTGGAAAGAGGCAAGAGAGTTGCATAAAGAGGGAAGAGGGGTGCAGAAAGAGCCAAGAGGGGTGCAGAAAAAAGCAAGTGAGGTGCAAAAGGAGGCAAGAGAGGTGCAGAAACAGACAAGAGAGGTGCAGAAACAGGCAAGAGAAGTGCAGAAACAGGCAAGAGAATTGCTGAAAGAAGCAACAGAGGTGTAGAAAGAAGCAAGAGAAGTGCAGAAAGAGGCAAGTGAGATGCAGAAAGAGGCAAGAGAGGTGCAGAAAGAGGGAAGACGAGTGCAGAAAGAGACAACAGGGGTGCAGAAAAAAGCAAGACAGGTGCAGAAAGAAGCATTGGAAGTGCGGAATGAAGCAACAGGGGTGCAGAAAGAGGCAAGAGAAGTGCAGAAAGAAGCAACAGAGGTGCAGAAGGAGGCAAGAGAACTGCAGAATGAGGCAAGAGAGTTGCACAAAAAGAGGTACATAAAGAGGGAACAGGGGTGCAGACAGAGGCAAGAGAGGTACAGAAACAGGTAAGAGGGTTGAAGATAGAGGCAAGAGGGGTGCAGAAATTTGCAAGAGGGGTGCAGAAAGAAGCAAGAGCAGTGCAAAAGAACCAACAGAGGTGCAAAAAGAGGCAAGAGAGTTGCAGAGATAGGCAAAAGATGTGCAGAAAGAAGCAAGAGCAGTGCAGAAAGAACCAACAGAGGTGCAGATTGAGGCAAGAGGGGTGCAGAAAGATGCAAGAGAAGTGCAGAAAAAAGCAAAAGAGGTGCAGAAGGAGGCAAGAGGGCTGCAGAAAGAGGCAAGAGAGGAGCAGATAAAGGCAAAAGAGGTGCACACAGAGGCACGAGGGGTGCAGAAATTTGCAAGAGAGGTGCAGAAAGAAGCGAGAAAAGTGTAGAAAGAAGCAACAGAGATGCAGAAAGAGGCAAGAGGGGTGCAGAAAGAAGCAAGATAAGTACAGAAAGAAGGAACAGAGGTGCAGAAAGAGCTAAGAGGGGTGCAGACAGAGGCAAGAGAGTGCAGAAAGAAGAAAGAGGGGTGCAGAAAGAGACAAGAGAACAAGAGAACTGTCGAAATAGGCAAGAGAGTTGCAGAAACAGGCAAGAGATGTGCAAAAAGATGGAACAGGGGTGCAGAAAGAGGCAAGAGAGGTACAGAAAGAGGGAAGAGAGAGAAGAGAGGTGTAGAAAGAGGGAAGAAGGGTGCAGAATGAGGCAAGAGGGGTGCAGAATGAGGCAACAGAAGTGCAGAAAGAAGCAAAAGAAGTGCAGAAAGAAGCAAGAGGGGTGCAGAAAGAGGAAGAGAAGTGCAAAAAAAGCAACAGAGGTGCAGAATGAGGCAAGAGAAGTGCAGAAAGAGGCAAGAGAGTTGCAGAAACAGGCAAAAGAGGTGCAGAAAGAAGCAAGAGCAGTGTAGAAAGAACCAACAGAGGTGCAGAAGGAGTCAAGAGGGCTGCTGAAAGAGGCAAGAGAGGTGCAGAAGGAGGCAAGACAACTGCAGAAGCAGGCAAGAGAGTTGCAGAAAGAGGCAATAGATGTGCAGAAAGAGGGAACAGGGGTGCAGAAAGTGGCAAGAGAGGTGCAGAAAGAGGGAAGAGCGGTATAGAAAGAGGGAAGAAGGGTACAGAAAGAGGCAAGAGGGGTGCGCAAATAAGCAAGAGAAGTACAGAAAGAAGCAAGAGAAGTGCAGAAAGAAGCAACAGCGGTGCAGAAAGAGGCAAGAGGGGTGCAGAAAGAGGAAGAGAAGTACAGAAAAGAAGCAACAGAGGTGCAGAAGGAGGCAAGAGAAGTGCAGTAAGAGGCAAGAGAGTTGCAGAAATAGGCAAAAGAGGTGAAGAAAGAAGCAAGAGCAGTGCAGAAAGAACCAACAGAGGTGCAGAAGGAGTCAAGAGGGGTGCAGAAAGAGACAAGAGGGGGTGCAGAAATTTGCAAGAGAGGTGCAGAAAAAAGAAAGAGCAGTGCAGTAAGAAACATCAGAGGTACAAAAGGAGGCAAGAGGGGTGCAGAAAGAGGCAAGAGCAGTGCAGAAAGAGCCAAGAGACGTGCAGGAAAAGGGAAGAAGGGTACAGAAATGTGCAAGAGAGGTGCAGAAAGAAGAAAGAGCAGTGCAGTAAGAAACAACAGAGGAGCTGAAAGAGATACAGAGGGTGCAGAAAGAGGCAAGAGAAGTGCAGAAAGAAGGAAGAGAGGTTTAGAAAGAGGCAAGAGAAGTGCAGAAAGAAGGAAGAGAGGTTTAGAAAGAGGCAAGAGAGGTGCAGAAAGAGGGAACAGGGGTGGAGATAGAGGCAAGAGAGGTGCATAAAGAGGGAAGAGGGGTGCAGAAAGAGCCAAGAGGGGTGCAGAAAAAGCAAGTGAGGTGCAAAAGGAGGCAAGAGAGGTACAGAAACAGACAAGAGAGGTGCAGAAACAGGCAAGAGAAGTGCAGAAACAGGCAAGAGAATTGCTGAAAGAAGCAACAGAGGTGTAGAAAGAAGCAAGAGAAGTGCAGAAAGAGGCAAGTGAGATGCAGAAAGAGGCAAGAGAGGTGCAGAAAGAGGGAAGATGAGTGCAGAAAGAGACAACAGAGGTGCAGAAAAAAGCAAGACAGGTGCAGAAAGAAGCATTGGAAGTGCGGAATGAAGCAACAGGGGTGCAGAAAGAGGCAAGAGAAGTGCAGAAAGAAGCAACAGAGGTGCAGAAGGAGGCAAGAGAACTGCAGAAAGAGGCAAGAGAGTTGTACAAAAAGAGGTACATAAAGAGGGAACAGGGGTGCAGACAGAGGCAAGAGAGGTACAGAAACAGGTAAGAGGGTTGCAGATAGAGGCAAGAGGGGTGCAGAAATTTGCAAGAGGGGTGCAGAAAGAAGCAAGAGCAGTGCAAAAGAACCAACAGAGGTGCAAAAAGAGGCAAGAGAGTTGCAGAGATAGGCAAAAGATGTGCAGAAAGAAGCAAGAGCAGTGCAGAAAGAACCAACAGAGGTGCAGATTGAGGCAAGAGGGGTGCAGAAAGATGCAAGAGAAGTGCAGAAAAAGCAAAAGAGGTGCAGAAGGAGGCAAGAGGGCTGCAGAAAGAGGCAAGAGAGGAGCAGATAAAGGCAAAGAGGTGCACACAGAGGCACGAGGGTGCAGAAATTTGCAAGAGAGGTGCAGAAAGAAGCGAGAAAAGTGTAGAAAGAAGCAACAGAGATGCAGAAAGAGGCAAGAGGGGTGCAGAAAGAAGCAAGATAAGTACAGAAAGAAGGAACAGAGGTGCAGAAAGAGCTAAGAGGGGTGCAGACAGAGGCAAGAGAGTGCAGAAAGAAGAAAGAGGGGTGCAGAAAGAGACAAGAGAACAAGAGAACTGTCGAAATAGGCAAGAGAGTTGCAGAAACAGGCAAGAGATGTGCAAAAAGATGGAACAGGGGTGCAGAAAGAGGCAAGAGAGGTACAGAAAGAGGGAAGAGAGAGAAGAGAGGTGTAGAAAGAGGGAAGAAGGGTGCAGAATGAGGCAAGAGGGGTACAGAAAGAAGCAACAGAAGTGCAGAAAGAAGCAAAAGAAGTGCAGAAAGAAGCAAGAGGGGTGCAGAAAGAGGAAGAGAAGTGCAAAAAAAGCAACAGAGGTGCAGAATGAGGCAAGAGAAGTGCAGAAAGAGGCAAGAGAGTTGCAGAAACAGGCAAAAGAGGTGCAGAAAGAAGCAAGAGCAGTGTAGAAAGAACCAACAGAGGTGCAGAAGGAGTCAAGAGGGCTGCTGAAAGAGGCAAGAGAGGTGCAGAAGGAGGCAAGACAACTGCAGAAGCAGGCAAGAGAGTTGCAGAAAGAGGCAATAGATGTGCAGAAAGAGGGAACAGGGGTGCAGAAAGTGGCAAGAGAGGTGCAGAAAGAGGGAAGAGCGGTATAGAAAGAGGGAAGAAGGGTACAGAAAGAGGCAAGAGGGGTGCGCAAATAAGCAAGAGAAGTACAGAAAGAAGCAAGAGAAGTGCAGAAAGAAGCAACAGCGGTGCAGAAAGAGGCAAGAGGGGTGCAGAAAGAGGAAGAGAAGTACAGAAAAGAAGCAACAGAGGTGCAGAAGGAGGCAAGAGAAGTGCAGTAAGAGGCAAGAGAGTTGCAGAAATAGGCAAAAGAGGTGAAGAAAGAAGCAAGAGCAGTGCAGAAAGAACCAACAGAGGTGCAGAAGGAGTCAAGAGGGGTGCAGAAAGAGACAAGAGGGGGTGCAGAAATTTGCAAGAGAGGTGCAGAAAAAAGAAAGAGCAGTGCAGTAAGAAACATCAGAGGTACAAAAGGAGGCAAGAGGGGTGCAGAAAGAGGCAAGAGCAGTGCAGAAAGAGCCAAGAGACGTGCAGGAAAAGGGAAGAAGGGTACAGAAATGTGCAAGAGAGGTGCAGAAAGAAGAAAGAGCAGTGCAGTAAGAAACAACAGAGGAGCTGAAAGAGATACAGAGGGTGCAGAAAGAGGCAAGAGAAGTGCAGAAAGAAGGAAGAGAGGTTTAGAAAGAGGCAAGAGAAGTGCAGAAAGAAGGAAGAGAGGTTTAGAAAGAGGCAAGAGAGGTGCAGAAAGAGGGAACAGGGGTGGAGATAGAGGCAAGAGAGGTGCATAAAGAGGGAAGAGGGGTGCAGAAAGAGCCAAGAGGGGTGCAGAAAAAAGCAAGTGAGGTGCAAAAGGAGGCAAGAGAGGTACAGAAACAGACAAGAGAGGTGCAGAAACAGGCAAGAGAAGTGCAGAAACAGGCAAGAGAATTGCTGAAAGAAGCAACAGAGGTGTAGAAAGAAGCAAGAGAAGTGCAGAAAGAGGCAAGTGAGATGCAGAAAGAGGCAAGAGAGGTGCAGAAAGAGGGAAGATGAGTGCAGAAAGAGACAACAGAGGTGCAGAAAAAAGCAAGACAGGTGCAGAAAGAAGCATTGGAAGTGCGGAATGAAGCAACAGGGGTGCAGAAAGAGGCAAGAGAAGTGCAGAAAGAAGCAACAGTGGTGCAGAAGGAGGCAAGAAAACTGCAGAAAGAGGCAAGAGAGTTGCACAAAAAGAGGTACATAAAGAGGGAACAGGGGTGCAGACAGAGGCAAGAGAGGTACAGAAACAGGTAAGAGGGTTGCAGATAGAGGCAAGAGGGGTGCAGAAATTTGCAAGAGGGGTGCAGAAAGAAGCAAGAGCAGTGCAAAAAAACCAACAGAGATGCAAAAAGAGGCAAGAGAGTTGCAGAAACAGGCAAAAGGGGTGCAGAAAGAGGGAACAGGTAGACAGACTGAGGCAAGAGAGGTGAAGAAAGAGGGACGAGGGGTGCAGAAAAAGACAAGAGGGATGCAGAAATTTGGAACAAAGGTGCAGAAAGAAGCAAGAGCAGTGCAGAAAGAACCAACAGAGGTGCAAAAAGAGGCAAGTGAGGTGCAGAAGGAGGCAAGAGAACTGCAGAAAGAGGCAAGAGAGTTGCAGAAACAGGCAAATGGGCTGCAGAAAGAGGGAACAGATGGACATACTGAGGCAAGAGAGGTGAAGAAAGAGGGAAGAGTGGTGCAGAAAAAGGCAAGAGGGATGCAGAAATTTGGAGCAGAGGTGTAGAAAGAAGCAAGAGCAGTGCAGAAAGAACCAACAGAGGTGCAGAAAGAGGCAAGAGGTGTACAGAAATAGGCAAGTGAAGTGCAGAACGAAGCAAAAGAGGTGCAGAAAGAACCAACAGAGGTGCAAAAATAGGCAAAAGGGGTACAGAGAGGGTTAGGAGAGGTACACAAAGAGGCAAGAGGGGTAAAGAAAGACGCAGGAGGGGTGTAGAAAGAAGGAAGAGAACTGCAGAAAGAAGCAACAGAGGTGCTGAAAGGGGCACAAAGGGTGCAGAAAGAGACAAGAGATTTGCAGAAAGAAGCAACAGAGGTATAGAAAGAGGCAAGAGTGGAGTCGAAAGAAGGAAGAGGTGTGTAGAAAGAGGCAAGAGAGTTGCAAAAAGAGGGAAAAGGGGTGCCGAAACAGGTAAAAGGGGTGCAGAAAGAAGAAAGTGAAGTGCAGAAAGAGGCAGGAGAAGTGCAAAAGAGGCAAGAGAGGTACAGAAAGAGGCAAGAGAAGTGTTGAAAGAGGCAAGAGAGGTGCAGAAGGAGGCAAGAGAGGTGCAGAAGGAGGCAAGTGAACTGCAGAAACAGGCAAGAGAGTTGCAGAAAGAGGCAAGAGATGTGCAGAAAGAGGGAACAGGGGTGCAGAAAGAGGCAAGAGAGGTACAGAAAGAGGGAAGAGAGGTGTAGAAAGAGGGAAGAAGGGTGCAGAAAGAGGCAAGGGGGTGCGCAAAGAAGCAACAGAGGTGCAGAAAGAGGCAAGAAAAATGCAGACAGAAGCAACATAGGTGCAGAAAGAGGCAAGAGAGGTGCGGAAAGAGGAAGAGAAGTGCAAAAAAGAAGCAACAGAGGTGCAGAAAGAAGCAAGAGCAGTGCAGAAAGAACCAAGAGAGGTACAGATTGAGGCAAGAGGGGTGCAGAAAGATGCAAGAGAAGTACAGAAAAAAGCAAAAGAGGTGCAGAAGGAGGCAAGAGGGGTGCAGAAAGAGGCAAGAGAGGAGCAGATAAAGGCAAAAGAGGTTCACACAGAGGCACGAGATGTGCAGAAATTTGCAAGAGAGTTGCAGAAAGAAGCAAGAGAAGTGTAGAAAGAAGCAACAGAGATGCAGAAAGAGTCAAGAGGGGTGCAGAAAGAAGCAAGAGAAGTACAGAAAGAAGGAACAGAGGTGCAGAAAGAGCTAAGAGGGGTGCAGAAAGAGGCAAGAGAAGTGCAGAAAGAAGCAACAGAGGTGCAGAAAGAGGCAAGAGAGCTATCGAAATAGGCAAGAGAGTTGCAGAAACAGGCAAGAGATGTGCAGAAAGAGGGAGCAGGGTACATACAGAGGCAAGAGAGGTACAGAAAGAGAGAAGAGAGGTGTAGAAAGAGGTAAGAAGGGTACAGAAAGAGGCCAGAGGGGTGCAGAAAGAAGCAACAGAAGTGCAGAAAGAAGCAAGAGATGTGCAGAAAGAAGCAAGAGGGGTGCAGAAAGAGGAAGAGAAGTGCAACAAAGAAGCAACAGAGGTGTAGAATGAGGCAAGAGAAGTGCAGAAAGAGGCAAGAGAGTTGCAGAAACAGGCAAAAGAGGTGCAGAAAGAAGCAAGAGCAGTGCAGAAAGAACCAACAGAGGTGCAGAAGGAGTCAAGTGGGGTGCAGAAAGAGGCAAAAGGGGTGCAGAAATTTGCAAGAGAGGTGCAAAAAGAAGAAAGAGCAGTGCAGTAAGAAACAACAGAGGTACAAAAGAAGGCAAGAGGGGTGCAGAAAGAGGCAAGAGCAGTGCAAAAAGAGCCAAGAGGCATGTAGGAAAATGGAATAAGGGTGCAGAAATTTGCAAGAGAGGTGCAGAAAGAGGCAAGAGAAGTGTTGAAAGAGGCAAGAGAGGTGCAGAAGGAGGCAAGAGAGGTACAGAAGGAGGCAAGAGAACTGCAGAAACAGGCAAGAGAGTTGCAGAAAGAGGCAAGAGATGTGCAGAAAGAGGGAACAGGGGTGCAGAGAGAGGCAAGAGAGGTACAGAAAGAGGGAAGAGAGGTGTAGAAAGAGGGAAGAAGGGTGCAGAAAGAGGCAAGGGGTGCGCAAAGAAGCAACAGAAGTGCAGAAAGAAGCAAGAGAAGTGCAGAAAGAAGCAACAGCGGTGCAGAAAGAGGCAAGAGGGGTGCAGAAAGAGGAAGAGAAGTGCAAAAAAGAAGCAACAGAGGTGCAGAAGGAGGCAAGAGAAGTGCAGAAAGAGGCAAGAGACTTGCAGAAATAGGCAAAAGAGGTGCAGAAAGAAGCAAGAGCAGTGCAGAAAGAACCAACAGAGGTGCAGATTGAGGCAAGAGGGGTGCAGAAAGATGCAAGAGAAGTGCAGAAAAAAGCAAAAGAGGTGCAGAAGGAGGCAAGAGGGGTGCAGAAAGAGGCAAGAGAGGAGCAGATAAAGGCAAAAGAGGTTCACACAGAGGCACGAGATGTGCAGAAATTTGCAAGAGAGTTGCAGAAAGAAGCAAGAGAAGTGTAGAAAGAAGCAACAGAGATGCAGAAAGAGGCAAGAGGGGTGCAGAAAGAAGCAAGAGAAGTACATAAAGAAGGAACAGAGGTGCTGTAGGAGAGTAGGATCTGCTTCACATGGGTACCCCCACTTTTTGCTGATGCTTCACTGTTTTTCGACTTTAGTCTGGCTGGGGCCCTGCTAATCAGAACCCCAGCCTAGCTGCTTCCTCTCTAAAATGGTTTCCATGTGCCTTAGGCACATCTCTGATTGGAATCTGGAGTGCCCTTATAAGTCCCTAGTATATGGTATACTATGTACCCAGGGCATAGGCACCTCAGAGGCCTACCAGGGGCTGCAGCATGTATTGTGCCACCCCTGGAAAGCCATCCAAAATGACACCACAGGTCTGCTACTGCAGCCTGGGTAAGGTGGTGCATGCACCCCTTACTGTGATATAGGTTACCTATCTCACTACATATGTACACACATATAAACCTATAAGTCACTCCTATGGCAGGCCTTACCAATCCTGAAGGCAGAGTGCTTGGTTTTTATGTGAGAGGGTGCCCCTGCATGAGCATAGCCCTCTACAGCGTTCGGAGTCCCTCCTCTGATGCTGTTTGTGGTACAGCCTGACCATATACTCTTAAGTGCATTATATCCTCGCGGTACAATGCTAACTTTGGACTGGCTGCACCAAAACATGTCGTGTTTGGTGTCAAACATCTTGGAATACTACCCCCGCCAGTTCTGGCGGCGGGGGTAGCATTCCACCCTTCTAGAGGGAGAGACATGTACCCACCGGCATACCCGGTAACTTCTTTCCAGAGCCCTGGCATCACAAAATGGATGCCAGGTCTGGCCTCCTGCTGCTGACTGAAACTCCGGCAGGGGAGGCCTGGACAATAGGTTTCCTGTCCCAGGGAGGTGTAACCACCTCCCCAGACAGGATGATGTGTATTGGGGCTGGGCGGGAGCACTCTCTGGTGCTTTGAAGTCCTGCACTGGGGCACATTTGGTGTCCCTGTGCATACCCCAGTTCAAACCGGCTCAGGGGCTTCCAGCCCCTGCTCTGGCGCGAAACTGGACAAAGGGAAAGGGGTGTAACCACCCCTCTTCCCTGACCCTCCCATAGGTGGGTCCCCAGAGTATGTCCAACCCCCTAACTTAGTATAAGTATGGGACCCCAGTCCTTAGGACTTTAGATTTACCTGGACGAAACTCTGATACAGAATCCTGGACGTTCGACGCTCTACTTTACGATTAGAGGACTGAAGAATCTCCCTTGGGGTCAAGGAGTGACTCCCCTGCTTGGCAGGCACCAAAGAAGCAATTGTCCGGTCTGCATCGCTGAAGCTCCCGCCGGACGCCGAAGTCTTTGCATCACCAGAGGTGGATTTCCAGACTTCACCGAGGCTGCCCTGAGTCCCCAGCAAAGCTGAGGCCCGTAGCTGTCGTGGGTAACGTGGAACCGTGACCCCTGGACACCGAGCACATTTGCAAGTGCATCCTCTTCTGGGCCTCCCATGAAGTTGTGCTTTGGGCTGTGAGTAGCCCTCGCCTCCAGCACCAACTGCATTGAAGATCACTGGCCCCCACTCCACGAGTGTCCCGTGAGCCAGCTCCAAGTGCGTCTGCTTGAGGCTCCTTCACGGTTGCTAGTCTGTTGGCTAGTGGGCCCTCCCGAAGGCAACTCTAATTCTAATTGGGCTTACCTGGTTGCTCCAGGCTTGCCCTGACTTATCCTCGCTGGGTGAGTCCCCCAGACCTTGCTGGTCTGCATCAACGTCCTTCTTCTATTTCCATGAGACTTGCCGTTACCAAGGCTTGTTGGATCCAATCCGGTCGCCGATACCTCAGCAAGCGCCAGACATCGTGGGACAGCTCGAATCCAGCTCCTGGTTGTCGTCGACACCTCCTGGAGCTCGTGGCTGAAGAGTCAAGACAACCATCAACCTACCTGAAGCACCCGACATCGGTGGGCATCTGCTCATCGCCTTCCTGGTCACTGGCTAGTGACCCAGACTCTGTCCCCTCTGCTTTCAGGTTCTTCAGATCTCCGATCCACCTTTGGATCCACCCGAACACTTTCGACTTGGTCGCCAGCAGCACTTTGCAGCAGATCGCCATTGTAAACGATGACGAAACCCGACCCCGAAAGACACCTATGCACCCGGCTTCCCTGGGTGAGGTAACTCGAGTACTCCGGTGCTCCCGTGGGTATAGACTCTAGAACGACCTAGTTCTAAAGGGGTTTGCTCCAAGTCCTCTTCTAAGTGTCCCTTTTCTTTAAAATTCCAACCGCGACTTTCCACATAGAAGTCAACGGCGATTCGCGGTTGTGTTCTCACACTGCACGCGTCCCCCGTGGGTCCCCTGTGTCACTACCTTGGGTGGTTCCTTGTGGTCCAAGCACTTCTACAGGCTCTAGGCCTTGTGTCTAGTTCAGTCGTGGTTCTTATACCACTTTATTGGTATATGGTTTGGTACGCCCCTAGGGCTCAAATGTGTATTTGTGCTATTACTGTTGATAACTAACTTATAACTTATGTACTTCGAACTCTAGCCTCATAAAGAGACTAGAGGGGTGTGTTTAGTAATAAATACATATATTTTGAATATATTCCTGGTGTGGTCCTCTTTCATTTGGTCACTCAAGAGATTATAGACTGGTAAAACAAGCTGCTTTACATTCCTTCAAGACTTAGCCTGAAGGCTGCTCTCCATAGCTACCACTAGGATAGCTTTCAATAAAGGTTGTCTTTAACCTATCTCCAATAAGGGGTTGTTTGGACTGGTGCAAGGTGCCCACTATAATTAATGGACAGCATATACCAGGCCAACTTCTCACAGGTGCAGAAAGAGCTAAGAGGGTGTGAGAAGTTGGCCTGGTATATGCTGTCCACTAATTATAGTGGGCACCTTGCACCAGTCCAAACAACCCCTTATTGGAGATAGGTTAAAGACAACCTTTATTGAAAGCTATCCTAGTGGTAGGTATGGAGAGCAGCCTTCAGGCTAAGTCTTGAAGGAATGTAAAGCAGCTTGTTTTACCAGTCTATAATCTCTTGAGTGACCAAATGAAAGAGGACCACACCAGGTATATATTCAAAATATATGTATTTATTGCTAAACACACCCCTCTAGTCTCTTTATGAGGCTAGAGTTCGAAGTACATAAGTTATAAGTTAGTTATCAACAGTAATAGCACAAATACACGTTTGAGCCCTAGGGGCGTACCAAACCATATACCAATAAAGTGGTATAAGAACCACGACTGAGCTAGACACAAGGTCTAGAGCCTGTAGAAGTGCTTGGACCACAAGGAACCACCCAAGGTAGTGACACAGGGGACTCACGGGGGACGCGTGCAGTGTGAGAACACAGCCGCGAATCGCCGTTGACTTCTATGGGGAAAGTCGCGGTTGGAATTTTAAAGAAAAGGGACACTTAGAGGAGGACTTGGAAAACCCCTTAAGAACTAGGTCGTTCTAGAGTCTATACCCACAGGAGCACCGGAGTACTCGAGTTACCTCACCCAGGGAAGCCGGGTGCATAGGTGTCTTTCGGGGTCGGGTTTCGTCGTCGTTTACAATGGCGATCTGCTGCAAAGTGCTGCTGGCGACCAAGTCGAAAGTGTTCGGGTGGATCCAAAGGTGGATTGGAGATCTGAAGAACCTGAAAGCAGAGGGGACAGAGTCTGGGTCACTAGCCAGTGACCAGGAAGGCGATGAGCAGATGCCCACCGATGTTGGGTGCTTCAGGTAGGTTGACGGTCATCTTGACTCTTCAGCCACGAGGTCCAGGAGGCGTCGACGACAACCAGGAGCTGGATTCGAGCTGTCCCACAACGTCTGGCGCTTGCTGAGGTGTCAGCGACCGGATTGGACCCAACAAGCCTTGGCAACGGCAAGTCTCGTAGAAATAGAAGAAGGACGGTGGTGCAGACCAGCAAGGTCTGAGGGACTCTCCCTGCAAGGGTAAGTCAGGGCACGTCTGGAGCAACCAGGGAAGCCCAAGTAGAAGAAGAGTTGCCTTCGGGAGGGCCCACTAGCCAACGGACTAGCAACTGCGAAGGAGCCTCGAGTGGACGCACTTGGAGCTGGCTCACGGGACACTAGTGGAGTGGGGGCCAGTGATCTTTGATGCAGTCGGTGCTGGTGGTGGGGGCTACTCGGAGCCCAAAGCACAACTTCGTGGAAGCCCAAGAAGAGGATGCACTTGCAAATGTGCTTGGTGCCCAGGGGTCACGGTTCCACATTACCCACGACAGCTATGGGCCTCCGCTTTGCTGCGGACTCAGGGCAGCCTCGGGGAAGTCTGAAAATCCACCTCTGGTGATGCAAAGACTTTGGCGTCCGGCGGGAGCTTCAGCGATGCAGACCGGACAATTGCTTCTTTGGTGCCTGCCAAGCAGGGGAGTCACTCCTTGACCCCAAGGGAGATTCTTAAGTCCTCTAATCGTAAAGTAGAGCGTCGAAGGTCCAGGATTATGTATCAGAGTTTCGTCCAGGTAAATCTAAAGTCCTAAGGACTGGGGTCCCATACTTATACCAAGTTAGGGGGTTGTACATACTCTGGGGACCCACCTATGGGAGGGTCAGGGCAGAGGGGTGGTTACACCCCTTTCCCGTTGTCCAGTTTCACGCCAGAGCAGGGGCTAGAAGCCCCTGAGCCGGTTTGAACTGGGGTATGCACAGGAACACCAAATGTGCCCCCAGTGCAGGACTTCAAAGCACCAGAGAGTGCTCCCGCCCAGCCCCAATACACATCATCCTGTCTGGGGAGGTGGTTACACCTCCCTGGGACAGGAAACCTATTGTCCAGGCCTCCCCTGCCGGAGTTTCAGTCAGCAGCAGGAGGCCAGACCGGTGTCTGTGGCAGCGGCATCCATTTTGTGATGCCAGGGCTCTGGAAAGAAGTTACTGGGTATGCCGGTGGGTACATGTCTCTCCCTCTAGAAGGGTGGAATGCTACCCCCGCCACCAGAACTGGTGGGGGGGTAGTATTCCAAGATGTTTGACACCAAACACGACATGTTTTGGGAGGCCAGTCCAAAGTTAGCATTGTACCGCGAGGATATAATGCACTTAAGAGTATATGGTCAGGCTGTACCACAAACAGCATCAGAGGAGGGACTCCGCACCCTGTAGAGGGGCTATGATCATGCAGGGGCACCCTCTCACATAAAAACCAAGCACTCTGCCTTCAGGATTGGTAAGGCCTGCCATAGGAGTGACTTATAGGTTTATATGTGTGTACATATGTAGTGAGATAGGTAACCTATATCACAGTAAGGGGTGCATGCACCACCTTACCCAGGCTGCAGTAGCAGACCTGTGGTGTCATTTTGGATGGCCTTCCAGGGGTGGCACAATACATGCTGCAGCCCCTGGTAGTCCTCTGAGGTACCTATGCCCTGGATACATAGTATACCATATACTAGGGACTTATAAGGGCACTCCAGATTCCAATCAGAGATGTGCCTTAGGCACATGGAAACCATTTTAGAGAGGAAGCAGCTAGGCTGGGGTTCTGATTAACAGGGCCCCAGCCAGACTAAAGTCGAAAAACAGTGAAGCATCAGCAAAAAGTGGGGGTACCCATGTGAAGCAGATCCTACTCTCCTACACAAACCCCCCCAAACGTAGGGACATTAAACTAACCTTGACCAGTTGAGGCTTCATGTTCTAAGTGGAAGTACCTAGAGAGTCCATCTGCATTGGCATGGTTACTCCCAGGTCTATGTTCCACTGTAAAGTCCATCCCCTGTAGAGAAATGGACCACCTAAGCAGTTTGGGGTTTTCACCCTTCATTTGTTTTAGCCATAGGAGGGGCTTGTGGTCTGTTTGAACAAGGAAGTGAGTACCAAACAAGTATGGCCTCAACTTCTTCAGAGCCCAAACCACAGCAAAGGCCTCCCTATCTACGGCTGACCAACGTTTCTCTCTAGGGGTCAGCCTTCTGCTAATAAAAGCTACTGGCTGATCCTGACCTTCATCATTCAATTGTGACAGTACAGCCCCTACCCCCAATTCAGATGCATCTGTTTGGACAATTAACTTCTTGGAGTAATCAGGACTCTGTAGAATGGGAGCAGTGCACATGGCCTGCTTCAGGTCATCAAATGCCTTTTGACAGCTAACTGTCCACTGAACCTTTTTGGACATTTTCTTGGAAGTTAAGTCATTCAGGGGTGTCACTATTGATCCATACCCCTTGACAAATCTCCTATAGTACCCAGTCAGGCCTAAAAAGGCTCTCACCTGAGTCTGGGTAGTTGGAGCAGTCCAGTCCATGATGGTCTGGATCTTGCTCTGCAATGGTTGAACCTGGCCTCCACCCACAAGGTGGCCCAGGTACACAACCTGACTCTGCCCTATCTGGCACTTTGTGGCCTTGATAGTTAGGCCTGATTTCTGCAGGACCTGCAAAACATTTCTGAGGTGGACCAGGTGATCCTCCCAGGTGGAGCTAAAGACAGCAATATCATCTAGATATGCTGCACTATAGGCTTCCAGACCTGTAAGGACTGTATTCACCAACCTCTGAAAAGTGGCAGGTGCATTCTTCAGACCAAAGGGCATTACCACAAATTGATAATGCCCACTAGGGGTTGAGAATGCTGTCTTTGGCTTTGCATCATCAGCTAGTCTGATCTGCCAGTAGCCAGCTGTCAGGTCAAATGTGCTTAGATACTTGGCTGAGGCCAAAGTGTCTATTAGCTCATCTGCCCTAGATATTGGATGGGCATCAGTCCTAGTGACTGCATTGAGACCCCTGTAGTCCACACAAAACCTCATCTCTCTTTTCCCACCACTGGTGTGAAGTTGTGGCACAAGGACCACTGGACTAGCCCAAGGGCTATCTGAGGGTTCAATAACTCCCAAATCCAACATTTTCTGGACTTCTGTCCTGATACAATCCCTGACATGGTCAGGTTGCCTATAAATCTTATTTTTAATAGGCAGACTGTCCCCAGTGTCCACTTCATGAGTGCACCAGGTGGTCTGACTTGGAGTCAGAGAGAACATATGTCTGTACTGATTGAGCACTTGTCTACAATCAGTTTGCTGCTGAGCAGTGAGGCTGCCTGCCAAGGCTACACCATCCCCTGACCCATCATCAGGGTTCTGTGAGAGCAGGTCAGGGAGTGGGTCACTCTCTTCCTCCTGTCCCTCATCAGTAGCCATGAGCAAGCCCATGTCTGCCCTGTCCACATATGGCTTCAGTCTGTTGACATGGAGAACCCTGTGGGGACTCCTGGGTGTTCCTAGGTCTACTAAATAGGTAACCTCACCCTTCTGTTCAACAATGGTATGGGGTCCACTCCATTTGTCTTGGAGAGCTGCTGGGGCCACTGGCTCCAACACCCACACCTTCTGTCCTGACTGGTAAACAGTCAGTACAGCCTTTTGGTCATGCCAGGCTTTTTGCAGTTCCTGGCTAGCCTCAAGGTTTTTAGTTGCCTTTTTCATGTATTCAGCCATCCTGGAGCGGAGACCAAGTACATAGTCCACTATGTCTTGCTTTGGGGGCTTGAGAGGTAACTCCCATCCTTCCTTCACCAAGCACAATGGACCCCTGACAGGGTGACCAAACAAAAGTTCAAAAGGGCTGTAGCCAACCCCTTTTGAGGCACCTCCCTGTATGCAAATAAAAGGCAGGGCAAGAGTATGTCCCATCTTCGCCTAAGCTTCTCTGGGAGCCCATTAATCATGCCCTTCAAGGTTTTGTTGAATCTCTCAACTAAACCATTGCATTGTGGGTGATAGGGTGTGGTGAACTTGTAAGTCACTCCACACTCCTTCCACATTGCTTTCAAGTATCCAGACATAAAGTTAGCACCCCTGTCTGATGCAACCTCCTTAGGGAAGCCCACTCTTGAGAAAATTCCCAGGAGGGCTCTTGCCACCCCAGGTGCTGTAGTGGTCCTAAGGGGAATAGCCTCTGGGTACCTGGTGGCATGATCCACTACCACCAGGATAAACCTGTGCCCAGATGCTGTTTGGGGATCCATGGGACCAACAATGTCAATCCCCACCCTTTCAAAGGGAACCCCCACCACAGGTAGTGGTATCAGGGGGCCTTTGTAGTGCCACCTGCCTTGCCACTGGCCTGGCAGGTTACACAGGAGCGACAAAACTCCTTGGTGTCTTCAGACATGTGGGGCCAGTGAAAGTGAGGGACAATTCTGTCCCAAGTCTTGTTCTGGCCCAGGTGACCTGCTAAGGGAATGTCATGGGGTAGGGTCAATAGGAAGCCCCTGAACTTCAGAGGTATAACCAACCTCCTGGTGGCACCAGGCTTGGGGTCTCTACACTCTGAGTACAAGAGTCCATCATCCCAATACACAGTATGGGGACCACTAGCTTTCCCAGCAGCCTCAGCAGCAGCTTGCTGTCTGAGGGGTTCAAGAGAGGGGCAGCTCTGCTGCTCCTGGCTCAGATCTGCCCTGGAAGGGCCCCCTGTCCCCAAGAACTCAACCTGGTCAGGTTCAAGCTCCTCTGGGACAGTTCCTTCCTCAGGACTGAGATCATCCCCCTCAAGAGACTGATCTTCCTTCTGAGCCAAGGGGGAAGGCACTGCCTTTACCCTACTACTCCTCCTCTTGGATGGCACTTGGTCCATTATTTCAGAATCCAAGGCCTGTTCAGTGTTAGACATTTTGCTCTGTGACCTGGTCACAGCAAACACATCTGCAGGGATCCCCAGCATTTCTGCATGGGTCCTGAGCTCCACTTCTGCCCAAGCTGAAGTTTCAAGATCATTGCCAAGCAAGCATTCCACTGGTAGGTTTGCACTCACCACAACCTTCTTAAGGCCAGTTACCCCTCCCCAGGAGAAGTTAACAACTGCCAGAGTATGGTCTGTTCTGACATTGCTAGCATTGGTCACTTGGTACATTTCACCAAGTATAATCTGCCCAGGATCCACAAGGTCTTGTGTCACCATGGTGACACTTGCCCCTGTGTCCCTAAATGCCAAAGCCTCTTTTCCATTGATTAAGGGCTGTTGTCTGTACTTGCCCAGATTACTAGGACTCACAGAGGAGGTCACATCCATGCCTCCATCACAGACTAGGACAGCCTGAGTGAGTTCTCTGACTAGGTCAGAGCTCATCTCCTTACCCAGGGTCAACCCTACTAAACCCTTGACCTGTGTATTCCCACCACCAACTGTAACTGCACTAGGGGGAACAGGTGCCTTAGGGGCATTGGTGGGGGCTGGAATAGAGTCTTTGGACTTGGTGCAATCACTGGTCCAGTGTGTCTTTTGCTTACAGACTTTGCACCATGGTTTCTTTTGGCCTCTTCCCTTGTTAGACTGTGAATCCCCACCTGAAGAAGATTTTTGGGGTCCTTGTGAAGACTTCTGGTCTTTACCCTTCTCCCCACCCTTATCAGAGTTCTTAGAATCTTGCTTCTTTGGGTCACCACCTTGGTTCTGTACCTTCTGTCTCACCCTGGTTCTGACCCATTTGTCTGCCTTCTTTCCCAATTCTTGGGGAGAGGTCAGATCAGAGTCCACCAGGTACTGATGCAACAGCTGATTTTGACAGTTATTAAGAATCTGCTCCCTCATGATAAGATTGTACAATCCTGTGAAGTCACATACCTTACTGCCCAATAACCAACCTTCCAGAGCCTTAGCAGAACAATCCACATAGTCCACCCAGTCTTGAGTCTGTGCTTTTTGGGTATCTCTGAACTTTAACCTGTATTGTTCAGTTGTTAGGCCAAACCCATCAATCAGAGCACTCTTCAAGACTTTGTAATTGTCAGCATCCTCTTCTCTAACAGTGAGGAGCTTGTCTCTACCTTTGTCTGCAAAGGAGAGCCACAAGATTGCTGCCCACTG
The DNA here is from genome assembly GCA_963921515.1 of Calotriton arnoldi. Classification (NCBI taxonomy): domain Eukaryota; kingdom Metazoa; phylum Chordata; class Amphibia; order Caudata; family Salamandridae; genus Calotriton; species Calotriton arnoldi. The sequence continues at coordinate 279,804 of CAWUFW010014023.1, forward strand.
CTCCTGAGGGACCCTCTGTACTTTACAGGCCCTCTCCAGTGCAGTTATCCATTTGTGGATGTCATCCCCACTCTGGTAGGGAGGGACAATCTTGCTCAGGTTCCTATGGTCATAAGACCTTTCCCTATCTCTGGGGAAATTGCTGCCACCATGGGACTCTAGTCCCATCTTTTTCTTTGCTTTTCAAGCTCTAGGGACTCCCTGTCTATAGCCAACTGCTCTCTTCTGAGTCTCAACTGAGCTTCTCCATATCTGAGCAGTCTCTCTTTCCTTTCATGAGAGGATTCCCTCCTATGAGAGGAAACAGAGGTCCCTATTGAGGTGTCAGAGTGGTTAGACTCCTGAGAAGGAGATCTAGGCCTTCTGGGCACACTCATAATTCTTCCTGGGGGGACAAAGGGGAGGTCATTCTGATCCTCCTCCTCATCCACAGGAGGAATTGGGTTTTCCAGGTCAAGGTCATTTTCACCTTCCTGGCCAGTTTCAGAGGGGGGTCCTGGGTGATTTCACCCCTGGCCCCTTCCTCATCTTCTGCCCCACCCTGTCTGCCTACCCCTTCAGACCCTAGGGGTCTGCTGAGATCATCTGACAGTAGCACCTCCCTGAGGTGTTGGGTGCTGGCACTTTTGCCTGCCTTCAGCTTCCTAGTATTGCACAATGCTCTCAATTCCAAGAATGGGAGATTATCATACTTGGAGGGAAGAAGCCCACTGGCTTCTGGCAAGGACTCACTGGGTCCTGGCTTTGAAGACATTACTAGTGAGGTGTGGTGTATGCACTACCTACTCTAGTGTGGCCTACTAAACTCTCTTGAGTTGTAGAAAGGGTGTGCTATCCCTTAACACACAACTCTAAGTTCAGTAGAACTTACAGTATTCTAAGCTTGATTTATATGTACCTAAGGTACCCTTAGTGGTTTTCAGTTGATCAATTCAATTGAGATTATCTGGTAAAACAATAGCAAGCTGGAATCCCACACGCTGCACACCAATGTGAGAAGTTGGCCTGGTATATGCTGTCCACTAATTATAGTGGGCACCTTGCACCCGTCCAAACAACCCCTTATTGGATATAGGTTAAAGACAACCTTTATTAAAAGCTATCCTAGTGGTAGCTATGGAGAGCAGCCTTCAGGCTAAGTCTTGAAGGAATGTAAAGCAGCTTGTTTTACCAGTCTATAATCTCTTGAGTGACCAAATGAAAGAGGACCATACGAGGTATATATTCAAAATATATGTATTTATTGCTAAACACACCCCTCTAGTCTCTTTATGAGGCTAGAGTTCGAATTACATAAGTTATAAGTTAGTTATCAACAGTAATAGCACAAATACACGTTTGAGCCCTAGGGGCGTACCAAACCATATACCAATAAAGTGGTATAAGAACCACGACTGAGCTAGACACAAGGCCTAGAGCCTGTAGAAGTGCTTGGACCACAAGGAACCATCCAAGGTAGTGACACAGGGGACCCACGGGGGACGCGTGCAGTGTGAGAACACAGCCGCGAATCGCCGTTGACTTCTATGGGGAAAGTCGCGGTTGGAATTTTAAAGAAAAGGGACACTTAGAGGAGGACTTGGAGCAAACCCCTTTAGAACTAGGTCGTTCTAGAGTCTATACCCACGGGAGCACCGGAGTACTCGAGTTACCTCACCCAGGGAAGCCGGGTGCATAGGTGTCTTTCGGGGTCGGGTTTCGTCGTCGTTTACAATGGTGATCTGCTGCAAAGTGCTGCTGGCGACCAAGTCGAAAGTGTTCGGGTGGATCCAAAGGTGGATCGGAGATCTGAAGAACCTGAAAGCAGAGGGGACAGAGTCTGGGTCACTAGCCAGTGACCAGGAAGGCGATGAGCAGATGCCCACCGATGTCGGGTGCTTCAGGTAGGTTGACAGTTGTCTTGACTCTTCAGCCACGAGGTCCAGGAGGTGTCGACGACAACCAGGAGCTGGATTCAAGCTGTCCCATGACGTCTGGCGCCTGCTGAGGTGTCGGCGACCGGATTGGATCCAACAAGCCTTGGCAACGGCAAGTCTTGTGGAAATAGAAGAAGGACGGTGGTGCAGACCAGCAAGATCTGAGGGACTCACCCAGCAAGGGTAAGTCAGGGCACGTCTGGAGAAATCAGGGAAGCCCAAGTAGAAGAAGAGTTGCCTTCGGGAGGGCCCACTAGCCAATGGACTAGCGACCGCGAAGGAGCCTCGAGTGGACGCACTTGGAGCTGGCTCACGGGACACTCGTGAAGTGGGAGCCAGGGATCTTCGGTGCAGTCGGTGCTGGAGGCAGGGGCTACTCGGAGCCCAAAGCACAACTTTGTGGGATCCCAAGAAGAGGATGCACTTGCAAATGTGCTCAGTGTCTAGGGGTCACAGTTCCACATTACCCACGACAGCTACGGGTCTCAGCTTTGCTGGGAACTCAGGGCAACCTCGGTGAAGTCTGGAAATCCACTTCTGGTGATGCAAAGACTTCGGCATTCGGCGGGAGCTTCAGCGATGCAGACCGGACAATCGCTTCTTTGGTGCCTGCCAAGCAGGGGAGTCATTCCTTGACCCCAAGGGAGATTCGTCAGTCCTCTAATCGTAAAGTTGAGCGTCGAAGGTCCAGGATTCTGTATCAGAGTTTTGTCCAGGTAAATCTAAAGTCCTAAGGACTGGGGTCCCCTACTTATACCAAGTTAGGGGGTTGGACATACTCTGGGGACCCACCTATGGGAGGGTCAGGGCAGAGGGGTGGTTACACCCCTTTCCCTTTGTCCAGTTTCATGCTAGAGCAGGGGCTGGAAGCCCCTGAGCCGGTTTGAACTGGGGTATGCACAGGGACACCAAATGTGCCCCCAGTGCAGGACTTCAAAGCACCAGAGAGTGCTCCCGCCCAGCCCCAATATACATCATCCTGTCTGGGGAGGTGGTTACACCTCCCTGGGACAGGAAACCTATTGTCCAGGCCTCCCCTGCCGGAGTTTCAGTCAGCAGCAGAAGGCCAGACCCGTGTCTGTGGCAGCGGCATCCATTTTGTGATGCCAGGGCTCTGGAAAGAAGTTACCGGGTATGCCGGTGGGTACATGTCTCTCCCTCTAGAAGGGTGGAATGCTACCCCCGCCGCCAGAACTGGTGGGGGTAGTATTCCAAGATGTTTGACACCAAACTCGACATGTTTTGGTGCAGCCAGTCCAAAGTTAGCATTGTACCACGAGGATATAATGCACTTAAGAGTATATGGTCAGGCTGTACCACAAACAGCATCAGAGGAGGGACTCCGAATGCTGTAGAGGGGCTATGCTCATGCAGGGGCACCCTCTCACATAAAAGCCAAGCACTCTGCCTTCAGGATAGGTAAGGCCTGCCATAGGAGTGACTTATAGGTTTATATGTGTGTACATATGTAGTGAGATAGGTAACCTATATCACAGTAAGGGGTGCATGCACCACCTTACCCATGCTGCAGTAGCAGACCTGTGGTGTCATTTTGGATGGCCTTCCAGGGGTGGCACAATACATGCTGCAGCCCCTGGTAGGCCTCTGAGGTACCTATGCCCTGGGTACATAGTATACCATATACTAGGGACTTATAAGGGCACTCCAGATTCCAATCAGAGATGTGCCTAAGGCACATGGAAACCATTTTAGAGAGGAAGCAGCTAGGCTGGGGTTCTGATTAGCAGGGCCCCAGCCAGACTAAAGTCGAAAAACAGTGAAGCATCAGCAAAAAGTGGGGGTACCCATGTGAAGCAGATCCTACTCTCCTACAGAGGGGTGCAGAAAGAGGCAAGAGAAGTGCAGAAAGAAGCAACAGAGGTGCAGAAAGAGGCAAGAGAACTATCGAAATAGGCAAGAGAGTTGCAGAAACAGGCAAGAGATGTGCAGAAAGAGGGAACAGGGTACAGAAAGAGGCAAGAGAGGTACAGAAAGAGGGAAGAGAGGTGTAGAAAGAGGGAAGAAGGGTGCAGAAAGAGGCAAGAGGGGTGCAGAAAGAAGCAACAGAAGTGCAGAAAGAAGCAAGAGATGTGCAGAAAGAAGCAAGAGGGGTGCAGAAAGAGGAAGAGAAGTGAAGAGAAGTGCAACAAAGAAGCAACAGAGGTGCAGAATGAGGCAAGAGAAGTGCAGAAAGAGGCAAGAGAGTTGCAGAAACAGGCAAAAGAGGTGCAGAAAGAAGCAAGAGCAGTGCAGAAAGAACCAACAGAGCTGCAGAAGGAGTCAAGCGGGGTGCAGAAAGAGGCAAGAGGGGTGCAGAAATTTGCAAGAGAGGTGCAAAAAGAAGAAAGAGCAGTGCAGTAAGAAACAACAGAGGTACAAAAGAAGGCAAGAGGGGTGCAGAAAGAGGCAAGAACAGTGCAAAAAGAGCCAAGAGGCATGTAGGAAAAGGGAAGAAGGGTGCAGAAATTTGCAAGAGAGGTGCAGAAAGAAGAAAGAGCAGTGCAGTAAGAAACAACAGAGGTGCTGAAAGAGGCACGGAGGGTGCAGAAAGAGGCAAGAGAAGTGCAGAAAGAAGCAACAGAGGTACAGAAAGAGGCAAGAGTGGTGCAGAAAGAAGGAAGAGAGGTTTAGAAAGAGGCAAGAGAGTTGCATAAAGAGGGAAGAGGAGTGCAGAAAATGCAAAGAGGGGTGCAGAAAAAAGCAGGTGAGGTGCAGAAACAGGGAAGAGAGGTGCAGAAACAGGCAAGAGAGGTGCAGAAACAGGCAAGAGATGTGCAGAAAGAGTCAAGAGAATTGCTGAAAAAAACAACAGAGGTGTAGAAAGAAGCAAGAGAAGTGCAGAAAGAGGCAAGTGAGATGCAGAAAGAGGCAAGAGAGGTGCAGAAAGAGGGAAGACGAGTGCAGAAAGAGACAACAGGGGTGCAGAAAAAAGCAAGACAGTTGCAGAAAGAAGCATGGGAAGTGCAGAATGAAGCAACAGCGGTGCAGAAAGAGGCAAGAGAAGTGCAGAAAGAAGCAACAGAGGTGCAGAAGGAGGCAAGAGAACTGCAGAAAGAGGCAAGAGAGTTGCACAAACAGGCAAAAGAGGTACATAAAGAGGGAACAGGGGTGCAGACAGAGGCAAGAGAGGTACAGAAACAGGCAAGAGGGGTGCAGAAATTTGCAAGAGAGGTGCAGAAAGAAGCAAGAGCAGTGCAAAAGAACCAACAGAGGTGCAAAAAGAGGCAAGTGAGGTGCAGAAGGAGGCAAGAGAACTGCAGAAAGTGGGAAGAGAGGTGTAGAAAGACGGAAGAAGGGTGCAGAAAGAGGCAAGAGGGGTGCAGAAAGAAGCAACAGAAGTGCAGAAAGAAGCAAGAGATGTGCAGAAAGAAGCAAGAGGGGTGAAGAAAGAGGAAGAGAAGTGAAGAGAAGTGCAACAAAGAAGCAACAGAGGTGCAGAATGAGGCAAGAGAAGTGCAGAAAGAGGCAAGAGAGTTGCAGAAACAGGCAAAAGAGGTGCAGAAAGAAGCAAGAGCAGTGCAGAAAGAACCAACAGAGCTGCAGAAGGAGTCAAGCGGGGTGCAGAAAGAGGCAAGAAGGGTGCAGAAAGAGGCAAGAGAGGTGCAAAAAGAAGAACGAGCAGTGCAGTAAAAAACAACAGAGGTACAAAAGAAGGCAAGAGGGGTGCAGAAAGAGGCAAGAACAGTGCAAAAAGAGCCAAGAGGCATGTAGGAAAAGGGAAGAAGGGTGCAGAAATTTGCAAGAGAGGTGCAGAAAGAAGAAAGAGCAGTGCAGTAAGAAACAACAGAGGTGCTGAAAGAGGCACGGAGGGTGCAGAAAGAGGCAAGAGAAGTGCAGAAAGAAGCAACAGAGGTACAGAAAGAGGCAAGAGTGGTGCAGAAAGAAGGAAGAGAGGTTTAGAAAGAGGCAAGAGAGTTGCATAAAGAGGGAAGAGGAGTGCAGAAAATGCAAAGAGGGGTGCAGAAAAAGCAGGTGAGGTGCAGAAACAGGGAAGAGAGGTGCAGAAACAGGCAAGAGAGGTGCAGAAACAGGCAAGAGATGTGCAGAAAGAGTCAAGAGAATTGCTGAAAAAAACAACAGAGGTGTAGAAAGAAGCAAGAGAAGTGCAGAAAGAGGCAAGTGAGATGCAGAAAGAGGCAAGAGAGGTGCAGAAAGAGGGAAGACGAGTGCAGAAAGAGACAACAGGGGTGCAGAAAAAAGCAAGACAGTTGCAGAAAGAAGCATGGGAAGTGCAGAATGAAGCAACAGCGGTGCAGAAAGAGGCAAGAGAAGTGCAGAAAGAAGCAACAGAGGTGCAGAAGGAGGCAAGAGAACTGCAGAAAGAGGCAAGAGAGTTGCACAAACAGGCAAAAGAGGTACATAAAGAGGGAACAGGGGTGCAGACAGAGGCAAGAGAGGTGCAGAAAAGGCAAGAGGGGTGCAGAAATTTGCAAGAGAGGTGCAGAAAGAAGCAAGAGCAGTGCAAAAGAACCAACAGAGGTGCAAAAAGAGGCAAGTGAGGGGCAGAAGGAGGCAAGAGAACTGCAGAAAGAGGGAAGAGAGGTGTAGAAAGACGGAAGAAGGGTGCAGAAAGAGGCAAGAGGGGTGCAGAAAGAAGCAACAGAAGTGCAGAAAGAAACAAGAGATGTGCAGAAAGAAGCAAGAGGGGTGCAGAAAGAGGAAGAGAAGTGAAGAGAAGTGCAACAAAGAAGCAACAGAGGTGCAGAATGAGGCAAGAGAAGTGCAGAAAGAGGCAAGAGAGTTGCAGAAACAGGCAAAAGAGGCGCCGAAAGAAGCAAGAGCAGTGCAGAAAGAACCAACAGAGCTGCAGAAGGAGTCAAGCGGGGTGCAGAAAGAGGCAAGAGGGGTGCAGAAATTTGCAAGAGAGGTGCAAAAGAAGAAAGAGCAGTGCAGTAAGAAACAACAGAGGTACAAAAGAAGGCAAGAGGGGTGCAGAAAGAGGCAAGAGCAGTGCAAAAAGAGCCAAGAGGCGTGTAGGAAAAGGGAAGAAGGGTGCAGAAATTTGCAAGAGAGGTGCAGAAAGAAGAAAGAGCAGTGCTGTAAGAAACAACAGAGGTGCTGAAAGAGGCACGGAGGGTGCAGAAAGAGGCAAGAGAAGTGCAGAAAGAAGCAACAGAGGTACAGAAAGAGGCAAGAGTGGTACAGAAAGAAGGAAGAGAGGTTTAGAAAGAGGCAAGAGAGTTGCATAAAGAGGGAAGAGGAGTGCAGAAAATGCAAAGAGGGGTGCAGAAAAAAGCAGGTGAGGTGCAGAAACAGGGAAGAGGTGCAGAAACAGGCAAGAGAGGTGCAGAAACAGGCAAGAGATGTGCAGAAAGAGTCAAGAGAATTGCTGAAAAAAACAACAGAGGTGTAGAAAGAAGCAAGAGAAGTGCAGAAAGAGGCAAGTGAGATGCAGAAAGAGGCAAGAGAGGTGCAGAAAGAGGGAAGACGAGTGCAGAAAGAGACAACAGGGGTGCAGAAAAAAGCAAGACAGTTGCAGAAAGAAGCATGGGAAGTGCAGAATGAAGCAACAGCGGTGCAGAAAGAGGCAAGAGAAGTGCAGAAAGAAGCAACAGAGGTGCAGAAGGAGGCAAGAGAACTGCAGAAAGAGGCAAGAGAGTTGCACAAACAGGCAAAAGAGGTACATAAAGAGGGAACAGGGGTGCAGACAGAGGCAAGAGAGGTACAGAAACAGGCAAGAGGGGTGCAGAAATTTGCAAGAGAGGTGCAGAAAGAAGCAAGAGCAGTGCAAAAGAACCAACAGAGGTGCAAAAAGAGGCAAGTGAGGTGTAGAAGGAGGCAAGAGAACTGCAGAAAGAGGCAAGACAGTTGCAGAAACAGGCAAAAAGGGGGCAGAAAGAGGAAACAGGTAGACAGACTGAGGCAAGAGAGGAAAATAAAGAGGGAAGAGGGGTGCAGAAAAAGACAAGAGGGATGCAGAAATTTGGAACAGAGGTGCAGAAAGCAGCAAGAGCAGTGCAGAAAGAACCAACAGAGGTGCAACAAGAGGCAAGAGGGGTATAGAAAGAGGCAAGTGAAGTACAGAATGAAGCAAAAGAGGTGCAGAAAGAACCAACAGAGGTACACAAAGAGGCAAAAGGGGTGCAAAAAGGGTTAGGAGAGGTACACAAAGAGGCAAGAGGGGTAGAGAAAGAGGCAGGAGGGGTGCAGAAAGAAGGAAGAGAACTGCGGAAGGAGGCAAGAGAAGTGTTGAAAGAGGCAAGAGAGGTGCAGAAGGAGGCAAGAGAACTGCAGAAACAGGCAAGAGAGTTACAGAAAGAGGCAAGAGATGTGCATAAAGAGGGAACAGGGTTGCAGAAAGTGGCAAGAGAGGTGCAGAAAGAGGGAAGAGAGGTGTAGAAAGAGGGAAGAAGGGTGCAGAAAGAGGCAAGAGGGGTGCACAAATAAGCAAGAGAAGTGCAGAAAGAAGCAAGAGAAGTGCAGAAAGAAGCAACAGCGATGCAGAAAGAGGCAAGAGGGGTGCAGAAAGAGGAAGAGAAGTGCAAAAAAGAAGCAACAGAGGTGCAGAAGGAGGCAAGAGAAGTGCAGAAAGAGGAAAGAGAGTTGCAGAAATAGGCAAAGGAGGTGCAGAAAGAAGCAAGAGCAGTGCAGAAAGAACCGACAGAGGTGCAGAAGGAGTCAAGAGGGGTGCAAAAAGAGGCAAGAGGGGTGCAGAAATTTACAAGAGAGGTGCAGAAAGAAGAAAGAGCAGTGCAGTAAGAAACAACAGAGGTGCAAAAGGAGGCAAGAGGGGTGCAGAAAGAGGCAAGAGCAGTGCAGAAAGAGCCAAGAGACGTGCAGGAAAAGGGAAGAAGGGTGCAGGAAGCGGCAGGAGGGGTGCAGAAAGAAGGAAGAGAAGTGCAGAAAGAAGCAACAGAGGTGCTGAAAAAGGCACGGAGGGTGCAGAAAGAGTCAAGAGAAGAGCAGAAAGAAGCAACAGAGGTACAGAAAGAGGCAAGAGTGGTGCAGAAAGAGGGAAGAGAGGTTTAGAAAGAGGCAAGAGAGTTGCATAAAGAGAGAAGAGGGGTGCAGAAGGAGCCAATAGGGGTGCAGAAAACAGCAAGTGAGGTGCAGAAAGAGGCAAGAGAGGTACAGAAACAGGCAAGAGAGGTGCAGAAACAGGCAAGAGATGTGCAGAAAGAGGCAAGAGAATTGCTGAAAGAAGCAACAGAGGTGTAGAAAGAAGCAAGAGAAGTGCAGAAAGAGGCAAGTGAGATGCAGAAAGAGGAAAGAGAGGTGCAGAAAGAGGGAAGACGAGTACAGAAAGAGACAACAGGGGTGCAGAAAAAAGCAAGACAGGTGCAGAAAGAAACATGGGAAGTGCAGAATGAAGCAACAGGGGTGCAGAAAGAGGCAAGAGAAGTGCAGAAAGAAGCAACAGAGGTGGAGAAGGAGGCAAGAGAACTGCAGAAAGAGGCAAGAGAGTTGCACAAACAGGCAAAAGAGGTACAGAAAGAGGGAACAGGGGTGCAGACAGAGGCAAGAGAGGTACGAAACAGGTAAGAGGGTTGCAGAAAGAGGCAATAGGGATGCAGAAATTTGCAAGAGAGGTGCAGAAAGAAGCAAGAGCAGTGCAAAAGAACCACCAGAGGTGCAAAAAGAGGCAAGTGAGGTGCAGAAGGAGGCAAGAGAACTGCAGAAAGAGGCAAGAGAGTTGCAGAAACAGGAAAAAGGGGTACAGAAAGAGGGAACAGGTGGACAGACTGAGGCAAGAGAGGTGAAGAAAGAGGGAAGAGGGGTGCAGAAAAAGGCAAGAGGGATGCAGAAATTTGGAACAGAGGTGCAGAAAGAAGCAAGAGCAGTGCAGAAAGAACCAACAGAGGTGCAGAAAGAGGCAAGAGGGGTACAGAAAGAGGCAAGTGAAGTACAGAACGAAGCAAAAAAGGTGCAGAAAGAACCAACAGAGGTGTAAAAAGAGGCGAAAGGGGTACAGAAAGGGTTAGGAGAGGTACTCAAAGAGGCAAGAGGGGTACAGAAAGAGGCAGGAGGGGTGCCGAAAGATGGAAGAGAACTGCAGAAAGAAGCAACAGAGGTGCTGAAAGAGGCACAAAGGGTGCAGAAAGAGACAAGAGATTTGCAGAAAGAAGCAACAGAGGTACAGAAAGAGGTAAGAGTGGTGTAGAAAGAGGGAAGAGGGGTGTAGAAAGAGGCAAGGGAGTTGCAAAAAGAGGGAAGAGGGGTGCAGAAACAGGCAAAAGGGGTGCAGAAAGAAGAAAGTGAGGTGCAGAAAGAGGCAAGAGAGGAGCAAAAGAGGCAAGAGAGGTGCAGAAAGAGGCAAGAGAAGTGTTGAAAGAGGTAAGAGAGGTGCAGAAGGAGGCAGGAGAACTGCAGAAAGAGGCAAGAGTGTTGCAGAAAGAGGCAAGAGATGTGCAGAAAGAGGGAAAAGGGGTGCAGAAAGAGGCAAGAGAGGTGCAGAAAGAGGGAAGAGAGGTATAGAAAGAGGGGAGAAGGGTGCAGAAAGAGGCAAGAGGGGTGCGCAAAGAAGCAACAGGAGTGCAGAAAGAAGCAAGAGAAGTGCAGAAAGAAGCAACAGCGGTGCAGAAAGAGGCAAGAGGGGTGCAGAAAGAGGAAGAGAAGTACAAAAAAGAAGCAACAGAGGAGCATAAGGAGGCAAGAGAAGTGCAGAAAGAGGCAAGAAAGTTGCAGAAATAGGCAAAAGAGGTGCAGAAAGAAGCAAGAGCAGTGCAGACAGAACCAACAGAGGTGCAGAAGGAGTCAAGAGGGGTGCAGAAAGAGGCAAGAGGGGTGTAGAAATTTACAAGGAGGTGCAGAAAGAAGCAAGAGCAGTGCAGTAAGAAACAACAGAGGTACAAAAGGAGGCAAGAGGGGTGCAGAAAGAGGCAAGAGCAGTACAGAAAGAGCCAAGAGACATGCAAGAAAAGGGAAGAAGTGTACAGAAAGAGGCACAAGGGCTGCAGAAAGAAAGAAGAGAAGAGCAGAAAGAAGCAACAGAGGTGCTGAAAGAGGCACGAAGGTTGCAGAAAGAGGCAAGAGAAGTGCAGGAAGAAGCAACTTAGGTAAAGAAAGAGGCAAGAGTGGAGCAGAAAGAGGGAAGAGATGTTTAGAAAGAGGCAAGAGAGTTGCACAAAGAGGGAAGAGGGGTGCAGAAAGAGCCAAGAGGGGTGCACAGAAAAGCAAGTGAGGTGCAGAAAGAGGCAAGAGAGGTGCAGAAATAGGCAAGAGAGTTACAGAAACAGGCACAAGAAGTTCAGAAAGAGGCAAGAGAATTGCTGAAAGAAGCAACAGAGGTGTAGAAAGAAGCAAGTGAAGTGCAGAAAGAGGCAAATGAGATGCAGAAAGAGGCAAGAGAGATGCAGAAAGAGGGAAGATGAGTGCAGAAAGAGACAACAGGAGTGCAGAAAAAAGCAAGACAGGTGCAGAAAGAAGCATGGGAACTGCAGAATGAAGCAACAGTGGTGCAGAAAGAGGCAAGAGAAGTGCAGAAAGAAGCAACAGAGGTGCAGAAGGAGGCAAGAGAACTGCAGAAAGAGGCAGGAGAGTTGCAGAAACAGGCAAAAGAGGTACAGAAAGAGGAAACAGGGGTGCAGACAGAGGCAAGAGAGGTGCAGAAACAGGTAAGAGGGTTGCAGAAAGAGGCAGGAGGGCTGCAGAAATTTGCAAGAGAGGTGCAGAAAGAAGCAAGAGCAGCACAAAAGAACCAACAGAGGTGCAAAAAGAGGCAAGTGAGGTGCAGAAGGAGGCAAGAGAACTGCAGAAAGAAGCAAGAGAGGTACAGGAACAGGTAAAAGGGGTGCAGAAAGAGGGAACAGGTGGACAGACTGAGGCAAGAGAGGTGAAGAAAGAGGGAAGAGGGGTGCAGAAAAAGGCAAGAGGGATGCAGAAATTTAGAACAGAGGTGCAGAAAGAAGCAAGAGCAGTGTAGAAAAAACCAACAGAGGTGCAGAAAGAGGCAAGAGGGGTACAGAAAGAGCCAAGTGAAGTGCAGAACGAAGCAAAAGAGGTGTAGAAAGAACCAACAGAGGTGCAAAAAGAGGCAAAAGGGGTTCAGAAACGGTTAGGAGAGGTACACAAAGAGGCAAGAGGGGTACATAAAGAGGCAGGAGGGTGCAGAAAGAAGGAAGAGAACTGCAGAAAGAAGCAACAGAGGTGCTGAAAGAGGCACGAAGGATGCAGATAGAGACAAGAGATTTGCAGAAAGAAGCAACAAAGGTACAGAAAGAGGCAAGAGTGGTGTAGGAAGAGGGAAGAGAGGTGTAGAAAGAGGCAAGAGAGTTGCAAAAAGAGGGAAGAGGGGTGCAGAAACAGGCAAAAGGGGTGTAGAAAGTAGAAAGTGAGGTGCATAAAAAGGCAAGAGAGGTGCAAAAGAGGCAACAGAGGTGCAGAAAGAGGCAAAAGAAGTGTTGAAAGAGGCAAGAGAGGTACAGAAGGAGGCAAGAGGACTGCAAAAAGAGGCAAGAGAGTTGTAGAAAGAGGCAAGTGAGGTGCAGAAGGAGGGAACTGGTGGGCATACTGTGGCAAGAGAGGTATAGAACGAGGGAAGACCGTTGCAGAAAGAGGCAAGAGGGGTGCAGAAAGAAGCAACAGAGGTGCAGAAAGAAGCAAGAGAAGTTCAGAAACAGGCAGGAGAGGTGCAGAAAGAGGGAACAGGGGTGCAGAAAGAGGCAAGAGGAGTACAGGAAGAAGCAAGTGAGGTGCAGAAAGAGGCAATAGAGGTGCAGAAACAGGCAAGAGAGGTGCAGAAAGAGGCAAGAGAGGTGCAGAAAGTGGAAGAAATGAGCAGAAAGAGCAAAAGAAGTGCAAAAAAAAAGGAAAGTTGCAGAAAGAAGCGACAGAAATGCAGAAAGTGGCAAGAGAGGCACAGAAAGAAGCAAGAGTGGTTTGCACACCATTAGTACCAATTTAATACCCACATTTAGTAATATGTAACAGGTGAACATTCTAGGTTTGCAAAGTGCCTTCCACCACGCTGTAACACTTGTCGCTGCATTTTTGGAAGCATTTGAGCTAGAAACAAGGCTTTTTTTTGTACGTGTCTGCAGATTATGTAGCAGATGATGGATTATGTGGCAAATGCCGAAAATGTATAACTGTGCGAAAGCCAGTGCAGCCAAACAGTTGCATAATACTAGTGGCCCTGTTCATACCTCTGACTAGGTCCAGAACTGCTCCTCAGTGATTCCTTCTGTTTTTTTGTCTCATTGAGTTAATAGTTTAGCTTCTATGGAAACGAAGAAGACTAAACCTGAGGTTACCACTCCACAACACAGACTACCATACCACATAATTACTCTCCATAACACATAATCCCAGTCTACATAATTCCTATACACTAAATACCACATACTTTCTATCCACATCAAAGTCAAAGTCTATCCACATAATTTCACTGCACATCATACCACATAATTCCATTACACACAACCTACATCCACTCCACTCCAAGAAACATTAGTAAAACACTTTTACATTTGCAACGCCAATAGCTCTAACTCTTGCAAATCTGGAACCTATTACATTGCAAATGCTTCTTTAACTAGTAGTCGCGTTTGCAGAGAGGTGGAGAAAGGGGGCTGGACCTGCAACCAGTGCTCAGGAATGCCACTGCATAGGACTTACAGGAGGTCCCAGGAGGGCTTCTTGGCCCCCAAAGTCCCTCAAGAGTAAAGTGGACTTTATGCCCCATAGAGTACTGTGCCAGGAGGTGTGTTTGCAGAGTGGTAGAGAAAGGTGAGCGTGACCTCTTAGCAATCTCACTATGTGGGACTTAGAGGAGATAAAAGGAGGGGTAGTTGGCTCCCAAGGACAACCTTGGGGGCCAACTACCCCTCCTATTACCTCCAGTAAGTTCCACACAGCAGGATTGCTAAATTCTCAAGGAGGCCATGCCCCCTTTCCCCACCACTCTGCAAACACGCTCCCTGGTGCGCTCTTGGATGGGGATTAAAGTCCATTTTTCTGCTGGGGGTCCTTAGGGGCCACCTAGCCTACCTGATACTTCCAGTATGCCTAGATAGTGGGATTGCTGATAGGTGGACACAGGCAAGCTCTTAGTTGGGGGATGAAGTCCCCTTGCCTCCTGTGGGTCCCTGGGGGCCAACTAGCCCACCAGGTACCTCCAGTAAGCCCCACACAGCTGGATTGCTGAAAGTGGTCTGAGGCCACGCCCCTTTTTACACCACTCTGGTGCACTGCTGCTCGGGGGATGAAGTCCACTTGTGTTCTGAGGTCCCCAGGACACAAGAGGTCCTCATCGCCCCACCAGCAGTGCACCAAGAGGCGCGTTTGCAGAGTGGTGTAAAAAGGGGTGTGGCCTCAGACCCCCTCTCAGCAATCCTACTGTGTGTGGCCTACTGGAGATGCCTGGTGGGCTAGTTGGCCCCTAAGGACCCTTAAGGTTCTAGAGGACTTAATCCCCCAACCCACAATGCGCCAGGAGGTGCGTTTGCCATGTGCTGCAGGGAGGGGGCGGGGCCTCCGGCGAGATGTTGTTTTCCCCCCCCCTTTTTTGGGGGGTTGGGAGGGGGACTGTGTGGCCCCCCTTCTCTCAATATTTTCTGGGCCCTGGGGACCCCATCCTCCAGGGCCTGCCACTATGCATTTAACAAAAAAAAAGGGAAGGGGGCCATGCAGCCCACCTCCTGAGGCCGATTTTAGCCTCATGGACCCCATCCCCAGGGGCATGGCCACATATTGAATTTTTTTAATCTTATTTTTAAGGAGGGGGCCGCGCGGCCCCCCACCTGAGGCCATTATTTGCCCCCTGAACCCAATCCCCCAGGGCCTGGCCTCAGCGTTGGGGACCGTGGGGGAGCCCTAATGCCCCAACGGTCCCTGCCGGCTCCCTGCCTCCTTCGGGAGCCGGCATTGCTTTTGGACAAGGGAGCTGCTGACATGCAGCTCCCTTGTCCAGCAAGTTCTGCTTCGCTTCATGTAATCGAGAGCAGGTTTGCCTGCTCTCGCTTCCATGAAGCGACGCAGAGTTTGCAATGGCAGGGCGGGAGCAGTGTTCCCGCCCTGCCATTGGAAACTGCAATGTCCCGGGGGTGGGCACCCCAGGACATTGCTGGAGCCAGCCCTGGGGGGTAGCGGTCCTCAGGGCCATAGAGGTCTCTGGGAGGGGGGCCGTGCTGCCCCCCTCCCTTCGTATGATAAGCCCCAGGGAGGTGGTGGTCCCCGGGGCAGTGTTGGGAGGGGCAGGAGCCCCCCCACACGTTCTAAATCTATATTTAAGCCCCGTGGTGGTGAAGGTCCCCAGGGCTTGGGGGTGCCCACAAGGCCCCCCGCACATAATTACAGATGCCCCGGGGAGGTGGCGGTCCCTGGGACAGTGTGGGGAGGGGCAGGAGCCCCCCCATACTTTCTTTATTAATATTTAAGCCCTGGGGAGGTGGCAGTCCATGGGGCTTGGGAAGGCTGGTGAGGTCCCCCCACACATAATTACGGATTCCCCGGGGAGGTGGCGGTCCCTGGGGCAGCGTGGGGGGGCAGGGGCCCCCACCCCCACAATTTTTTTTAAAAAGCCCTGGGGAGGTGGCTGTTTCCGGGGCTGCGGGGGGCCACGTGCCCCCCTCACATTATGAGCAAAGCCCCACAGGCCCCCACACCATAATTATGACTTCCCCCTGGGACCTGGCCCACCCGGGGGCTTAAAACAAACAAAGCAATTCGTTTTTTTAAAAATGTTCAGCCGGATTCGCGCACCCATTGCGAATTCGGCCAAAATTATTAAAAATAATGCTTTTTTGGCCCTAGGGGTCCTTGTGGGACCCTCTGAGCAGGCCTAGTGGGTCAGGGTGTTTCTACCCTGCCCCCTTTCTTGTTTTTTTATGCTTTTTCTCTACTGTCTTGTGACTCTGTTTTACCAAGTCACAAGATGGCTGCCAACACTTCCTGGTTTGGAGTGTTGGCAGCCAATCAAAATGAAGCTTGTGCTCGGGAGGGTTAGCGAAACCCTCCTCGGCCATCAGATATTGATATTTTTATTTTTTTAATTTCTCAGGAACTACCGAATGGATTTACACCATTTAAAAGAAGCACACTTTCTAAACCAAGACCTACCTTTTTGCCAAATTTGGTGTAATTCCGTTCAGCAGTTCGGGCTGTAGCTTTGTCTAAAGTTCCTATGGAAATTAACATGGGGAAAACACATTTTGTGACCCCCCTTTTTTCTCGGCCCCCACTTGACGAATCACCCCAAAACTTTCAAGGCAGGAGCTGACTTGACCGAACCATTAGTTTTGAAAATTTCGCGAAGATTCGTCAAACGGCGCCAAAGACATTGGCAAAAGAAAAAACGCTTTTTGAATAGAAAAAAGGTCCTAACTATACCTACCTACTGGCGACCGCCAGTAGGTAATATATATATATATATATATATCTCCTTCAATGCCGCATTCATCAACTTCCCTTCCGCGGGAAAGAACAAAGCGCAAACCCAATTTCCGTGCTCAATAGGTGTTTTTATTGATAGCCTTCAATCCACCACAATCGCCATGACGCGTTTCGGCCGTACAGCGGCCTTGATCACATATATATATATATATGTATACATATTAGATAAACTGTGTTAAGTGATAATCTAAAGTACCAGTCTACAGTAAAGTTTAGTGTTCTGTGCCAGCCACATACTGTTTTGATATCTTTATGTGGAAATGGTACATTTTATTCATTTGGAAGGGTGTTCTTCAGTGGTGTGCCGTTAGTAGGATCTGGTAATGTAGAGTTTGTGCATGGCGCATTATGGCTTGCATGTGTCATGCCTTGTATATTTGAGCATGTACATTGAGTTCTACTGCTAGGGATCATGGCATTTAAAACTGTTTGAGAAGCTTGAACCTGTTGATGTACTATCTAAAAGTGACTTCTAAGGTAGCCTGTAGCTAGCCCATTGTGTAAACTGTATGTGTCTAAAAGCAAAGATATGTAGGTAGAAGTTTTTCAGAGGTGCAGACACACCTTTAGGCGCATATGCTGACTTATAGATTTACGTATGTATATTAAGTTGAAAGGCATGAAAGGACTTATGAAAGGGCAGAGGTACTATTACATACTCTCAGTCACTGCTTTAAACATCTAGAACTTCACTCACATGGAGAACCAAAACTGTTATATATCTAGCGCTAATGCAGGCAGTGACACTCTCATATAAACACCTCATTTGTGACTGACAGAACCAAGAGACAATTTATGCCATTCCTTATGTATAGATTTAGAGGGACAAACAGTCATAAAGAGAGCCACTGATGTACTGGGACTTTACTACCTTTAGAAAAAAAGAACCATGATAGGAACTGAGACAATTATTCAGATATGTTGTAAAGCTCTGACACTAGCAACTCAACCATCCAGACAAGTACCCCCTTCAATATGCCAGAGGCCTAGTACGCTTGAGGCTGTCCATGCAGTTCTACTGCTAGGCCGAGTTGGTATTTGAAACCACTTGACAAGTTGAAATCTGCTGTAGTACAACTTTAAAGTCACCCCCATGGTAGCCTGTAGCTAAGCCATAGGGTGAACTCTATGTACATAAAAGCAAGCGCATGTAGTTGGAATTTTTGACAAGTACATGCACACTTTTATGTGTATATGCTATATGCTGACATTCATCCAATGTCATACATTGAGTTGAATGTCACGTAAGTACTTATGAAAGGGCAAAGGTAGTAGTAATACATCCTCTCAGATAGTGTTTCAAGAATGTACACCTTCACTCCCATGTACAGACACAACTCTTATGTATCTAGCACTAATGGATGCACTGAAATTCTTATTTAAACAACTAATCAGTAACTGATGCACCCAAGAGAGAATCCATGCCACCCCTCGCATATAGATTTACAGAACCAGACAGTGAGACATAGAGACAGTAATGTAATGAAAGAATTTACTAAATATGAGCGAAAACCCCAGATAGGAACTGAGACACTTATCCTGATATGCAGTATTGCTCTAACACTACCAACTGAACCATCCAGACAAGCTGGCTTTTCAATATGTCTCAGCACCAGTACACTTGGGCCTCTGCATGCAGTGCTACTGCTAGGCCGACTTGGTATTTAAAACAGCTTCACAATTCTGAACCTACTGTTCTGCTACTTAAAAGTAATCCCTAAAGTAGACTGTAGCTAGGCTATAGCGTAAACTGCCATCTGCTTAAAAGCAAAGACATAGAGTTAGAACTTTTTGAGAGGTACATGCACACTTTCAGGTGCATGGGCTCAGTTATACATGCAGTTTTGTATATTGAGTTGAATGCCATGTAAGTTCTTATGAAAGGCCAGAGCTACTAATACTCAGGCACTCATATATGTAGTGCTAATGGAGATAGTGACACTGTTAGTTAAATAACTTATGACTAACTAACACACCTAAGAGACAATCTATGCCCTCAATTACATGTAGATTTATAGAACCAAATGTCCAAAAACAGACTCAGAAATGTACTTAGAGAGTTTAGTACGTATATAAAAAAGACTCCAGATAGGAGCTGAGACAATTATCAACACATGTATTGGACCTCTGACACTACCAAGTGAAGCTTACACAGCCAAGAGTCAATCCATTCAGATGAGAAAAAAGATGGCAGTGGTAATAACAGACTATTAGCACCTCTGTTAAGTTGGTAAGTACAGTGTCAAGACAAGTATAGTGTGCTCAAATGAATAAACACTATGCAATCATAGTATTGTACATTAATATGTGGAAAGTAAAATTTCCACATACATACAAACATTTTTTGCAATTCAGAACACAACGACAATAAACTAATTTTGATCCGTCACTATTGCAGATCCAATTTTATTTTGTATAACGCTCCAAAGCAACACAAGTTCAAACAAAAGTCCAAATGTAAACAGTGTTGATAGCCCATAAGTTTGTTGGCACGTTGGTTGATAGAGGACGCACACATCTGACACGTGTTTCGTCGTGTTGACGACTGTTTCAAGGCTTAAAATCGTTGTGAACACCGTTTGACCTTTCCAAAACGAGGGTTTCAACCTCAAAAGCCCCCTATACATTTGGGGGAAGTACACGATAAATACAACCCCTAGGAAGTCGAGGCTTCCTGATTCTCTACAATCTATAAAATAATTAAATAACACCTAAAACATGCTTCTAAATCCTGCATCTTTAGTCCAAAGACCACAAAACTGAAAAAAGCAAAAGGAAGAAGAAACAATATTTTTCTGCTATCCCTAAACAACAAAACTTAAGCAGACTAATTTTAGCCCAGCCTTTCTTGCTGTTTCCTCATATAACAAAGTTACATTGTATCGGCCCCTTCAGGAAGACATAAAAATGTCTTGTTCACTCTCCTTCTGCTTTCTTTGAATGGCATTTAGTTTGTGGTTGTGCAGGTGTTTATCAGTGTTTATATGTTTACACTGGTGATGGCTATTTCCCTTTCAGTGGGGTTTTATCAGTTATTAAAGGTTTAAACCTAAAACAGGATAGACTCATAGGGTATGTTCTTATGTGCTTAAAAGATCACACATGTATTTAGAAGTTTCATCGAGGTTCTTATGCACTTAGAGGCGCATTTGCTGACTTAGCTTTCACCTTGAGTTGAATATCATGTAAGCACATACATACACACATATTTTAAAACTCCTTTACAAGCTTTAACCTGCTGTTCCACCACATATAACTCACCTTTAAGGTAGGTTGTAGGAAGGCCAGAGGCATGCTCCTATGTGGTTAAAAGCTAACACATGTAGTTAGAATTTTCAGTGAGCTATATGCACACTTACATACCCATATGGTGAGTTATACTTTCAGTGTTTCACATTCAGTTGAATCTCATTTAAGTACATATGAAATGGGAGAGCTACTACTACAGCCTCTCAGAGAGTGTTACAAGCATCTGAACTTTCACTGACATGAACAGATACAACTCTTATGCATCTAGCACGAATGTAGGCAGGGAGAAACTCACTTAAATAACTCATTAGTGACTGGAACACCCAAGAGACAATCCATGCCAGCCCTTTCATATATATTTGCAGAGCCATACAGAAACAAACAGAGTCAATGCTGTACTAAGAAACTTTCTTTGATACAGAAACAGACTCCCACACAAGGACTGAGACACTCATTAAAATATCTAGTAAAGATCTGACACTACTAAGTGAACCAAAGAGTAGTCCTTCAAATGTTTCTCAGGCTTTGTACAGTTGAGAATGTGATGCACTTCTCCTCTTAGGCCAACTTGGTATTTAAAACTCCTTCACAAGCTTTAACCTGCCACATATAACTCACCCCTAAGGTAGGTTGTAGCTAGGCCATTGTGCACGCTCCTATGTGCTTAAAAGCTAACAGTTGTAGTTAGAAGTTTCCTGCCCCATAGTGGCGACTTCCAGGTTCCTGTTACCCTACCTCAATCAGGTGTCTCCAAAACGCCTTTTGCTCCTCTGGGGTCATGTTGGCTGTTGGAGAGGAAGGACACGTGAATCAGACCAAGCTTATTTGTAATGCAACATTTACATGCATCAATTACTGTTAGCAGCACAAGTGGCATGGCCTGCCAACAACAATGACATCTATGTAACGTATAATGACCAACCATCATGAGAAAAATGTACTTCCCCTAAGATAACAATGGTAGATAACCCAGGTTTTGGCCTTGTAGGTACAGGAAATGGCAGTGTCTGGCCTCATTACCATGTACCCATGTGCATATGAAGACAGATTTGGATTTATGCTGCTATATATGCATGGAATGGTACACATGGCCCATCTATGTGCTCCCTGGGGACTGACATGCAACTGGTACAATCTATGGCCAATCAGCTATGTGAAGTTAGTGATGTTAGCAAATACAGGTATTGTGCCTCAGCAATGCTTCACTGTTATGGCATATACACAAGGCCACACACATATCAGCATAGATTGACTCAGTGCCAGGAAGTTGAAAAATAGACAGTGTTTGGCTATCTAACTCCCATTCAATAGACCAGTTGGATAATTTACAAAACCTTACATGGACATACCAGGAACACTATAACATAGATCACCTACAGAAAATCAGACATGAGCATATGTTCCTTGACATACACAATAGTCTATCCCAACCTTCCTGTACAGATTGTTACCTAGAAGCACATCAACTCATACTTAGTCCATGTGATGAGTGTGTACATGCATGCTGTAGAGAACAGATTTGTGAGTGTTTAGAGCTTTATCTTTCAGGTAATTGGCAAGAAATTGTTCAAAGGAGAGAAATCCTGGGGATAAAATATGGGCAACTACAGCTGACAACACAGTGCATACATGCCTGTGGTGCTTTCACAGTGGCCTTGTGTCTCACAAAACACTGCAAAGGTATGGAAATGTGTCTATTATAGGCCATTGGATCTATGGGACAGGAGTCAGGCATGTTACAGCATTGCTATGTGTGGACTGTTGACATGTCCCACATACACTCATACCTATTCAGTCTGCACTGGTGTAAGATTCATGACATCCTGTGTGGACCTGCCACATGAAAAAGTTTCCTACATTTTCTATGTGTATTCATACAGTAGTAATGTGCAGCAGACAGGCAGATAGAAATTCATCTCTCTAATTTCATGTTCACATTGAGTTTAAGCACAACATTCTTTGTGGCACCATGTCATATTGCCTATCTGT
Source organism: Calotriton arnoldi (assembly GCA_963921515.1). NCBI lineage: Eukaryota > Metazoa > Chordata > Amphibia > Caudata > Salamandridae > Calotriton > Calotriton arnoldi. The sequence continues at coordinate 301,289 of CAWUFW010014023.1, forward strand.
CCTCTGTCACACCATCTCACATGTCACCGATGTGCAGTACTCTGAGGGATGCACTGGTACTCATGATGCGGGGAGACAGTTGCAACATATCATGATCAATGTTGGCTAAGAGGTGAACCGAAGTAAGTCATTGGCATGGACCATGGACTTATGCACTCACTACAACAAATGGGGATATGTGACTTGCCCATTGGTCATGCTATCTGGAATAAAACATGTTAACTATGCCACCTCACAAATACATATGTAGCATCTATACTAGGATGGAATCATCTTTTGCTATGGGGAGCCTGCTCACATGCTCACCCAATTCCATTGGAGTCCACAATTTGGCTAGACGCTGTACAACAGGTACATATATGGAAGACCAAACAATATGCTGTTTGAGTGGATGAATGTCTGACATGCCTTCAATCATTTAGGCTGTACCAATGTTGGTAGGGTAGAGGAAAGTAATCAGCAGGCATGTGCTTGGTATGATGTGAACACAAAATATGAGAACACATATATTGGTAAAATGTCCATTGTGCACATGTCAACATTCAATGTCCTGTTGACTCTTGAAAGTTTGGTCTGGGGTATGTGTTACACCCCAACCACACCTGTGTCCTGCAAAAAATATGACTTGGGCAAACATACTGTGTCAGGGAGTCCACAGCCTATATCATGCAACATTTGTGTCACATATTTGGGGTAAAGTGCAATTTCGGTCTTTAATTTGGGTAGGAGACATTATAACTAATTACCATCAGTATGTTTTGGGGCAGGTGATGGTACATGTGCCATAAGTATCCACACCATAGCTGACACAACAGTAGCACAGCATATCAAAAGGCGTCCATTATGTGGGCCTGCATACATTGCTAATCATTCCACATCGCAATTTGGCCTAGTCATTTGCACATGCAATTTCGTCCTACTTCTGTAGTAAATCTACACGTAAGGTGCAGCTTGTTTCCGCAGAGTGATGATACCCCTTGCACATCTCACTGCAACCCATTACAGATCACAGAAACAATGAGGTGACACTCTCCGGTAGTATTGGGATCTTGGAATGTTGCCACCTCAGCAAAGGTGTATATGTTTGGTCCACCTACAAGACAAAAACTTGGAACATAGCTCTGTGAATGCTGAACATGTACACGGTGTACATATGAAGCACAGTACATTGTCTACACAAATGACTGGTATTCTCTGCACATTCGACTTGTAGCATACGGCACAGTTGGAATGCCCTCATGATAGACATCTGTATGCCACTGTATGGAATGTATTCAGATGATGGCAGGAACATCACATTTGAGGTGCACAGACAGCAAACAAGGTACAAGACCAGCCTAGCTTTCAACATGGTTCAATTGATTGACCACACTCATATAGTATGACATTGATGGGGCCTTCTCAAGCTCATACGTGTACTTTACCATGCTACACACATCAGACAATAACCATGCTTGTTTGTCTCCTTCACTTAGCTCCTTACACGTGACCAGTGCACTGTAAATGAACAATGACCAATTAAGGCCCAAATAGGGCAATAAAGGTATGATGATGTTGTTATGCAACAGAGACATATTAGTGGCCATTTGGGGAGGACACAAACACCCTGTCCAACCTGTGGCCTGTTGACATGTGAGTTGCCTCCTCTGCAGCATATATGGCGGGTGGTCCACACAGTTCTGAGTGAGTAATGAACTAGAATGCCGGGTGACAAAACTCCCTGCACAGTACCGGATGGGTCCCACATCACCTATGGACCTCCCCTGCACTGCATGGTCTGTTTTGGCTATAGTAATTCCCCAGTGAACTGGCCCCATTGTCATGTTCAGTGTTTGCAAGTGAGTTAGCCTGTATCATGCCATAGTAACCTATATACATATCTGGCCCTTCCAATAACAAAACCGTTAAGAGTATTTTGCTACAGCCAAATACCTACAAGCTCATGGTATATAGGAATTTACAGAGAGCCTTACCAACTTCTATCCCCAGCTGATCCAGGAGATCCTGCTCCCGGCTGACGATATCGGCCCACTGGTGCTTGTATTGGTGGATGGTCCGCTCGACACCGAAAAGTTAGCTCAATTGGAAGCGCACCTTCTCCCACCATGTTAGACAAGTATTTTACCAACAGTCACAGCCAAACCGGTCCTCCATCAGGTTCTTGGCACTGCCCCTGCCCAACATCTCCTAGCACCCACTAGCCACCCTAACCCCAACTACAAAAATCACTTTTGCTTCCCCCTATACCTATAACTATTAACCCATATAGAGACAAGCACCCCAAAATACACTACTCAAAACAACACCAAATACAATTACAGGAAAAGTGTGACAAATTAGGGACACAACACAGACACCAACAAGTCCAGGAAACAGCACCAAACTCTCCAGCATGCATCAAACACCTCTACCAGACAGCACAGACAAAAAGACAGTAAGTGAAAGTGAAAGAAACTTCATACTTACTGGTTTGCAGCACGGGTGAGCCATTGCATAATTTGCTGTGTGGATGCATCACGTTTCCGACGTATGTGTCAAGTTTTCTACTAAAGCGTCTTTTTTTCTGGTGCTTCGCTAGAGAAATAGCCTACATCACAAGTTACACTATGGCCAAAGCATTGTTGTTTCCACTCAAGCATCACGTTTACTGGTAAAGCATCAGTTTTCCTAAAAAAAAGAGTCACATTTACTACAGAAAAGTCACGTTTCATACTATAGAGTCTCCTTTCCTACTCAAACGTCATGTTTAGTGGTACAGCTTCACTTTCCATACCAAAGAGTCACATTTACTACTAAAAAGTCACCTTTCATACTATAAAGTCACGTTTTCTTCTCAAGTGTCAAGCTTAGTGATAAAGCTTCACTTTCCATACCAGACAGTCGTGTTTACTTCTAAAAAGTCACCTTTCATACTATTGAGTCACCTTTCCTACTCAAATGTCATGTTTAGTGATAATGCATGACTTTCAATACCAAAGAGTCATGTTTATTACTAAAATGTAATCTTTTCTAGGGAAGTGTCACCTTTCCTACTGAAGCATCACGTTTAGTGGTAATGTGTGACTTCCTATACCAAAGAGTCATGTTTACTACTAAAAAGTCATCTTCGTACCATAGTGTCACATTTACTACTAGAGTGTCATCTTTCCTACTCAAACTTGTTTTTTACTGACATATTGCTATGGAATTGGCCAAGGTGCAAGTGACACACAACACACGACAATGCACGGTACATTGATTCCGAGGCTTTGACGTTGATGCCTGGCTTCGGACTGAATGTAAACTTTAGAGAGCTACTTCTATTTGACTAAATTTGTGTGCGTAGATGTTTCCTGGAACAGTGACATTAACACAAAGACTAGTAGTGGTTTCAAACATGTATTCCCATGTTGAACCTTCATGACATGCTTGTTCATTTTTCATTCCCAATCATGTGGATTGCATAAAGAAATGTTGCACAATGTGTGTGCGTTGGCGATTGCCTGCAGCAGTGTTTTCGGATGCCTCCACACTCGGCATCCTCCTCCTCCTCCTCCATCGGTCCTGCAGTTGTAGGTCCCCAACCCAGCGAACATTAGTACGCACACATATATTGTGCAGTTTGGCACACACGAAGATTAATTTGCAGACCATTGGGGGATTAGGGCAATCTACCCCCTGAAATGTCCAGGCCGTGGAACCTGGCCTTGAGCAGTCTGAAGGTTTGCTCGACAGTGTTCCTGGTCTTTCTGAGAGCCTGGTTGTAGGGGGGTGTGCGTAAGGGGTCATGACCCACAGCTGAATCCCATATCCCTGTTCAACTGAAAGTGAAGAGAAAGGACAACTGTCAATACTTTTGCAGACTGTTAATGATACCTGGCAGGCCATGTGTGTTATGTGTAGTTACATTGTCATACAGATTTCTAACATTGTTTTCACAATCGGTGTTAGTAATACAGTTGTTGATAAGTTGACACTTTTCTCTTCCATTACTCTGTGTGATAGCAAATGATGAACATGTACTGATACATCATACACTTCTACATCCTGACTGTGATTTTGATTCTGCAGTATTCTGTGATGTCTATTTGGGGATCTTCCTGACCACTTTGTTATGTGCTCCCACTACATGTGTGAACTTGGCAACTGTGGATATAACATTTGGTTGGTTGGTCCTCCCTAGGTAGATAATGACATAGGAGACATGCCTTACACTGACACATGCATATGTCCATGGTAAACCACAGATGTGGGTGGTGGGATACATGACATGCCTGATGAACCATGGAAGTGGCACATAGACACCCCCACAACCCCCCTGGAGCCCCTCCCTTGCACACATTAAAGCTATACAGAATTTGGCACAGCAATGCATGTCTCTGTGCCCTCCACCATAAAACGGCAACCATTGTGACATTGGTACCTTGTGGGTTTGCATGACATGTGTGTCATGATGCATGGTGCCTGTATGAGCCACACCCCTCTTAATTATACTCCTATCTGCGTCAACAGACACAGTGATGGGAATTATGTCATCCAATTCTAACTATAAGTGGGTGCGTTATGTATTTGAGTTTTGCTTACCTACAAATAGGCCATTCCATCATTGCCCATTCTGGAAATGGTGATTAATGATGGAATGCCTGAATTTGTATGCCTCATGCACACTCCCAGGGTATTTGGTGAAGAGGTTCAATGGTTCAGGATGGCCTGGACATTTATGGAGTAGGTGTGCTTCCGGTTCCTTTAGAGAAGGGATGTGGCTACAGAGGGTGCCAAATGCGCATGTGCGCAGTCCGTGGCACCAAGTACATGTGAGAACCCAGCAATGTCATAGATGCCTTGTTCGGTCTCCAGCTGCAGTTCCTGGGCGTTGGGGAACTGAAGGGGGCGGCTACAAAATTACTACCTTCGATGTGTAGTTGTGGTTGCAACACTGTCCTATCTAGCCACTCTTCATATAGCAATGTCAATGCGTCATTTCCTACGAATGGGTTTCACAGATGCAGGATTTTTGACATTGTTGGACCTCTGTGCCACTCAGGTCACCAGTGCGTCACTTTGCTAAAATGTCGTAAATATCCATGCATCAGTTTTCTGGTGGAAATTACTACAGAATGCATACCTAGCATATATTAATGATTACATTATGCAGGCGGTTCTGACGCAGGTTCCTTTTGATGCAGGACTCCAAAAAGTGATGCATCCTCAAAGATATGTCACTTCGTCAATATAGAGTAGTGGTAGCACCACCAATGCCTCAACATTTTTGACACATTGGTGGTGCTGTCCAGCCAACACTTTTACTTCAATAATTCTGCCCCTTCTCCAGCAGGGAAAACCCTATGCTCAGGAAAATGAGGCAGGAGGACCTAATCAAGCCTTACATCCACAATCAAATTTGCTGGACCAGGGAGTAGTGCTTGGTCCTGCCTGAATAGCAGGCCCTTCAGCACTCCAATTAGGCAGTAGTCAGCCTCAACACAACTAAACTGTCTCACATTCATTCAAATATTTTTATTTTAAACGCATTAGTCACAGCCATACTATTTTTCATCTTTACAGGTTTCCACATGTTCTATCTCATATCGGAGATAGTCTGTACACAGTCACTGCAACATCTTCTACATCCTTGCCTAAGTATCTCACAGAAACCACCAACAGGACCCGGTGTCTTCTCCTGACTTACTAAGATGTTCTTGCAGTTATTGATATGCAACACTATCATCTCTGTTGACCAATTTTGCATACCAGTAACCTTTGGCTCTAAAAATAGCATTGACTACAGAGCTGTGAATGTTGAAGAGAGTCTGTTTTTACTTATGTAACTCAACTAGATTCCGTATATAGTAGACCTGGGCGGAAATTTTATCCGCTCACGGAGTTGGCAGAATTCGGGAACACCGCACTAAGCATGTAACATAGAGTTTGCGCTAAATTCCGCCTTCCAGCACATTGTAGAGTTATATATTCCTTTGGCGCAAGCTAGATGTGTTTTACTGCGTGCTGGCGAGTGTGATGTGATTTGCTGGCCGCTAGTAAGCGCACGCAAGATTTGTCGGCTGCTAGCGCAGCTTCTGGTCATCATTGAGCCTTCCAGCACCATTTTCGTGATGCTGGCAAGCGGGAGCGGCCACAACTGCTGCTCGAGCAGATTCTCTGCTCGAGAAGCAGCAAAATCTACTCAAAAAGATGTTTTCGAGTGAATATTTGATTCGGTTGTTTTTAGTGCAAAAAGCATTTTTTTTATTTTTTTTCCAACAAGAAGGAAGTGCCCGATGGAGACTTCAGCTTCCTCTTTCTCTCCAGTAGGCTCATTCCACTGCTTTGTCCATCTCCTGGTCACTTGTCATTTGGATTTCAAGGTGGAAGGATCACTCTCTTTGTCTGCAATTCATGCTGTATATATACAATTGGATTTTAAGGACTTTGTTTTTGTTATATTACAAGTAAGTTCAAAAACGTTTGCATAATGGTGTTTTTTATTTGATAGACTGCATGCACCAGCATTTATTTGCACTTTTGTTCCATTTTTAAATGTAAGTGTCGTTGTAGTGGGTGTCCTGGAGTTTCAGTAGGAGCCTAGTTATGTTTTTGAATTTCATTTTTTGTCACTTGCAAGGGAAAAAGGTTGCACAGTTCAGTACATTTTCTCCATGTTTGCATTTGTACTATTCATTTATTTTACTATGTGGCCTAGTCTGCCCCCAGGCTTTCTAGCCAGGACTAATCAATGGGTGTCCATAGGCCTCCACGTGCCCTTTGTTGTCCATGTCTCCTTGCTTGACCATGTGGCCGGTGGCCCTTTTGTGTAGCAGTCACGGTGCTTTTGCCATAAGCCTGCATGTGTTCTTTGTTGTCCATTCCTCCTTGTGTGTTGTTGTTGTTGTTTAACCATATGGCCAGTAGCCATTGTGTGTAGTCAGCCAATATGCTTTTGCCAATGGCCTGCGTTTGTTCTTTGTTGTCCATGCTCCCTTGCTTGTTGTTGTTGTTTGACCATGTGGATGGTGGCCATTTTGTGCAGCCAGCCACTGAGCTTTTTCCATAGGCCTGCATGTGTTCTTTGCTGTTTCCATACCTCCTTGCTTCTTGTTGTTGGTTGACCATGTGTCTAGCGGCCATTTTGTACAGCCAGCCACTGTGTAAATCCTTTTTTTCCAGTTTTCAAAGCCATTTTCTATGGAGATTGATAGAAGTGGGCTATGCCTTTTTGTTTTTGTTAATTTTTTATACTTTTCACAGGTATCAGTTTATTATGCTTGAGGATCATTGTAGTATATGTATATATAAACAGTGTTATATATTATATGCCTTTTTTCCAATTTTTCCCTCACACCTCCTCGCCTCCCAATGGGTTTCTCATAGTCCCCTTTTAAACCAGCAAATATTATTTTGTTTATTTATTTATTTATTATGTACCTTTTTTTAAAACAAATATCTCTTTTATTACATTTTCCCTCCCCCCTGCCTGCCGCACACCATAATTCACTTTTTAAGGATTGTCATTTCTCATTTTCACCTGTAACCCCCTGCCTGCCTGTCATAGGTGCCTGCAACACACCAGCATTTATTTTTAAGGATTGTTCTTGCTCATTTTTCCCTGGACCCCCTGCCTGCCAAAGGTGCCTGCCACACACCAGCATTACTTTTTTAAGGATTGTCATTACTCATTTTGACCTGGACCCTCTGCCTGCCAAATGCACAAACCAGCATTTATTTTTTAAGGATTATTATAATCAACCCCTGCACCCCCTGCCTGCCATAGACGCACACTAGCATTAATTTTTTAAGGATTATTCAATTTCCCCTTGGACCCCCTGCCTGCCATAGGTGCACAACAGCATTAATTTTATAGGGATTATTCCATTTTCCCTGGACCCCCTGCCTGCCATAGGTGCACACCTGTATTTTTTAAGGAGTATTCAATTTTTCTCTGGACCCCCCTGCCTGCCATAGGCACACACCAGCATTAATTGTTTAAGACTTATTCCATGTTCCCCTGGACCCCCTGCCTGTCATAAGCATTCACTAGCCTTCATTTTTTAAGGATTATTCCATTTTGCCCTGGACCCCCCTGCCTGCCATAGGAGCAGACCAGCATTCATTCTTTAAGGATTATTCTATTTTACCCTAGACCCTCTGCCTGCCAAAGGTGCACACCAGCATTTTTAAAGGATTATTCCATTTTCCTCTGGACCCCCTTGCCTGCCATAGGCGCACACCAGCATTTATTTTTTAAGGAGTATTCCATGTTCCCCTGGACCCCCTGCCTGCCATAAGCGCACAATAGCCTTCATTTTTTAAGCATTATTCCATTTTGCCCTGGACCCCCCCTGCTATAAGAGCACACCAGCATTCATTCTTTAAGGATTATTCTATTTTACCCTGGACCCCCTGCCTGCCACAGGTGCACACCAGCATTTTTAAAGGATTATTCCATTTTCCTCTGGACTCCCCTGCCTGCCATGGGGGCACACCAGCATTTATTTTTTAAGGATTATTTATTTTCCCCTTGACCTCTTTCCGGCCATAAGCACACACCAGCCTTCATATTTTAGGAATTATTCCATTTTCCCCTGGACCACTCTGCCTGCCATAGGTGCAAACCAGCATTAATTTTTAAGGATAATTCAATTTTCCCTTGTACCCCATGCCTGCCATAGGTGCAAACCAGCATTCATTTTTTAAGGATTATTCCATTTTCCCCTGGACCCCCCTGATTTGTATAGGCACACACCAGCATTTATCTTTTAAGGAATAGCCCATTTTCGCCTGCACCTCCCTGCCTGCCACAGGTGTCTCCAGTTAGATGCACATAAAGCATACAGTTACATCTGTATGTTGTTATCCTGATTGAAAATGAAATAATATGTTATGGTAGCGTGATTTGACTTTGGAATAGATACACTATTGTTGTTAATTATTTATGATAATACACAACCACACTAAATTACACTGTCTGTACTATGAATAATTGAAACTGCAAAAAGGCCCTGTTTCACGAAATGTTTTTCTTGCTAGTTTGCTTATAGTTGCACAAGAGACATCACCCACAGTACTGCCAGACAGAAGGCCGGCACAAAGTGATGTGACCACAACACGTGAGTCCTCCTCTCTTCTGCTTGTGCAGCTAAGTGCCAACTAACAGAGCTTGAAGATGGTCCCAAAGAAAAGTGCTGCCAAGTAAGTGGACAGTGAGGAGAAGAAGAAGCAGATTGCCACCACTTGCTTACCACCCTCCACTTTTTTCAAGACAGTTTGTGGGCCTGCTGCACTCACCTCCGGCTCAAAAACTGGGGGCAGAACTCCCACATCAACAATGGCACCACCCAAACCTAAGCCCCAGCCCTTGTCCATCAGTGAGGCAGTCACTGGAATCATGGCAATGAGCAGTGAGTCTAAATTAGATTTGTCTCAGCCACAAACTAGTACCCAACGTTGCAGGAAACTGAGCAAAGAGGACAACAGGAGCAGCAGCCAGCAATAGCAGGTCTTCCTGAAGTAGGAGCAGAACAGGAGGTTTAGTTTTCTGCTGAGTAAGATGTACCTCTTCTTGAACCATTGGCTTCCCGATCTCCAGCACGAAAAAAAGAAGGGGTACTCCACCATCTTCTCCAAGACCTCCTTCTGATGATCTGGACATGAATTGGACCCTGGCTGAGTCTGAGACCTGCCATGAGAGACAAAGGAAAAAAGAAAGTTCCCTAAATCCTTACAAATATGGAAGTGGATGAGGAGGATGAGCCAGTCATTGTCATGAAAGCTGTCACAGAAGACACGACATTACCCCTCCTATTCAACCTGCTCTGAGGAATGTGGCACTGGAACCACCACCACCGTCAGCTTCCATATTCGTAAGACCTCTGCTGAGACCTGAATCCACCACTACCTTAGTCGAAGTACGCACAGCATAGAGGCAATTTTGCCAGAATTGCTGTTCCAGCGCTCCATCACGATGTGCTGCAGTTGGATGGATAAGCTTTGCAGCAGAGCGCTGTTCACACTATCCACCTGATGACAGACATGTGGGCCAGTTGCCAAGCAACTGATTACATGTGTATCACTGTACACGGGATCTCTTTTGTGGGGGTCAGGCAACAGCTATCTACATGTCTCTAGCTGAAGAAACCTTTAAAGGCATTCAGCAGCATGCAACAGTAACCATGTTTGCCATGGAGACATTCCATACATCTGAAAAAGTCCTGATAGTCTTTAACAGCAAGGTGCTTGAATGGTGACCCAGAGGTCTCACCATTGGATTTATTGCCACTGACAATGGCAGTAATATAGGTAAGGCCATGGCAGATGGTGGCTATGTCACAGTCTTGTGTTTTGAGCATTGCATCAACCAGATTGTGCAGGACTTTCTATAAAAGGAGACATAATCAGCAACATAATGCCCACCTGCAGAAGAATCTGCACTCATTTCAGCCATTCTTCTGAAGCCTGGAAGCAGATGAGGATCATCCAGCATGCTAACGGAGTACAAATTAAAGCCCTCATACAGCAGGTGCCAACACGTTGGAAGTTCACATATTACTTGTTGCAACATCTGTTGGAGCGTTGCACACCAAATCAATGACAATGTCATTCAAAGAGGAGGGGATGCAACTGGGACAAGCATGACCATTCAGACCGTCAAATTTGGCCTAGTCAAATGCCTGGCACAGATGCTACTTTGTTCAAAGGTTTTCACATGGGAAGTCAGCAAGGAGGACAGTACAATGAGTCAAGCTATCCCATTGTTGCATCTGCTACAGGACCAGTTAAAAAAGGTGTTGCAAAGGTTCACAGGCGTGAACGGCAACAGAGAAGTGCATGACTTGGTTGAGAGCTTAATCCTTTGCTTGGCTGCTAATCCAAGGCTACAAAGAGACATTGTGTCATCCAAAGAGTACATCTATGCCACAATACGTGATGCACTGTACAAAAAAACGTTAATTCCTTTTTCAGAATTGGATGTTTCATTATACAAGATGTAAATTGTTAATCAAATGAGAGACCTGGAAGAAGAACAGCTGGAAATCAGAGTCCCGGGCAGAACTTCTGAGGTGCAGCCTTCTACTTCCAGAGAGGGCAGTGCTGCTGCCTCACAGCAGCCAACACCAGCAGCAACAACACGTACAGAAGAATGGCACCCAACCTTTGAATTGTCTTTGTTTCAAGTGGCAGGGCTTAAGTCAAGTGCAGATGCGAAGGCAAAAGAGGTCAACCATAGGGCAGCACCAATGACCATTCAGAGGATGTTCCAGTACTATCTGGATGACCCAGAAGAAGTCTACATGGATCAAAACCCATTTGTCTATTGGTATTGGAAGATGTGCCAATGGACAGAGCTGAGCAGGCTGGCAATAAAGTATTTGCTTTGTCCAGTGTCCAGTGTGTCTGCTAAGAGTGTGTTCAGTGCAGCTGGCACAGTTGTCACAATGAGACGGAGAAGTCTATTGCCTCAAAATGTGGAGAGCTTGACCATGATAAAAATTAACCAACACTTAATTCCACACAATTACACTGTTCCTGAAATACCACAGGAGGAGGAGGAGGAGGAAGGTGATTGGTCAGACTCAAGTGTCTTAGCTGACCAACGTCTGGGTGACTATTTTCATAAAATAGAGAGGTGGAAGAAATGCTCCCATACATCCCTCCAACAAAAAACTAGTGTATCAAAACAAGATGCAGTGCTTATAAGTTAAACCAAAGTATCACAAGGAAGACAGTTTTCTAGATTTTAAGAAAGTACTCAGCATTTATACACAAATATACATAGCAGGATTTTGATTAAGTGGAAAAGCTATCCTTTATGGAAAAGAATGCCTCACACACATAATAGTGTCATGCTTTATCATCAGCATCCTCGCCCTACTGTGGCAAGATGTTACCACCAGGGTAGACTCGACCTCTTCGAAGACTTAGCGGCAGGAGGGAGTACTTGAATAAAACTACAGGACAAAGTGGGATCCAGATAATCTAACATTAGAGTTCCTTGGTTATCACCTTTATCAGTGAGGACTCTTGGTATGTCTAAAAACACTGTGTGAGGCATGTAGGCAGAGAACAATGAATCAAACACGTCTTATATTAGCCAACATGTTTCTGCCCATAATAACTAGCCTGTCCGGCCTGGGGCATTCATCAGGGCTCTAGGATCCCTAAATTTAGATAATAGGTTCAATCTATCCTATAAGGCAATGCAGCAACATTACCAAAGAGAGCACCCTGGTGAGTCCTACCTGAGTTTTCTAAAAACCGACTTAATAGGTCAACTTATTGGAGAGAAATTACAAACAAAAGCATATTGTTTTGACCAATTGCAAAAAATTGTTTATTCTTTTCTTACTAAACAAATACACAGAAAAGGAGGGATTTATTATCCAAGCCAGATAGCTTTCCAACACTCGCCTAAGGTGAGTCATAAACACCCCAAACGTGAGCAAGCACTTCAGGGTCACTGCACAACATCTTAAGAAAGCACATGTGATGATTGAGAGGTAGCTATGCCTGCACATGTAACCAATACAGCCACAGTATTACTCTTTTGTCATCTTATATGCCAACTCATTGATTAATCTGACAGTTAAAACAACTACTCCTTACCCTAAATTTTAGGGGATACTGGTAATCTAGTCAGGAAGGAGATGGGGTCCTTTGTAGTCACACACTGATTGTGGAAAAAGGATAGCTTAATAATACACAAATGCGTTTTTAACATAGCTGTTATATGTTCCAAAGAGTTCAATATAGGGAATCACCAAATTTAAGTGGTGCTATGACAGGATGCGCATGACATAGATGCATCATGCTAAATAGCAATGTTCTATTCAAGTCACGTGTCAAGCGTCACTCTCAGACAATTGCATGTCAGTTCAGTTGTTCCCTCTCTGTGCACACACTCAAATACCTCTGAGCGTGCACCCTATCTGAAATGGGGTGCTATTTTCTGGCGCTAAACCTTGTCTACTTTTTAAGTAAATAGGATTTAGCATCAGAAACCTTGGGTGATTGTATGGGAACGTCCATGCACCAACCACGGTACACCCCTTGGCGCTACGTAATGCATAGCAATGCTATGTCCTGCTTTTTATTACTTTCAAGTGATTTTCTAGCTTAAAACAGGTTTTTGCCGGAAAGTAAATAAGTATCAAAAGATTTAGTCACACAATGCAGCGCAGCCCCCGCGAGGTTGAGCTGCGTTGCGCGACAGGGAGGGAGCAGGAGAGTGCCATATCATCAGAGATATGGCTCTCTCCTCCCCTTTTCCTTGCGCCGGCGCTGATTTCAGCAGCCGTGAGCCATGAACACACGTTAGCGCTATAGTGCTAGGGTGTGTGCAAGAGTCTAGCACAGGTTTTGTACAGGAAGGGTACCCTTCTTGTACAAAATCTATGCCTAGACACAATAGAAAGCTTTTCCCACTTTGTATTCGTGCAGCATGCATGCAAAGTCGGAAAAGCACGGAAAAATTAAAGCATTTCTCCTGTTAGCACCTCCTTTGAAGGGGTGTTAACTTTTGGCGCAAAACCATGTCTACAATCTTTGTAAATATGGTTTTGCGTCAAAAGGCATGGGTGGTTGCATGGGAATGCCCATGTTCCACTCATGTAACGCCCCCTCGGCGCTAAGTAACGCAAAGCAGTGCTTTGCGCTACTTTGTGCTACTTTGCACTACTTTGAGGGTGCTTTCCAGTGCAAAACAAGTTTTGTGCTGACAAGTAAATAGCAAAAAAATACTTTTGCGCTGGTTAGTGTCACTTTTGTGATGCTAACCCAGCTCAAAATATTTGTAAATGTCCCACTTAGAGTTGTATTGCCTCAGTTCTGTGGTGTAAACACAGCATTAAATCTTAGTTAATAGACCCCTGTGTATGTAAAAAAGAATAAATTACCTCTCAATAATGAGTAAGGCATTATGAACTATGCAGCACAATTATTAGTATTCTTGTTGTGCAACATTAATGGAGGCTTGCTAATGCGCTGGGTACTTTGCTACTCTCTGCACTCTGCAGCTGGGGCAGCTGTAATGGACACTTTATTGTCTTACTTTAATTCCAATGGTCCAGCTCTTCCCTGACTGCCTTTCAATTCTACCCTGACTCCAAAGAGGCAGATGAATAATAATAATACTGCATCACACAGGTCACGTATAAGACTTGGATATCCTGTCTGCCGTAAGTATACAGTAGGAAAAACGATGCACTGCAGTACAGGGAAAGGAATGTGACATAGATTTTACTGGCACGTTTGTCACAGAGTATACCATCTGCCAAACTCTATATCAGGCACTGAGTCCCACTTTATTCATTGGCCCTGCCCTCCACCACAAATTATTGTCAACAAATACCTTCACTTGGCAGTAAGTAAAGTTACTCTGCTGCAGGGTAAGTTAGAGGGATTAGGGTAGATAAAGTTTTTGCTATAGAAAAGTGGGGTGTCACTGACCATTATGTGCTAAGCTTTGGCTTAGTAGTCACTGTAGTTTACAAATGATGAAAGGGAAACATTTGAACAGGCGTAAATCCATTATGGAAGCCACAAAATATATATACATAAATCAGTGTGGCACAAGGCAAGAATGGATTTTTCTATTTTTTTTGGTAGACTGGGACAGAATTTAGGAAAGAATAAGGAGTGAAGTACTAGTTGGAGGTAACTCCTTACTGACATGCCAAACCTCGATATAGCAATTTCCATGGCAAAATACATGAAAGTGATAAAAAGGGTCTCGCTGGAATGAATATGGTTGGATAAAATTAGCACGGAAGTAAAGTGGGGCACGTTTTAAATAAATAAATTGCGTTTTAGGCTGTATATTGGTTTTAAGATATATTTTTAAATAGTTTTATTGAGAATATTATGAGTGTTTTTATATGAATTTGTAAGCTGTGGGGGGGAGGTAGGAACTGCTTTTTTAAGGTGTTAGTGAAAATGCACTTATGTTTTAAATTATTTATTGTAAGATGTTTTATGTTGTTTAGAGACCTACGGTCTAAATAAACGTATTTCTAAACGAAAAAACGAACGAACGACTGAGTGGGCACCGGGAAACACACCCTGTTTTAGGTTTGTAAAACATTGAAGACTTCATAAATTCTACATTAATTGAAACAGATGCACATTTCCCAGCCAACACTGCAGTGCTGAATTGAACCATGTTGCACTTAGGTCGCCGGTGGTGAAATGCCATGGGCAGGGAGGTGATGAATGTTGATGGGTGGGATATTTGCCTCACTTAACAAATTTAGTGAGCATACTTAATTTGTCAACAAGCAAGCAATGTGACTTACCACCAACCGTCTTTGCCACTGCTGAGACTCCCTCTCTAACCATCTCATCAGCCGCCTCCGGTGCACTGACAATGCTACTGGCCCCCACACTGGTGATCTATGCGGCTAGTAAAAAAATACTCATTTTAGATGCCAGATTTGCCTCCTAAGTAATTATATATATATATATATATATATATATATATATATTTTTTTTTTTTTTAAATACAACCGCAATCCCTCACTGCAGTTTGGTTAGCAGTATCTTCTATCAAAACTATCACGTTGTGCGGTTTGTTGGTTGACAATGTTAGAAAAGCCAGGTAGTCAAGCAAATCAAAAAACTTTAGTAATGGAGGGGCAGAGCTATGATGACTCTGAGTCATTGAACTGCAATGAAGGGGTGGAGTGGTCAATGGAGGACATATGGTCTTGGTTGGTAAATGCAATGGGACCTCTTGCTTTCCTACCATGGTGCACTGTCATGGAAACTGCTGGTATACTGTATAAATGAATGATAACATAACATTCAGGGGCCAATGACCATGGCCGCTCTCACATTTTGACTGTATGAGCAGGAGCAAAAAACTGCCTTTTCAACAAACATGAGTACCAAAAATATGTTCTCTTAGTCTCACAGTATTACAAGATATAGAGAGGGAAAGCTTACTAACAAAGCACTAGAAAGCTACAGACTAGTACAGACAGGAGGAAGTCAGCTACAGAAAAAAAGCATAATGCAGGGATAAAAAGAATTTAACAAACAGAGGAGTTGAAAGCAAGGGAAACAGTATAAAAATAAAACAAGGCAAAATTATTTTAATAGTGAGGAAAACTAAAAGTTATGAAATAAATAATAATAACAGGACTTACTGGGGCCAGCAGAACCATCGGCCGCCAAGCTGGTGGTTCCTCCTGCTGCTGCACTGGTGGTGGCAGCCCCTTCACCCCTCTATGATGCCCTCTTGCCCTTGGGTGCTGATGTAAGAAATTAAGAAGATGAAAAACATTGATTAGTGGTATAGTTATTCTCTCAAAACATATTTTGACACACAGACACAGAAGCATTGTACTTTTCTAAAGTAGATGACCTATAGTACTAGTGAGTTGGCATATCCTAATTTCCTAAACCTAAGCCCTATTCCTAATTTCCTAAACTACATTTGGAACTACTAATGCTTTGCAACGAATGATCTTTGCTTCTCAACCCACATTGATGGGCCAACTTAGTCTCCCTTTTCAATGCATAGATGCATTCTACACATCACTAGGAGATTGGGACTGTATAAGCTACGTAAAGAAAGGCACATAGAATGCTAGTTCACTGATATTACTACCACTATCTTTAGTGAAATGAAAGAGGAGCCTGCATGGCTTCTTGAATAGTCAGTTAAAGCAAGCGCCAATGAGTACGAGTAGGTTGCACTGAGCACCTGGCTAGCTCAAGCTGGATCACATATTATTCGTAACGTAAAATTAACTTACTTCTGAGGTTGGGCAGTATGCAATTTGAAAAATAAATTCAACATTTTATAAAACAAAAAATAAATAACTACTCACTGAGCCCCGCAACCTTGACACCAGCAGGTCAAGCATGTCCTGTTGCCTGTCTAGCAGGTAAGCCCAGTGGTGCATCAGCTGCTACAACGTGCGCTGAACCCCAGTGCTCCAGTGCACACACTGGTGCACTCTCCCCCACAGCAGCCAACGCTCCCACAGGGAGTACCCTCTCCCAGGCCTGCCGCCTGTTGCTACCATGGAGGGCTGCACATAAAAAAACAAGCGCAACCACCTCCGCCTCCGAAAAAATGGGGTGGGGCTGCACCCCTTGGCGGCACCTGCGACCACATGGTGTGCAGCTTTTTGCAGCCACACTGGTGCTGCCGCTTGCTGCCAGTTGCTCAACATGGCGCTGGGGTGTAAAAAAAAAAGAAGGAAGAAAAAGATAACAGTAAAGCAGAAAGGAAGAACTAAAAGAAGTAGAACACAAGGAAAAAAGGGAAAACAAAAAAAGTCACCGAAAAAATAGAACAAGAAAGACAAACACGTAAAATACACAAACACAGAGACACACACTGATAAGAAAAAGGTAAATGAGGGGTTGATGAGGTGGTTAGGGGGAGGATTGAAAGAGATTGACTCAGATTGAAAAAGCAGGCCCAACACCATGCACAGAACAGAAAGCAGGTAAATCAAAATGGATGTGTTCATGCTGACTCGTGGCGCTGTTCACACTGATTTTTCAGCGTGGAACACTCTACTGGCCTGAAAAACCAGCAGGAACAGGAGTACAAGAATTCTCCAGGCCGTTCTAGGAGTTCTGCGGAATCTCGCCAACTGTTTTTTAGAACTCCACAAACTCCACCAAGACCTAAATAATGTCACCAAAATAATTACATTATCATTAATAAATATAAAAAGATATGTTTTATGATAAACAAATAATTACAATAAACATTAAACAATGTATACATATGTGAATAAAAATAAAATATATTACATCACCAAAATAATTATAATTCACCCCAATGAAATATATAACTAAATACATAACAATATAAGCACAAATATTTATTTACAGAAATTACAAACATTTACACAACAATGTTAGTATTTATAAATATATATATATAATATTCAAAACATTCCAACTACATATTAAACATTGTACATAAAACCTAAATTAGAATTTACCATAGAAGGACATAACTGATAAAAAAAATCAAACAAAAATTAAACTAAACAAACAAATCAAACTATAAACACATGTAACCAATAAAATCACAAATACAATTAGGCACACAAATTTAATCAACTGACAAGTTCAAAAACAACAGTAGCTCCAAGACAAGGAAACTCTGCCGGATTCTCTGGGTAACGACTATTAGAAAAGTAATATATACATCTAGACAACTACTTTGCAAAGGAAATGAAAACTTACTTATCATCAAAACTATAAATGTCACATAACAAATAGTTAACAAAACAATCTCCCACTTCTATCTATTTACATGTACTGACTATCAGAAAAAAATGATAACTTTAAAAACTGGTAACCTGCCGAAAAACAACACCAATCACAAATTAGAAAAAAAAAACATTAACAAGTATGTATATATAAATTATTATAAAATAGAAGCTCACCCCAGAGGCAATTAAAAAACATAGCAACCTCAACCTCTACAAACTACCAACAAATAAACATTTAAAATTAAACGAACGCTATTTTTATTTCAAGAGACAAGAAATCACCTGCTCTACATTACAGCACCCCATACGGAAAAGCTGCAAAAAGTGTCAACAATCTAAGAAGAAAATACATGTAAGTATATATTATAAAGGTAGTTGTATACTTGTATATGTAAATAACAAACTTATAAACATTTTACAATTGTAATTATTTATACTATCACAGTACTTTCAGACACAAAGACGGAAAGAGCAAGATCCATAACATCCCAGAAAGGAAAGCAATTACTAACTCAAAGGGGCAGCACCTACAACCAAGAAAGTAGATAGAAAATGTGAATTAGATGTTTGCCAAATATTATTGTAATGTATGCTATTGGAGGGCCACTACAAAACATGAAGTTGTAATTAATGTAGGGGAACATATTCAACCACCCCAAATGTGACAGAAATAGAAGTAAGGGAGGTATTGCAGGATATAAGAGAGGCAAGCACTATCTCCGAGGAGCGCACAATTTTTTTTTTTAAATGATATACTCTATACTCTCTAAAGTCCCTGACCACATCACAGGTCAACTTCTTTTAATTACTCAAACTAAAAAAGCCACCAATGACACTCCTACTGCACCTAGAAGATACCAAGATATAGAAATACCCGAACACTTAAAAATGGCACATAATGAGGAACCCTTATATGACAACCTAAACAATGACAGACAAATCCTAATATTTTCTACAGGAAGTAACTTACTAAAACGGTACCCTTGTCAAACCAGGAAGATGGAAGGTTCCTTCAAAATGTGTTCCAAACCATTCACTCAGATATACACCATACATGGTGAATATGAAAATACAAATAACCCTTCTATATATGCCCTACTGCCAAATAAACCAAGTAGCAATTACTACGAACTCTTAAACTGCACTAAAATCCACATTAAATATAAAACAAATAACTACTACGCACAAAATATAATCAAAGAGTTTGAAAAAGCCATGAATCATTTTAAAACTTTACCCCCACACTTTCATACATGGCTGTTACTTCCATTTCATTCAAAGCACTTGGAGATACCTACAACAATCTGCACTGAGTGTAGAATATGCTATAGTCAATTTTCCTTTGAAATAAAAACAATGATAGCACTAGCCTACGGTCCTGTCACAGTGGTAGCTAACATCTGCAATTTACTAATAGAAAGTATTTTCTACCATCAAAATGAACACAAACTAAGCCCCCAATGGATTATCTCAAAGATACCTGGGTTGGCAGACTGTATCGCTCCAGACACAGACTCCCAGCCAAATGCCAAATACCATGGTAAATTGGCTATGAGAGCACATTGACAAAGGAAGCCCAAACAAACAATGCAGTGAAATGATGGTGCAATGCCTTCCAATCCACACTAGGCAGAACCCAACCTACTCTCCTTAAATTTATAGAAGCATTACAAAAAGAGCAAAGCTACCAACAACTACAAATGGAGCAATATGTAATCCAAATTGCACCTAAACTTAGCAAACAAACAAAAAGAATGTACAACATGCTACAATTGAAATTCAAACTCTTCACAAACAACAAAGGAGTAAATTACTTAGCATTAATAGCAAAAAGAATATTATAAAATAAATACTAACTTACAAAACTCCCAAAAAGCTATAACGTTATCTTAATCAACATGACAAATCATTTGTTATATAAATAAAAAACAATATTTTATATCAATCAAAACATTAAATAAACCTCCAATCATATATGACTGATATAAAATAATATAGGAATTATATATATTAAAAATCTAAACCTCAGCGACTGAAAACGTCAATGAACAAACTCAATCCATTACCTAAAATAATTAGAGCACATAAAATACACATTTCCAAGTAACAATCAGATAATAATTATATAAATAATAAAACATAACATTTTCCAGCCAAAACAAATACAATAAATATGACTAACTGTTCTGTAGCTGCAGATCATCCTCTGTTTCCAGGTGGTCAAGAAGTATAATCCACCAAAACCAGGGAAAATATTAGCCAAATATCTAAAAAGCCGAAAGAAAATGCAAAAATAAAACCAATCCAATAGAGATCCCTCAAAGCAATCCAAAGGTATCTAGGAACCATAACAAACCTGAAAAAGTGTCTGGAAAAGAAAAGCTCCTGGAAACCCAAAAAATGAGAAAATTAAAACTAAAAATATTGGTTTATTATAAAGAATCAAAAATCCAATGGTCTTAGGACACATTCGTAGACAAAAACCTGCAAAGTAAAACAGAAAAACCATCCGCAAAAAACATTACATTCCCAAAAGTACATATACATCATACTTAATCATCATAAAGCTAGTAACATAACACAGTATAACATAATATTGATACATCAGTAAAACAGTGTACAAAAACCCAAACTTACACAATAGTGAGAACCACTACAATTAACACAATTAAATGTACAAAAACCCCACAAGCAACACTATAACTAACCTCTAGACCTCCCCCTACAGCCCCAACCCTCAAAACCATAAAAAAAACTTTAAAAAGGACTTTCTCGTTCAGACGAACAGCAGCACCTAACTGCAAAGTGGATCCTGGGAAACAGACTGAAAGTTGCACAAATAGTCTACAAAATAGATTGTAGTAGTACAAAATAGCCGCTAAATAAAACAAAAAAAAGACTATCTCCCCGTTGAAATAAATGGGAAAATAATGGGAAAATAGGTAAATAAAATGTTGGACCAGGAGGCGCGGGATGCATTTGGAGTGGGCCCTGGGCAGTTCTTTCAGTATGCTAAACTGGCTGGGGCAGAGCTAGAAATATGGATGAAATACTACTACCATTTCATCCCTCGGAACCCCATTCTCCCTACCTCAACTCCCATTAGTAACCATGCAAACAGGCGTGCTATCAGATTTATGAAATAACTCACACTGTTCTCTTTGTTAGGGCTATGTATATCAAGTTATCAACCCGCCACAAGGTGGACCCACCCCAATTACAGTCATATATCATATACTAACTCTGAGGAGGCACTACAGTGGCACATAATGAATAGCCAGTAGGCTACTACTGCTCTTAATCTATAACAGCGACTAGTTTGAAGGGTTGAAAGTGGAAGCACGCCTCTGCTTTCAAAAGTAAACTCACATCCATTGCCCCATCAACATTGAAGTGGGAAAAGAGGTGAATCTAAGGGCCTTATTTGGAGTTCGTTGGATGCGATACTGTAGGAATTTCTCTGGAATTCAGGCCAGGGCCTCTAAAGCCACCCTACACTTCTCCTTTCAGCCAAATAGGATCTGTAATCAACTTCAGAATCTGAAGTGACTATACAAGAGAAAAAGGGAAAGGGAGTTAAAGAGAGTACACACTCCATAAGTACCTCGGCCAGCTGATTTCTGAAGCACGAACTAGTGGAAGGCATGCAGCAAGATCCTCGGTCTGCAAAGGACTGACCGGTAACCCCTGTAATCCTATATGTCAAGGTGCTATTAATCTAAGCACAATTGTGTACAACAGGTTACCGTGAGTACTGGCAACAATGTGAGAATTAATAGAATGGCTTACTATGGTATAGAAGGTGGATTCTATGACTAGACCCCAGACAGCTAGGATACAGTCCAGGGACTGAATACAAATGTCTGTCTCCAATGGAAGAGACAATGTGTGCCAGGATGTCTTGGAATGTTTGAAGTTAGAACAAGACTTCTGGAATGGCAGCAGCACAGCTCAGAATCTCTGGCCCTAATTTCCCAAGAGAACAGAAAGGGTGCTAAACAAAAATGGTGCAGGGAACGCAAATGATGCAAACTACATGCCCAGACTAGGGAACTCACCAACCTCAAATACCAACACAAACAACAGTATCATGTCCCCTTCGATAGAAACATTACCTACGCAAGCCCCTGTGGTCCTACCCACGACTGTGGCCATCCCTGTCCTGGCTCATGTAGCAGCAAGAGCAGTGGATCCATTAAACACTAAATGAGGTCCATTATATGAAGTCCAGAGTACCATCTGATGTGGTGCTCTTGTGAAAAGGCCAATAGGGGCCAGGGAAAGGACATTTTAGGTTGTTTTTCCTAACCCCTTTGCATTGACGTCTTTTATGATATTATTGATACTATGCTTTCTGTTGTTGGTACATATGCTGCAATGCCTGGGTGGCTTTATGATTGTGGCTGTGCCTGTTTCCTTCACTCTAGTCATGAATACCTATTTATCTTCAAATAAGATCTTATTTTATGATTAGTGGTTGAAATAGTGAGGGATCAGTTCCCTAGATTGGCTATTATTCATGATGAAAACCAATATATGAATATATGTGAAGAAATGCATGGTGAAGTCTGCATTTTCTCCTGTCCCTGTGTCTGCCACAAGCTAGTACTGATGGATAAGAGTTTTTAAGGAGTTCCACATACAAAGGCAGAAAATATCAATACTTCTTGCCATTTGTACAGTGGTGGTTTATGACAGCATTCATCAATAGGTGGATTCGTTCAATGGCTCAATAATGGGAATCGTTTAATTCATATTGTATGATCACAGTTCCTGCTGGAGTGTTTTTCATTTCTGACAATGGTAGTTAAATGGTTGCCTCGGAATCCAAAAGAAATATGGCTGCATATCCTCCAAGTTTTACACTAAGGGCCTGATTACGAGTTCAGTGGTCCCGCTGCCAGAGAACCGCAGCCGCCAAGTCCACACCCCCGCTGCACCGGCGCCAGACCGTCCACCCTATTACGAGTTGTGCAGTGTGAAACCCAAACCGCCGGCACATCGGTTCATCCAGTGGTGCTGTGACAGTCCAAAATGTTGGCGATTTGTCAGCAGTCGCAACCGTACTAGCGGTCTCACAGCTGTGCATCACCGCAGTGGTTCATGCAAAAAAGTGAAAACAAAATCCACAACAGACCACTGGATGGATTAAAAAATTACACACCTGATGTGCTTTGGCAAGTAAACACGCCTGCAAATCATACTATAAAAACACCCCAGCCCTGACCAGCATCCTTTGCTTCCAAACTGCATCACAGCAAGAGACCCAGCCCTTTTCACTGCTATTGATTGTCTTTTTTTCTATTTAGCACTCTCCACCACCTGTACATTGGTTTGATAATTCGCACCGTTTTGCTACATCCTTTGTCTGTATTTCTCCCTTAAACCCATTCACACTTCAGTTATTTTATTTTCCATAACCATGGCCCCCCAAAAAATACCTGCCTTTACCGAGCAAGAGTTGAAAGACATGGTGAATGAAAACATTAGAGCAGAGCCCCAAATGTTTGGAGCCCAAGTCCAGCATACTACTCACACTAAGAAACAGGAAATGTGGGACAGGATTGTCAACAGAGTGAATGCTGTTGGTAACACCCTGCGCACACAGGGCAACATCAGGAAAAGTTGGAACGACCTCCGGAAGAAGGTGCATGGCAAGTACACCAGCCACAACCTGCAGGCAGAGAGGACTGGCGGTGGCCCTCCCGGCGTGCCATTACAACTCATGCCCTGGGAGGAGAAGGTCTTGGCCATCCTGCACACTGAGGGCTTGGAAGGAATACCTAGGTGAATGGACTCTGGTACGTTACACCTCAATAACTGATACAATATGACAATGTCCTGTTTGCTCTCAACTCTGCCTTTGCTATCGTCTCCTACAGCTACTCTCATAACATGCAACGTAGAAATTATCTGAGATGTCTGCTGGTCTGTGGCAATGAGTATTGGTGCATATGACACCACATGCCTGTAAGTGCAGCATCATCTTAACATCTTAGGACCCATGACATGTGGTAACATGGAACTGTATGTTCCTTCACAAATGCATGCTGCCAACAGCTATGGTACACTTACCAATCGTCAACTGTTTCAACATTGACATAGAACTGACCACAACTACCATGAGGCCTTCTCACTCCAACCAAGATGCTAGACTGCTCAAACACAATCTCGCCTGTCGGCCATCTTACTACTCAGTGACACTAGTCATGCTGGTTACCATTTATCAAGTGTTGCTAGATAGACATAAAAAAGGTACCTGAACTCCCATCAGGTCTTCTCACTTCAAATTTAACCAAGATACTAGTCTGCGCAAACACAATCTCACCTGTCGGCCATCTTATTCCGAAGTGACACTAGCCATGCTGGTTACCATTTCTCAAGTGTTGCTAAGTAGACATAGAAAAGGTACTCCAACTCCCATCAGGCCTTCTCACTCCAACTCAAACCAAGATGCTAGTCTGCTCTTAATCAAACACAATCTCACCTGTCGGCCATCTTACTTCTCATCTACACTAGTTATGAAATGTGTAAAGTACAGACAATGTCCTTCACAAAGACACATCGGGAGCACTTTGCTTGATGGTGACCGGAACACATCAACTTAGACTATTGTTAGTTTGAATTACTCCATGACTACGCAGTACCTCTAATATAAAGACACACAGCTCATTTAAAATGTCAGGTGAACACCTGAAAAAAATATGCTTTGGAATCCACAAATACACATGATATGACTACATTGTGTGTGTAGCTGAGTGTTGGAGTTGTTAAGTCTATCCACAATACGCAAAAGAACAAATACTGTCACATACAATTCACTGATGAAATCAGATACATAGGTTATGTGTTCCCTAATGTCTAGTAAACAAATTAAACTACCAACAAATTGTTGATTGAAGTCATAACTTGTTACTCTTTACCCTTTCTAGCTCTACAAGTAACCAGAACATTGATCGTATTTCTCAATTCTCAACAGGTGAATCCACCACCGTATATGAGCAGATCAGAAAAGACACCAGAGTGCTTCTCCAACCTAGGAACAAGATGAAGCCGTCAGTGATGCCAATGCTCCTGAACCGGTGGAAGTCAACAACCGTCCTAGCCCATCTGATCAGCCTGGGCATCCTCCTACAGTTAGGCTCACTGGGCCCACACCTCCCACTACAGCGCAAACGACAATGCTAATTGCTAGCCCTACAATCAGTGCACCTAGCACTGCAAGTACAATCCACTGCTCCCCAGTCCTGGCATCTCAGATGGCCACAACCACCACCCCAGTCAGTGAGGAGTCTAGACCCAGGATGCAGTCTGTGCCTAGGGCACAGGGCCGTGGGGCTAGCTGTTGTGGGAGGGTAAATGTGGGCCCCTCAGAGAGAGCCCACGTAGGGTACGGACTCCCAGGTTGCCATCACACAAGTCCTAGGAGTTTACCAGGACTTTCACAGTGTGTTGGGCCAGGTCATCACAGAGAGGGGGACACAAAAGATCTGCACCAAGGCATATTCCAGGGGGTTGCCAGGATACAGGTGGAGGTCGACGGCATCTATGCCGAGGTTGTGGTCCTAAGGAAAGAGGTGGCTGGTGTCTACAACAAGGTAGCTGGGGTCCACACCAAAGAGTCCAGCCTCCATTCTGAGGTGGCCTCTCTGTTAGGGGTGCTGCGGGACATCAATCCCTCCCTCTGCAGGGCTTTTCCACCATCATATTCCCCTCCCTGTGTGCCTAGTAAATCCACAGCATCAACATCTGCTGCAGCCACAGGAAGGGAGGCCCTGGCCCAGCAGCTCAAGATCCCCCCTCTGTCTGAGGGAGAGGACTCCATGTAAGGATTCAGGTGCAAAGGATGGCAAGAAAGACACCACCGCCAGCAAGAGAGGTCATTCCTAATCTCCCACTGTGTGTGCGCAACACATTAATCTTGTTGACTTTCTGTTCTACATTTCCATTTCCTTTTTTTTTGTGTCGTAATTCTTTATTAAATTTTCACAACATATGCACAAGGAAGGTGAATACATACATAACAGTAGGTTTCAGTCATCTATGCGTTTTCTCCAATCT
The DNA here is from genome assembly GCA_963921515.1 of Calotriton arnoldi. Lineage (NCBI taxonomy): Eukaryota > Metazoa > Chordata > Amphibia > Caudata > Salamandridae > Calotriton > Calotriton arnoldi. The sequence goes on from CAWUFW010014023.1 coordinate 327,562, forward strand.
ATATCGGTGAGGGGAGGCTTCAGGCGATTGGTAACTGGCTCATATGACCAACAAACAGTGCTGACCTGATGTGGGGGAGGGGAAAGGGAGAGAAGGGTGGTGAGGGAGGGGCATTAGTATGCCTGGGGGGTATGTATAGGATACTTTTGTACCTTCCACCTAGCATTGTATGAATCCTGCATGCTTGTGGCTAATCTCTGCAGGCTGAGGATTACATGCTGGAGTCTTTGGGTACTTTCTGGTGCCTATGGGGTCATGGCATCAAATCAGGTGAAGTGGTCGCATATGTCCTGACCAGGCCGTTAGTATCCTATCACGATTTGAGGAGAAAGGGGACGACAACCCAGACGGGGCGAATATGGGAGGAAGGAGCCTGCCAGAGAATGGTACCTTGCAAGCATTACAGGGGCTGTTATGATGAAAGCTAGGGTTTGGCTAACACAGAAAAGGCTTGGCTCCGTGGCACTGGGCTGAGTCAGGTTTCACCCACAAGGATAAAGGGTCATCGGGGGTGGAGGGGGGGAGATCGTGCCCTCTGTCTCTACCACTGATCCCCCGTCATCCTTAGGTGTGCACGTCCACCATAACGCCATATTGATCACTCTACTCTCAGCAGTCTCCCTTAGTGTTTTGTAGACAAATGAGTATCGTTTGCTCATCATCCAAAGTGGGAGAACTGTGAGTGGGGAGGGGGTAAAAGCCCGTGAGGCCCTGACATTGTGCAAGGGGCGGGCAGGAGGGGTGAAGCATGGGGAGGGGCGGGGGAGGTCGGTGGGAATAGGGAGGAGGAAGGGGGAGGAGGGGGAGGAAAGGGGGAGAAAATTATAAAGAGATGGGAAAATGGTGTCCAAAATTGTCATGTCACCCGGTGTCACCGGTTATTGTGCAGAGATGGTATTGATGCGTGTAAGGGAGTTGCAAAGTCAATAATCGTGAGGAGTGCATAATGGAGAGGGTGTGGGGGTGGAGGCTATGAGTCCTAAGCTGTGCGGCGACATTGTGATGTGGTTTAGCGTGTGGGGGAGGCATAAGGGGCAGAGGAACAGCGGCTAGATTGGTACTCAGATAATTGAGGTACTACACTGCCGGTGGTGGCTATAGAAGATGGCTATGGTGTAGACCCTGGGCCTGGGGTAGAGTTAGGCTCTGATCCCCCTGTTTAGTGTGGAGGGTCTTCATCTGTCACCTCTGTGCGCAAGAAAGAAGCCCAAGTCTGGATGAATAGGTCAGATTGGTCCTGCAGATTGTAGATGACCCGTTCGTAGGAGGGGGTTTGGATCATGGCTGCCCGCCAGGACTCCTGTGTCGGAGGAGCCGGAGCCCTTCATTGGCGCAGTATGCAGAGTTTGGCCGTGGCCATTGCCATATGGAAGAGGCGGCATTGAGGTCTTGATAAGTCTGACGATTGCCGTAGATCATGCAGGAGGATCTCGGGGGTGAGCGGTGAGTGGAGAGGCATGGAGGTGCTCAGGGTTAGACCCACGTACTCCCAGAAGGACTGCACTGAGGGACATTCCCATATGATATGTGTCATGTCACAGTGGGTGTTTGTGCATCTCCAGCAGTTGGCGTGTGAAAGAAGACCCGCTCTGTGGAGCTTCGTTGGTGTCCAGTACCAGTCTTGTAGGACTTTGAAAAGGTAAAATTTAATCCGCGCCTCTCTTGCGCCCTTGTCAAGACCTTCTAAAATGTCCGCCAATGCGTCTTCTTCATATGAGACCGATATCTGTTATTGCCACCTGGAGCGTAGTGTCTGCGACAGAGGATTCGAGAAGAGATGTTACGAGAGTAACCCATACAGGCCAGACATTACCCCTTTGTACTTCCCCCATGTGGAGAGATATGTTACCACCGGCGATTTGGGCAGGGACCACGGATGGGGCCCCAGGCATTGCCTCAGGCAGTGTTGCAGTTGGGTGCGTCGCTGGGAGACCAAACTCCTCTGCCAGTTGCGCCAGCGTTTTCAGGGAGCCATTGCTGATAAGCTGATCGAGTGTATGAATGCCCGCCGCCTGCCATGCGGGCCACAGCAGACCCTTTCCACCTATGTGTCTGACGGGGTTCCCCCATAGAGGAGCTTTCTCGTGTAGTCGGGGGTGCAAGCCCAGTAGTCTGTGTGCTCGATACCAGGTCTTGCGCATAGCGGTTAATATCGGGTGATTGGTACATCAGGTCTGGGGCCCTGTCACGTATAAGGCGGATAACTGTCTCAGCTGAAAGCAAGTGGCTGTCCAATGGCACCCATTGTGGCATGTCCAGAGACTCTGGCAGAAAGTACACTAGCTGGGAGAGATGCAGGGCTTGGGCATAGAGTTCTACCGAGGGGAGACTCAGTCCCCCGTTAGTGCGGCGAGCTTGCAGCTTGGACGCGGCTATGCGGGGTTTCGAGGAGCCCCATACAAATAGTCTAATCCTGGAGTCTAACTGTCGCAGGGTGGTAAGGGGTATCTGCATAGGGAGCATCCCCAGTGTATAGTTCAAACGCATGAGCGTTACAATGTGGACAGCCTGCACTTTGCCCCACAAGGAAAGTCCCAATGTCTTCCGTTTCTCAAAATTGCAGTGCATCTGAATAAACAGTGGGTTGAGGTTGTCCAGGACCATTCCTGCCAGGCCTTTTTTTTTCACTGCGATGCCCAAATTTGTGAGGCGCGAGTGTTGCCAGTGGATTGGAAAGCCATGAATAGCCACCTTCGTGGTCCCATCTGAGATGGGGAGTGCTTCGATCTTACCCCAATTGATTTTATACACAGAGAGAGAGGAGAAATCATCAATGATTTGAAGCAGAGATGGTAGTGAGCGGTGCAGGTCTGTGAGAGTGAGCAGAATGTCGTCTGCGTAGAGGTACAGTTTGGATTCGCCAACCGGAAGGCGTACGTCTGTGATGTTGGCCGAGTTACGCTTGGTGGCAGCCAGGGGCTCCATGGCCAGAAGGAAGAGGAGTGGCGAGAGGGGGCAGTCCTGGCGTGTTCCTCAATGAATTGGGAATGGGTCAGATAAGAACTCGCCGCAATTCACCTGTGTGGTGGGATTACCGTAAAGGAGGCGCACCTTGGCTATAAATTTGTCTCCGAGACCGAAGTGTTCCATCACTCTGAACAGGTAATCCCACTCAATACGGTCGAAGGTCTTCTCTGCGTTGAGCGAAAGGGCAAGAGCGTCCGAAGGGAGGTCTTTGGCCGTCCAGAGTGTGTGTGCGAGAGTACGTAAATGGTTCCTAGAGGACAGGCCCGGTACAAAACCCAGTCGTGAGGCGTGCACCAATGATGGGAGAACATTTTGGAGGCGGGATGCCAGGAAACTGGCCGATATTTTAATGTCACAATTTAACAGCGAGATAGGCTGGTAACTGGCGCACACCATGTGGTCCTTCCCGGGTTTAGGCAGGACAGCTATTACAGCACTATTGGAAAGGAGGCCGAGGGAGGCAGTCTGTTCTGCCTCACAAGATGCTGCCTGTAGTGTATTAACTACCTCCTTCCTCGCCCAGCGATAGAATTCCGCCAGGAAGCCATCCTCACCAGGGGCTTTATGATAGGGTAATTTCGCTATCGCTGAAGCTATCTCTTCTTTGCTGAACTCCCCTTCTAGTAACTCTCTACCCTTATCTGAGAGGCTGGGAAGTTTTGCCTCCTGTAGGAAGGAGTCCAATTTGTCCCCCACAGCATGCTGCCCTGGGATATATAGGGCCTTGTAAAATGAAGACAATTTGTTTGTAATGTCCTGGAGATGGGTGAGGGTCTCGCCTGACGCTGACTTTATGGCCGGTATAGCCATGGCCGCTTCACGCAGGTGGAGTTGTGCTGCTAGCAGCCTCCCTGCATTTTCCCCCTGCTCATAATGTCTCCCCTTCATCCTTTGCAAGGTGTACTCCGCCTTGGTTGTGCAGAGACTATTTAGAGCCATCTTGGCCTGCTCGATTGATTTGCAGTGTTGTGGTGAAGGATGCTCGGAATATAAGTGAGTATATGTCCTAATGGCGTTTTTTGCTTGGCTGCGTTTTGCTTGTTAGCTTGTGCCGCATAAGTCGGCCATGTAGAGTAGCCATTGCGGTGGCCCATAGGGTCCTACTAGATTCAACGGAACGGCGGTTATCGGAGAGGTATTCATGGAGATGTGTCTGCAAGTGGGATTTGCTGGTAGGGGTTCGATATCGCTGAATGTTCATCCGTCAGGGCTTGCGACCAGGACTGGTCAGTCCCAGTTCCAGTGAGAGGAGGACTGGGGAGTGATCAGAGAGGACCACCTCCTGGATTTGGGATTCCTGAGTGAGCAGCACCACCCTGTGGGAAATGAGGAAGTAATCCAACCGAGAGAGCGTGCCGTGTGTCGGGGAGGTAAAGGTGTAGTCTATATATGTGGAGTGACTCAGACACCAATGGTCCACCAAGCCGTTATCTTGCATCACATCCTCCATCAGAGCCCTGTCTGCCGCATTGTTCTTGTCCAGTGTCCCTGTCCTGTCCAAAACTGGATCCCTCGCTAGGTTCCAGTCCCCTCCTATAAGGAGTTGTGATGCCCCTATTTTCATCAGAACACTGTTGAGTTGCAGTAAAAATGATTTTGGAGCATAGACCGACCCCACACATATATGATGGTCACTTAGTTTTAGTTTTGCGAAGACATAGCGTCTGTTGAGGTCTGTCCAAATTTTAGTCACTGGGAGAGATTTCCGGAGGAGGATTGCTACTCCACATTTACGTGTGGGTCCCGCGTCCCCAGTGCCCCCATTCCGTATGCTGCTGTGTATCAGCCTTCCCACCCAGTCCCTACGCAACTTGTCCGACTTTGTGGTGTTGAGGTGGGTTTCCTAACGTCCGCACATTTGAATTGCAGATAGGCCAGGATTTTCTTCTGTTTTATGTAGTGTGTGAGGCCATGAATGTTCCATGTTATAGAACGCAGTGGGTGTGAGGGGCTCATGATATGTGGTTGCAGCAAATGAGGGGCAGGGGGGTCCAGTGATGTGTAGTGAGGACCCTTGTAGGGAAAGGGTGTAGCGTTGAGGTCCTGAGGGAGACCCCAAACTTAAGAAAGGGTTGCAGAGGTAGCTATGTCGGGGCCAGTGGCGGGGGTGTACAAGAAAGAGGATAGGGTGCCTAGATAAAAGGGGTGTGAGGATCCACAGGGATAGAGGGAAAGGAAGAATATAAAGAACCTTAGTCGGAAAGAGAGACAGGGAAGGGGGTGGAGAGCACTGGGCTCAGGGAAGGGGAATAGGCGTAGGGTCTGGGAAGAAGGATACAGGGGGGGTGGAGAGGGTGCCAACAGTGGTTTACCCCCTGGCACTGCCCGGGCGGAGTAGAGCTCTACTAGGTCATTGAGACCTCCGGTGGTCGGTGGGGGGGCCTTGATATGGCAAAGGTGCTGTGTGGCCTGATCGAGCAGTAGGAGAGGGGGGAGTATGGGAGCCGGGTCATCGTGGTGGAAATGCGCAGTGTCCAGACAAGATAGGTTGAGGGGCAGGTTAAGGGAGAGGAAAGGACCAATAGGACAAGGGATGTGGGAAGGGTTTTCCAAGTACTGAATTGTGCAGGGAACACTAAGCTTTCTGCCGTGGGTCTAAACTCAGCGGGGCACCGCCCTGAGGGTGGGTCTAGCCTATGGAAGTGGGGCGCAGGCATTGCATTAGATAACACTAGCAAGTGGAGGGGGGAGACAGCCTAGAGGGGGAAGAATAGATGACGACGGGTGGGAGAATTTTGCATGGTGCATAGGCGCATGGGCACGCCCTGCTGGGCTCATATGTATAGGATGATGCACGGTGTATCCTTTCTAATAAACGTGTCAATGCCAGGTGTAGAGTAGGCGGCACTGTTGGTGTGCAGGAATGTGGAAGAGGGCAGGTGTATGCGGGTATTACAACTGGTCTAGACTATCAGACAGACAATAAAACAGATAAAGTTGTTGGAGCAATACAAAGGACACCAATAAGTGGTGTATACAACATATGTAAATTAGAAGGTGTGTTACACTTTAATAGGCAACACAGTGTAAAATATACTCAGCTGCTGTCCGTCCGATTGGCATCCCTCTGGTCATACAGGTACATGTCCAGCTTTATGAGGGGGCTATCAGCCTGGACTATCCCCTCCAGACCCCCTCCGCTCCTGTTCAGCCTCCGTTATGGGCTTCAGGGGTGAACAGAATTTGTCTCTCTGCTGGACGTGTATGAAAGCAGCCGCAGTTTGGAGGGCTGATACTTTATCATCGTTGGTGCGAGTTATCCTGTCCTGGTCCCTGCCTCGGTGCCAAGTCCCGCTGGTGGTCCAGCTCCTGCCATCCGGCGACTGAGAGGGTCCGGGTGGATGGGAAAGTTCAGGGTCGCCATGTTGGACTTCCATTTCCTGCTGCCCTATGGCATTCAAGAACCGGCGCAGGCGCTCTGGATCATACAAATGCCTGGAGTTCCCGTCCTTGGTTATACGGAGCCTCTCGGGTTCAAAAAGGCCGTATTTGATGTTTAGCTGACAAAGCCTGGGCCTGAGGGAGAGGAAAGCCTTACGGCGCTTGTTAGTCTCTTTAGAGAAGTCCGGGGACTTCCGAATGCTGTGGCCATCATGGGTGAACGACGTGGGTGTGTGCTGTGGCCAGAATTTGCCTCGTCTGTTCATGGCGCAAAAAGCAGGCAATGAGTGGGCACGGGCGTGTGTTAAAGTCCTTACGTAGAGGACCTATATGATGAGCACACTGTATTTCCGGAGGGTGGTCGAAGGCAGCCCCAACGAGTTTCGGGAGAGTGTCCTTTAGGAATGTGCCGGCTTTAGGGCCCTCAATGGACTCAGGGAATCCAAAAAAGCGGATGTTGTCCCTGTGGCTGTGGTCCTCCAGATTGAGAAGTTTTCTGCAGAGGAAGAGAAGTTCCTGATCCCTATCGTGCACTGCGTCAGACGATCCTCTATCACAGTCAGCCTCTGGTCCAGTCCCTTGGCTCGAGCATGGAACCCTGCCATGTCCGCTCGATTGATTTGGCTTTGTCCGCCAGCGTAGATATGTTGGAGTCCATCCCTTCCAGTATTTGGCTGACTGAGGAGATTTCCTGGAGTATGCGGTCCATGGTCACGTCTAGTGGAGGAGCCGTTGAGGGTGCGGTGGCGCTGGCAGAGGGGTCATCGTTTTTTGTAGCCATGGTGTGTGGTTGCTTATGTGGCTCTGTGGAGGGAAGCTGTCTGGAGGACTAACTCCCAGGCTTTGCTGTGGACATTTGTGCTGTATTACGATGTTGGACCCAGTGCTGTTATGTAGAGTCACACTCTAACCGGGGGCGAGTCAGCGCACAGTAGAGGGGGTATCCCCATAGTTCAGGAAGGAGAGCAACATGTGGGTCACTCCCTTTGAGGCTCGCATGTTTGGCATCGGACCCTTTTGCAGCTCCTCTGGTTCGAAGAGGAAAGAATGAAAGGTGGCTCCCCAGGCGCTGGCACCCCTATGATAAGCTTCGCCACCCGTCATTCAGGAAAGGGGGGGTTCAGTGGTAGTGTCACTGTGCTCTCTTACCTCCACAGTTATGTTGCTGTGCGCCAGAATCAGAGTCCAGGGGCTTTCCTGGATCCGTGCCCTGCCGTCATGGAGATTAAAGCAGGTGGCCTGTGGTCCTTTGACATCTGGGGGGGAGTGCGTACCCCCTTCCTCCGCTGCGTTGCCTGGATTCTTGGTGCGGGGTCCTTCTGGTGTCTGGGGTGGCTCCGTGGGAGATAATCTGCAGCCCCGTGGCAGTGGTGGTCTGGATGTTGTGACACCAGCACGGGTATCTCACAATGGCCCCAGGGGAAGGGGGGGCGTTATCTTCTGTGCCCAAGGGTCTGTCTCAAGTGCGCGCAGGTGCCCAGCAGGGCGTGGAGGTCAAGATCAGACCAGCGGGCCGTAACTCAGCAGCGGAGGGCGGGCCGGACAGCTACGCAAGGCCAAGTCTTCTAGGACGCCTCAAGGCCCAGCAGACATCCCTCATCCGATATTCCTTGCATGACGGTCTCCAGCTGTAACTCAGTGATCCTAGCCCACCAGTGTGCTCCCTCGCCAAGGGTCGGTCCTCCCTCGCCTTCCAGATGCCGCAGCCCCCACTCAGGGATTCATTTGGCCCCGTGACAACTAGGGGGGTCTGGATACTGCGATGCCATCAGGTGTGTCTAACGATGGGCCCCTGGGGAGGGGGGGCCCTCTCTTCTGCCCCCAGGCGTCTGTCCCCAGAGCTCGACAGGCACCAAGCAGGGCACGGGGATCAAAATCGGCCCAGCGGAGCCGCAGCTTGATAGCAGAGGAAGGGGCCTATCAACTACACAATGCCAAGGCTTCTATTATGCATCTAGGCCCAGCATTAATCCCTTGGTCGGTCTCCCCCACATGACAGTCGTCAGCCGTGATTCAGAAACCGGAGCCATCGGGTGTGCCCCTTGGCAATGACCGGTGCGGTACAGGCCCCCTGCCGCCTCCAAGACGCCGCAGCCCCTACTCGGAGAGGAGCTCTCTGTCTAGGCGGCCATCTTCAGTCATGGCCAGACCACGCCCCTACATTTGCATTTCTGATGGGAGGAGTATGTTGGACTTGGGACTCCAAAAATATTGGACTCTACTCCAATGATTTCATCCACCATGACTGCAACTCTCACTTCATCATTATGCTTCATTTTATTGATTTCTTTTGTTCACTCAATAACAAACTGACGTCACCAAAGCATTGTCTCCTGTTGTCCATGTGAAAGTGCAACCATATTAACTTTGCAATGTCAAATACAGGGCCTACTAGAAGCATGGTAATGTTGTCTTTTGAAATATAGGAATTAATTAGATACAGTACAATGTCACAACAAGGCACACATACGAGTCTATGGGTAAACATCTTGTTTATTACAGTGTCCAAATCATAGGCAGACATGCTGACCGACAAATGTAATTTTTTTACATGATTAAGTGATACTGGGTCAATGATTATTTTCATCTCCAACAAACTTACATGACATGTAAGGAGGGGTGACATCTGACAACATCCCACACAATAGCCAACAACAATTTAGTTAAACATCATCAGTTTCAGGCATGTCAAAAACAACACAAAAGGAATTCTACCTCAAATAAATTAGTTCACCAACACATGCCAGTTCCACAGTTTCTGACCACAGTATTTTTTCAAAACAAGATAGCAAGCATCTGGTGGAATGTCACAAACAAATGTCAATAATGTGCATTATTCACTTGTTTTCAACAATTAGAAACACAGCAACACCTACACCCAGTCCGGTGACAATGAGGAATCAGGCAATGTAAAAGCAGGATAGCATGGTCTGACCACAACACTACAGTTTAATGGAACACATGATAGCACACATATTGTATTAGGATCAACGCACAACACGAAAAAAGGACAAGGGAATCCAGGTAACTTTCATCCTATTGCTGTGCAAGCTTTCTTGGTATTGGCTTTGTACACCAAAACTCTGTGTCACACATTCCCTGGAAAATGCCATGTTCACTTAGTAAGGCTACATATACCTGCTGATGTCACTATTCTGAAATGTACAAATAAAGATGACATAGTGAAGATAACACAGAGAGATTGGATGTGGTTTAACAATATATGACACACATCACATTGTCATGTTCTACAGAACACAGTCCTAAACAACATTTACATGTCAATAAAGCTACAATAAGAAAACATTCATCCTTCCCAAGATGTTTCCAGACCTACATAGTCCCAGTTACTAACTTCAAAATCAGCCTCACAAGCACCACTACAAGATTGCCTAGATTATTCATTCATCACATCTCACACCATACTTACACTCAGAAGTAGTTCTGGATGAGATCCTGACGCAAATCTGCTCTATCTTCTTTACCACTGTCATCAACTTCGTTTGGCATTTCACAATCACCACCCAGTGCGTCTTCATGGCCTCCATCCTCTGTGATGTAAGGGATGTTCCATCGCAGGGCAATCTTGTGGAGGATGTAGCAGGTCATGGTGAGCTGACACACCTTCCCGGGTGAGTAGAGGAGGGCTTCCCCAGTCTTGTCAAGACATCAGAATCTAACATTCAGAAGCCAAAATGCCAGCTCCACTGGTTTCTGTGTTTTTCCGTGGGCCTTATTAAAGCGGACATCCCCTGCCATTGTAAGATTCCTCAGCAGGGACAACAATTATGGCCGGTTGGGATACACTGAGTCTCCTAGATGGGAGATAGATAGACAAAAGGGCAGCACAGAATTGCACACAATCAGATCATACCTCCTTTTTGTTCCACAAACAGAGCTAAGATACACCACACTTACCTACAAGCCAGGCCCTCTCCAGAAGGAGTTGTGACATCAGCTAGGGTATGGTGCTGTTCTGCTGTACAAAGCCATCATGTGCAGATCCTGGGAACCGGGCACAGACGTTGTAGATGTACATATCAGCCAAGCAGACAACTTGCACGTTGATAGAATGGAAGTGCTTCCGGTCCACTTGCTACCTGTCGTGTGGTGGTACTAAGCCAATATGGTTGCCATCTATCGATCCGATTACATGTAGGATGTGACCAAAACCATAGAAATCCTCCTTAACTGTGGCTAAATCCTGACTTCTGGGGAGCTGGATGTAACTGCCCACCTGTTTCAACATTGCAGCAAGCACCTCTGTAAGGGCACGACTGAACATTGGTTGTGACATTCTACCTGATACAGCAACAGTGAATTGAAATGAGCCTGTGGCCAGAAAATGTGAAACAGATATGAGTTTTACTAGTGTTGGTATTAAGTTAAAGTTATTGAGTTGAGGTAGGAGGTCAGGCTGCAACTGATTACTGAGATACAGGATAGTTTGACTATTCAATCTGACCTTCTGAATTTTGTGGTGCTCTTGCATGGTGTGTAGGTGTGGGAATGGACAGAAAAGTGAAGGCTGGTGTCTCCTTCCTCTCCCAGGGTACCTATGTGAGAATTGAATGTAACATTAATATTGGTTGCATTTTGCAAACTAACATATATGTGACCTGTAAGGCCAAGGTGAGTTGTTTACACATTTATGCATCAAGAAGCACTACACATATAACTTCCTGACTGTACAATCTGACTCGTCCACCAGCCATACAGAAGCTGGCATAGACAGGGCTGATACACTACTGTGCACACCATCATTTAAAGGTTCAAAAAACAGCACAATAGTGAGCCCTCCAGGATATGAATAATCGGCTAAAGCGTTGCACATAGCGCAGAGCACATTGTACATATGTGCACAGTAATGCACTGCACAGCGGAAGTCTTGTACAGGACATGACATGGGAGTGGTAGTTTTTGCTATTGTCAAGGTCTCAGCACTCATATGTGGTGATGGTGGTGCACTTCGGTGTACCAAACACAGTGTCAGCAAATGAAAACATGTCGTTTGCAACACTGTGAACACGACTGCGACCATGGTGAATTCCAGATCCCGCTAATAGGAAAAATAGAGCATTCCTCTGGCGATGGTCCATGACCACGCATTTGCCATTCACTTGCACAGCCGTCTCTGCCATAGGCTAACATTGGTGGAATGAGACCTCGGCAGGCCAATGGCTGTGTAAATCTGCGCACATGACTGCGCAAGCACCGTATGTGAACGTTGCGGTTTGAAAATACACACTTGCCTACTAACACTGCTGCCATTAACACCTCCTTAGCGCCATTCAGGTGAGAGGGCCCCTGTCTTTACAGAAGAAGAACTGGAGACTCTGGTTGGAGAGGTCCATCCCCTGTATGGCTAGCTCTATGGCTCACCAGAGGATCAGGTAAGTTGTGCATGATGTATGAAGGATACTGAGGTCTCAACGTTGACATGACCATGTTGAACAATGTGCTCATGATTTCCAGAGTGAAAGCACAAACACATTTCTTTGGATGTATTCTGACATTTCAGGTCACATATGTTATGGATGATTGTGCTTTTTACATTGGCTGCAGTCATTATCCAAAATGATTTTGGAGTTGCACTAGATCCTACCCCCGTACCATGCAAAAACAACTGCATGCAGAGAGTGATGTTGAGTAATATGGGCTTCACATGGAGATATTAATCAATTAACCAAACAATTATCATGTAGCTAATCATGTTTAGTGGAAATAACCTGTAAGATGGAGCAATAGTTTCAAGCAAGTATGTGTATGTCCCCCCAGATTGCTCAGCGTATATCAGTCTGCCCAAACCTTTAGTCTGGAAGGGACATAATGTCACAAACACATTAAGTGAGCAAGCAACACACCATGGTTGGCCTGTTTGGCATGACATTTAGTTTTACATAAACATGTTGACAACTTGCAAATATGATGTAACTGTGGGTTCACTATGTTAAGCATGCAGAAAGGTAATCCTGTCAATTTGTTCTACACACTCTGGCCCAAGATGTAGCTAAGGTATATGTGACATAGCACTGCAGCACAATGTCCTCTTCAAGCAGATCTGCAGATCCAGAGATACTGTCAGAAATAGTGTACAAGGACAAATGGTGGCCCTAACACATTTTAGTAAAGCCACATATGAGATTATACCTGACAGGAGTCACAAATCTGAGTGTACTTGTCTTGTATCCTCATTGCCAATGTGTTACATTGCCTTAGGACAGGCCCCTCACAACAACAAGTGTGTTGAAACAGGCACATGAGTTGTGCTCACATTGGGAAGAGTATCTTCACTCTTGACACATGTACAGTGCAGATAGTTGGTGAGTACAGCAGTCAGTTCCATTACTGCATCAACAGATGTGTCAAATGAAGCTAACAGGCCACCTGGACAATGGGATGTTGTTATCTTCCATATGACAGTGGCTGAAAATACTGAATGGCTTAGCTCTGCTGCCAGGACATTGGCCACAAGCTCAATGAGTTCTACATCTGTTTAACAAGGAACTGTACACAGGAACAATATCGTGCAGATAGAGAGCACACAGTGTGACACATACCAGAGCTTCCATGTTAAGGCTAGTTTTTGGGATGTATCACAGTGTGTGCTAACATTCATGTGTGGAACAGCATGTACAGAGTCACACATCTGGCCTATTAAATTGTCTGTGCAGACACGCAGAATTTCACCAGCTGTCATTTGCTCCCAATGGGGTGAGGGATACATCTAGACAAAATAAACAGGACTTGTAGTGGCCATGGCCTAAGTGTTGTAGTTAGTTTGGGATAGGCCATAGACAACCTAACCAGAGTTTGGTATAGTAGTCAGATGATTATTTTAACAATGGCTCCTTTCAGTGTGCATGTGCATCACAGGAGACCACACAAGTTCTACTTGGACATGCTAGATGTCAAAATATTCTTGAACTGCTGCACAGATGACTTCGGTCTTGCATGTCCACTTAGTCTCCACATCTATTGCATCCATCCAGGTCAAGGCCCGTCTCAAACAAAGACACTGGAAAGCCATTACCCGGAAAGTGCGGACCCTGGGAGTTTATAGCCGGTGCAGCATCCTTTACAGGAAGAGGTCGGAGGACCTGAGACGTTGGACTAGGAACATCGTGGAAGTCCAGCAGCGGTTATCCTCCCCCGGCAGTATGGGCGAGCACCAGACCCTGACAACCCTAGTGGCCCACATACTCACAGTGACCTACCAGTGCTTGATAGGAAGTTCAGGGCCGAACAGCAGGTAGGAGGGGGTGAGTATTGTGCTGTCTAATCTGGGTATTGGCTAAAAGTCTATTGTTACAGGCACCAGCACCCACATCAACCTGGAGCGTTTCTAATGCTAAATCATATAGAAGACTTTTTGCATGTGTAGGGCCAGTTGACATTGGTAACATTTCTGTGTTGTACTATAATGTACAGAAGTGTCTACTACAAGATTGATGTTTCAACATAGTATGACATCTGTGCCCATCACAAGTGAATGTGTAAACCAAGGTGTCAAGGACTTGTGTCTGGTGATATGGATACATGTCATGTCTCATCACAGACAGGGGTGTATGGACATGGGTGGCTGAGTCACACATACCTATTTGCATAGTTTAGTCAAACACATCTGATGCTAATGTTGATCCGTTGACATACATGGCATGAGGACTGAGAGCACTGTCTCACAATGTGATGTCACATGCTGGTGACGTGTCAGTAGACAGTTATGTGACATGCACACATGGAATTGTGGAGGAACGGTAGGTGCCTGATGACATGCAGCATGTGTTGTCAGGCAGACCTGTTAGAGTCATATGTGTGCACTGTCAGCAACATATTCGAATATTTGTAAATGAGAAAGTTTTTGATGCTGGGATGTCTCTTCCCTATAGCCTACAAGGGTGACATACACTACATGGACTGGACATTCCCTGTGTCTCATCACTCTTACCTGTTGTAACAGCTAAACAACATGCTATTGGGAAATGGTTTTGGGAGCATAGCAAACTGGAGTGGGAATGTCTAAAGGCATAGTTGAGCCACATTGTGTCCAGGATACTTTGGTGTGAGACACATGCTCCATTACTATTCCTAGCCTTTCATGCAAAAATTTAGATGTGTTGTGACAGAGGGCATATGAAGAAGTGTGAACGTGGTCGTGTGAACAGTGTGGACTGGGCACTTTCTTGTACACATTCTCATTGGTATCACACATGTTGCTGTGATATACCTCTATCAGGCTCACATCAGTGCATAGGGAAGTGGATTTCAGAAAAGATTAGTGGCTGTAGCCGTACCTTGTGTGGAATGGCTAGGACTGCAATAAGCATGTCCATGCTAGGTGGTGTCACATGGTCACTGCAGTATGTGAAAAGGGCCAACAGGGTGAAGTCAGACCCTTCAAAATACATGAAGATTGAGTTTTGACAAGGTGCCTCATGCAATAGTGGCAGACTGTGGTCCAGACATCATTGTGTGCAACTGTTTCAGACTCATATAGAATACATGCATGTGCTACTGCTGTGTTAATCAATCAAGACATCCTAGTAGGTTGTGTGATCACAGTGAAATTATAGTGCTATGTGTACTGAGCTGTTCCTCAAGTGTGTCGACGCTAATTATTTTGCCCAAGTCAAATCAAATCAAATCAGGGACATTTGTATAGCGCTCACGTCACTCGAAAGTCTCATGGCGCTTGCAGACGGCTCTAATGGAGATGATAGATCAGTTGTCGAATAGCCATGACTTCAGCCTCTTAAGAAAGGAGTTGTGGTCGGAGATGGAACGTAAGTGGGAGGGAATTTTGTTCCATGATGCTGGGGCGAGAAAGGAGAAAGACCTGCCTCCTTTTCTGGCAGTGCGGATTCTGAGAGGGATAAGAAAAAATTTGTTACTGGATCTGAGCATCCTACGTGGTTGGTACCAACATAGTTTCTTGGAAAAGTATCTCGGGCCTTTTCCATACATGTGCTTGTGGGTCAGACAAAGGATCTTGAAGAGAATTCGTTTTCTCACTGGAAGCCAGTGTAGGGATCTTAAGCAGGGTGCAGAGGAAGATCTGGGCGGAAGATCCAAGACCAGCCTTGCCGCGGTATTCTGCAAAATTTGTAGTCGGTCTAAAAGGTTTCAGTTTGCTATCTCAGCGTCTACCCAGCCAAGCGGAGGAGAAAAGGCCCAGGACATTAGGGAAGCAGCTGGCCCAAGTGGGTCCGGCCGGAACACCAATACAGATGTATCCACTGGCCAAGAGAGCGAGGGGAGTGCCACTGAGAACTCTGACTCAATGATATCATCCACCAAGTTGGACTCCACTGGCCACTCCTTGGTGGTGGCAGACCCCACCCATCCTGGGGCTACTACATCATTGTCCTTGTTAGAAATGAGGGTCTCTAGTTGACAAGTTGTTACCCTGTCCAAGTAGGGACCCTCTTCCTAGTCAGGATAAGGGGGATACACTATTGAAATAACCCCTGCTCACCCCCTTGGTAGCTCGGCACAAGCAGTCAGGCTTATCTCAGAGGCAGTGTGTAAAGCATTTGATCATAACCAACAGTAATACAGTGAAAACACTACAAAAGGACACCGCACCAGTTCAGAAAAATATCCAATATTTTTGTATATCCAAAACAAGACTAAAAACAAAAAAAATCCACAATACAATTCCTAGAAATATCAGTAAGCAATAATATACTTAAATTACAGTTCCTTGAAGTCGATAGCTCCGTCCGGGGCTATCACAGGGTCGTGAACAACAAATCCAAACAGTTCTGGCTGACCACGGCATCGCGAGCCAGCTACGGTGTCGGGAAGTCCCGGAAAACAGTACCTTTAGAAATACAGGGTGTTGGCGACCTCTCATTGAGCTCTCAAGAGCCGGCGTTGGCAGGCATCGGTTCTGGAGGAAGGTGCAGGAGTCGTAGGGCCTTTTAAGTCACACATGTTGCAGATCGAACTCCTCGCAGTTGAAGTCGGGAGCGCCAGCGTCAGCAGGCGTTGTGGCTACAGTGTGAAGTTCAGCAGTGCGGTGTGCGGTTCTCTCAGGTTGCAGTGCAGGCAGCGGCTGGGTGACAGTCGTCCAGCGTCATCAGTGAGACCAGGGCTGTGGTGCGAAGTGATGCGCTGCTCGTGGCGGTGCTGGAATTTTACAGTGCAAGCTGTGACGTTGTTATTGCTGAAGCGCTATCTTTGGCTGACGAACTGGAGTCGATGGCGCCGGCATCGGGTAGGCAAAGGCTGCAGTGCAGAATGAGGACGGTGTGTGGTGTAACTTACAAGTGGTGCCCTCGAAACACTGTGCAAGCAGCGACATTGATGTCGGCATGGAGCGTCGGTGTCGGGGATACCAGTGCAGCAGCGTGAAGTGGGGTGGTGCAAAGTGCAGTGTCCACAGCTTGCAGTGCAAGCAGTGCCTCGGTGGCGGCATCGGGCATCATCGTCAGTAAGACCAGGGCTGCGGTGCCCTCTGCGGTGCCTTCAGGACACGGAGTCGGCAGCGGCATTGTTGACGGCGTCGGGTTGCTTTTTCTTCTGTTGCAGCACAAAACACACAGTTCCCAGTGCTAGTAGCAGATGAACTTGAAGTCTTCGCTGTTCCTGATACTTCTTGAACAGGGGGCAAGCTCTACCTCAAGGCCTTAGAGAAACTCACAAAAAGAGGTTTCAGAAAGTTCAGTCCAGTCCTTTCACTGCCCAATACAGAAGCAGCCACTGCAGGCCAACACAGCAAAGCTCTCAGAAAAGTGGTAGTTCCTCCTCACAGCTTCTCCAGCTCTTCCACTTGGTGGGCTTCTTGCTCCAAAATAGTTCTAAAGTTCAGGGGTTTGGGCCCTAATATTTATACTAAGTTTTTCTTTGTTATCCTAGGCAGAGAGGCTCTGTGCTTAGTCCAAACCAGTTCTGTCCTTTCTGGCCCAGCTTCCCAGCAGGAGGTTGAGACAGCATTGTGTAAGGCACACCGGGCCCATTCAGGTGCAAGGAAATCTCCTCCTACTACTCTAAATGCAGCCCAAGTCTATCCAGCCCAGCCCTGACTCATCCAGGAAAGACAGGATACACCTCAACCCCCTACCCCTCAGCGGCTGTCTACAGTAAATGCACATCACCAGCCCCTGTCACTCCAAAGCCAGACAGTCAATCCACAACCCAGTAGAGGCACACAGGATGGCTAAGCAAGAAAATACCTACTTTCTATAAGTGGTATTTTCAAACACAAAGCCTTAAAATCATCTTTACTAAAAGATGCATTTTTACATTCTGAATCCGGGCATACTAAACTCTAGTTCCCTATCTTGTCCCAAGGAGAAATTAGGCTTATAAGATGTTATAAGCAAACTCCCATTCCATCCTATGGGACAGGTAGCCTTTCAATAGTGAAGAACGAAATACACTGTAATTCACTACCAGGACATTGTACACACACCAGCACATGTCCTACCTTTCACATACAGTGCATGCTGCCCACATTGGTACCTTGGGCCTGTCTTAGGGGTGACTTACATGTAAGAAAATGGAAGATTAGGGCCTGACAAGTGGGTGCACTTGCCAGGTCGACATGGCAATTACAAACTGCGTGCAGACACTGCAGTGGCAGGTCGGAAAACCCTTTACAGGGGTGGTTGTGTGTGTGGAACAACCAGTGCTGCAGGCCCACTAGCAGCATTTGATTTACAGACACTGACACCCTTGGTGCACTTTACTAGGGACTTACTAGTAAATCAAATATGCCAATCATGGAAACACCAATCTACAACAGGAGCACTTACACTTTAACACTGAACAGCAGTGAGAAAGTGCACAAAGACACTAAACTAGCAAAAACAGAGGCAAAACCAGGAGGTCAGAAAGCAAAAAGTCAGGGGAGACACGCCATAAGATGCCAGGTCTAACAGTCCTCCACACTCATTCCATCTCTGCCCTCCCCGCTTCTCCCCACCCAGTTTTCCTGGCCCACTCCCATAAGAGGGGAGCCATCTCCCCAGCTCCAGGCACCTCAGCCCCTGCCCCTATGCCCCCGCCAGCCCTTGGTGAGGAGGCTATGGGCCTCCTGAAAAAGATCTCTATCATGCAGACTGCACTGTTGATGGCCATCCAGGGTGTGGGCCACCAACGGACTCAGATAGTGAGCTACCTGGGTGGTTTTCACAGAGGGATGCCTGGGAAAACAGGGATATTTTCAGGCTCCGGCCTCCTCAATAACTGCAGCCTTCAACCCACCCTAGTCTTCCACCCTATATCCTTCCTCTACCCCATGCACATCCCCAGACCCTATACATATGCCTGCCCCATGAACATATACACCTGTGCATGCACCCACCCAATCAGACACATGCAGCATACAACCATCATCACCAACCAACATCAGTCAAGAGAGCACACTTGCACCCACACACCCATCTACACCACCCACCATTAGTCCAGAGAGCGGACCTGCACCCACATCAGAGCCACCTACAGCAGACACGTCCATTCCCTCTACTGTCCAACCTAACCCCATCTATGATTGCCTCACACCCTTTACCTGTGACCAATATGTCCTTTCCCTTGGACTTTGCCCTGTTGACCAGCTCCCTACCCCTCAACCCAGGCCCCTTTTTCTATCCCCATCCCTACCAACTCATGTGCCACCCCTCCCAAATCCACCACCCAGAGGAGGAGGAGAGCAAAGCCCCCTCCCAGACCCAAAAACCCCACCTCCAGGGCAAAGTCCACCCCTCACAAGCACTAGGCACTACTGCCAAGCTCCCCCTCCCAAGACCCCCCTCACAAAAGAGATCCTCGAGGTGTCAGGCAGGCCCACCAGATTTCGATTCCTGGGGAGGTTCCCCAGGCAGTGTTTTATAGGCAGGATAGGTGGCAAACCAATTGGACACCTGCCCACACCTCCTACGTTGTGGTCTGGCCAATGGCCTGATGATTAAGAATATATATTTCTGTGTTTTGAAACAAAATGCAGTTATTTTCTTACACATGAGTCCTGCCACTGTTTCTAATCAGAATATGAAGTTGTCAATGTGTGTGTGATGTGTAACTTCATTTAGTTCTCTTACATGAAGTTTAATGTGCCAATATCAGAGATGATAGTGCTCCAGTAAAATGCACCTGTGATGGTATATTTCAGGAAATGGCCAACAGTATCATGGATGGGCATTTGAATGACATGGAATGCCATGGGAGGTCACATGGAGGGTCTTTTAACTACTCTTGTCCATTGTCAATCACAATTGGCCTAAATGTCTTGTGATGGTGTTATTGGAAATGATTTGGACGTGTTTAAGTGACTGACTTGGATCACCACACATGGATATATATATGCAGGTATGAGTTGTAATGGGCATATGTCCACATATGTGGCCTTTCAAATATGGCTTGTTCCTGTCACACACATTTACACAATGCTGTGGTTGTTAAGCTTAGAAGCACTTACACAATTCAATATTTAGCATGACTGTTGGCCATTATATTGTAGGTCCACGGTTAATAATCAAGCCACTGCTACTGTGCACATGGGGATTTTGAGCCACGTGCATCAGTGACTGCGGCCCAGGCACTCAGACTGTCAGGTATCCACATGGTGGAGTGAGTGCTATCCTGTATGGGGACTTATTTAGAGTGGTGTAGTACTTACTTACATCTCTTACTTACACAGTTTAAAGTTCTGAAAATGGTAGGGACAATGAGACTGAGCATTTACCTACTGCTCAAGATGTACCTTCAGTGTGATGTACACATATTTATGCAAGGATCAGAGGGCTTCATTAATGAGGTTTTGCCGTAGGGCAGCGCTGTAGGCCTTCCTGTTGTGCTGCCCTACGGCAAAGGAAAAGGGCAAGAATGCACTGTATCTATCAGATACGGCGCATTCCTGTCCTTTTTCCCTGGGCCGGCGCACAATGGGCTGCCGTGCGCCAACGCAGACCCCTTTGCACCATGGTGCAAGGGTGCCAGGGTTGCGGGGATGATTATTTGTGTGCAGGAAGCGAAACCTTCCTGCACAAAAACAATCACAAGAGGCTTTTTCCTCTTTCTATGTGTGCTGCAGAATGCAGCACACATAGAAAAAGGAAAAACGAGGAGAAATAAAGATATTTCTCCTCTGCCTCCCTTACGCCTCCCCTGGGGAGGCGTACGTTTTTGGCGTTGCCTCAGATTTACGATTTCTCGTAAATCTGGAGCAGGGTCAAAAAGCCATGGATGTAGCTGAGAACGCCCCCAGTAACACCCATTGCATGTCCCTTTAATGCAGAAAACTGCATTAAAGTAAATGATATTTATGAAGCAGCAATAAGCCCAACAAAGTGGCTTAGTGCTGCCTCGTAAATATGGAGCAGGCTCCTGCACCACAGAACGTCACAGTGGTGCAAGGGGCTTCATAAATGAGACCCACAGTGTCCGTAGTGATATTTGTGAGGCAACGACCGATTTTCATCAGGTGCAGACATATTTCTGGATATGTAAGCATGACACATCCATCCACTTATTTTCTGACAGACATATTTGCATCCAGTGAAATGATGCTCCTAGCCTCCACATGTGTACATTTCAGCGATGTAAACATTGAACATACGCCAGTTGTGTCATCTACAACTGCCTGCACTATATATGTATCTTTGGACCCAATTGTTACCTTCATTTGCGTGGTAATACTAAGGCCAAAATGATGGGGACATTTGAAGGAATGCTATTGATTCCAGTGTTTGAACTGGTAAGTCCTGAGATTAGCTCAACACCCCCTGTGGACATGTCGTCACATGCCAACGGACACCGCGGCACGGCCAACGGACACCGCGGTGCAGGAAGCGCCATCAGCCTGCCGCCATCCTTTGCAGCACCATCCAGGGGGGACCACAAGCCCCAGAATCCACTCTACTCCCAGGGGGAGGAGTCAGACTGCATCCGCGTGCTCAAAGCCCACCAACGGACACCGCGGCGCGGGAAGCGCCATCAGCCTGCTGCCAGCCTTTGCAGCACCATCCAGGGGGGACCACAAGCCCCAGAATCCACTCTACTCCCAGGGTGAGGAGTCAGACTGCATCCGTTCACTCAAAGCACGCCAACGGACACTGCGGCGCGGGAATCGCCATCAGCCTGCCACCAGCCTTTGCAGCACCATCCAGGGGGGACCACAAGCCCCAGAATCCACTCTACTCCCAGGGGGAGGAGTCAGACTGCATCCGCACGCTCAAAGTGCGCCAACGGACACCGCGGTGCGGGACACGCGCGGGCCACGCCCGGGCAAAGCCCGGGCGAAGGGCGGGCCCGTCCGCGCCAGACAGAGGCAGGGCAGGGCTACCACCCTTGGCTGCTTCAAAGAACAGCAACTAATCAAGCTCCTTGTTGCATGGGGGTAAGATTTATCCTATCTCATATATCTAAACGATTTTAAGGATTCTGCATACGTCTGTATCCCCCTTTCCAATCCATTCTCTGGTCCAAGGGCCTCTCTATTAACTGCTTAAAGTTTTTGGGCCTACTTCAAACTTAATTCGAGCATATACTGAGACTCTGCAAAAGACATTGCAAGCTGAGTGAATTACTATTTTAAAACCATATGCTCTTATTCTATTTTTTTTTTTTTCTTATTATGTAAAGAAAGGTATAGTCAATTGATTTCTTCGATCGTTTCTTTTAGAAGGTATTGAATAATCGAGTCCATTTACCGCTATCTGTAGTCAAACCGGCTTACCGTTGGTGCTCTAGGCTTTCCCGCTTATCCTAATTAGCATCTCTCCCAACAAGTTTGAGCGGCTTGCTGTGAGAAAAATGGGGAAAAGGAAGGCACCTGAGTTAGTAGCGGGAAGGAAAAAGATGGCGAAGATTAGTAAACCTGTGATCTCTGCAGCAGATAATTGCACCTTAGCAGCCATCGATGAGCTGATTGAGGAAGTCGAAACTATGCTAGGAAAAGGGGATGAAACAACCCTTAAAGGTCCTAAGAAATGTAAGACATTTTTTAATAAACAAGCCAAAGCAACCTCCAGTAAACAAAATCCCAAGCAATCCTGCCCCCTATTATCCATGCACCACGTCCAAGACTCTCCTCCTGACACCCAAGGTTCTTTGACCCAAACGGTCCCGTTAAGGCAAGTAAATCTAGCCCAAGAAGGGAGCAATGTTCCATCATTTGATACCATCAATTTAGAATGCTCCAACAGATACTCAGTTCTAGCTACTGGCAAAGGTGAATTTAGCGAGAGTCTAGAGGAGAGGACAGAGCCCCCAGTACAGGTATTATCTGGCATGAAAGAAATAGGGACCCAGACAGATCCTGAGGACACCAGTGAGGCACTGAGGGATTTGAGACAGAAGCAGAACCTAATACTAGAGGAGCTCGCTGAAGTCAAGAGAAGGCTAATTAACATATCAAAAAGCCCCCCCACAACCCTTGAAGAAAAAGCTAGTCCTCTAAACACTCTCACGTATTCTGGGGGAAAACGGGACTTCCTTAAGAGGGCAAATAAGGGCCCACCAAATTTATCTGAGGAGCTGAGTAATAAGTCACCTAAGACTCCAGCTGCCCAGAACATGGTTCTATTAAGACCACCCTCACAGTTACCAAGATCAAATGCATGTAGAACATGTTCGGATAATTTGGTCGAGCTTAGCAGCACCAGGAACTGTGATGGATGCAGCATTGCCCAGCGGGAGCCCCAAAGTGCCAGTACAAGTAGGTGGAATCCACTATACTCCCATGGGCCTGGTCATAATCTGAAACGTGGGTGGGAAGGGGGGAATCACTTCCAATCACAGAATTCATACCCACCGATGCAGAATCAACTGAAAGACAAGTCCAATTTATATAATGTCTTCTTGACCAATGTCCCAAAACTAAATTCTGCTACCAGAGAAGATGAGGACTCCCTGATAAATAAATTGATCTACTGGTTCAGACACAAGCGCCAGTGCCTAACTGTTGTAAGATCGGATATTGTGAGAGCTGAAAGGATCTACCAGAGAGGGGGAAGATTAGACGATATAAAGTTATTGTTTCAGTCAAAGTTTATAGCGGATAGCTTAATTGACATGAATCTCCGCCCATTTAATAGCGTTGACTCCACAATTGGCATAAGATTGAACATCACTGATCCAACTAACAGCATAAATTTACACCAAGATAATCAGGATGATAGGGACTTAGACTCAGTAGATTGACTGACTCCGTCAGAAGGGGAGTATAATGTGGAGAAGAAAGATCCCATAGAGCAATACACGAACCCTGCCAGCCCTAGCTGTAGTCCCTGCCCACAGTTGGGTCTTACCATTGAACACTATGCAGCACAGCTTGAAATTGGGGAAGACAACAATAATAGAATAGAGAAAGAGCCCAGAAGCCCTGTACCTTATGAGACGCAGATCTACGATACACCCCAGAGTCCAAAGGACATCAAGGTAATCTCCTGGAACATAGCAGGCCTAAAGCAAAAAGTGAAGGAACCAGACTGGCAAAGATAAGTGGAGGACTTTGCCCTCTGCTTATTCCAGGAAACGTGGGCTAGGGAACAACACCATAAAGCAGGATATAGAACCTTTAGCATTGAGGCATTACAAGCAAAAAAAAAGGGAAGAGCATCGGGGGGCTTGACAATATGGGTACAAATTAGCTTAAATGCCACCATAAGAATTTTGCCCACACATTCGCAGGACATCCTAGGCCTGAACCTCAAGTTTGCTAATATTACTCAGCTGAATCTTTTTAACATATATATTAGACCGAGGGAATGTTCCAAAGAATCCCAGCTGCTTGAACACTTTAAGGAGGTCCTAGAGCCCATTGACACAAAAAACGTTATCATCAAAGGGGGCGACTTTAACTGTTGCTATGAACCTATGGGGGGACTGGAAGTAGTTACTGAAGAGGAAGACCAAATTAGAGGGATTCCACTTCTTCAAACAAAGTGTATAGCAAGGTGTAACACTTCTGCCCTGCAAATGCTTCATTTCACTGTTGAGAAAGGCCTTAGAGCATGTAATGGTCACTTTACTTGAGACCTGGCCTGTGCAAACACCTTCTCAAGGGGAAATACAGGCTCTAGAATAGACTATATACTTATTTCTACCTCACACTGGGCTTATGCAAAAGACTTTAAAGTCGACACAAGAGCAGAAAGTGATCATTTTCCTCTATGCCTATTTCTGGATGGGACTTACTTTCCTACTCATGCACTATTAGAATCCCACCTCCCGCCTGAAGCAATGTATCCTCTAATATCTAACAATAGAAGGGCAGTTAGATGGCCTGTTGTCCTAGATCGGGTGGAACCCCTAACCCATATCTACAATGCCTTTAGTGAAATTGTAGGTCCTTGCCTAGAACAACATCCTAAACTAATCAAGATAACAGATATCCATCAAAAATTGGTAAAGGAAATTCAAGCACACTTAACGAAACCACAGACAAAAAAGGATGCATTAAATTTAGGGGTACATACACCCAGTATCTGGTACAACAGGGATTGTAGGATAATAAATCTCGGCTGATTGAGCGCATTAAAAACAAAAATCCGCCTGAGATCAGAAAGGAAAGATCTAACTGCAAGAAAATCCAAAAGGTAGCCCAAAGGAAGTGGGAAGATAACACTTGGGAAGAGCTTATTGTAGCTGCAAAGAAGGGGGACCAAGCCTGGTTTTGGAAGCTAATGACGCACGGAACCAAGCATGGCATGACACCCTCAGACCATTTTCTAGATCCCATAACTTGGCAGAGCCACTTCTCAAAACTATATCATAGTGATGATATCCTGGTCCCAGTCAGTCCTCCTGGGAAGAACCCCTGGGGACCTCGGTCCACGAGCCAAACGTCTTTTTTAAACTTTAGCCTAGAGGATACGGCACTGGCTGTAACAGCGATTAAGCCAGCATAAGCACCAGGTCCTGATAGAATACCAGGGGATCTATGTAAGCATAGTGAGGAAGTCTGGGTACCATTTATAAACGAAATTTCGTATATTTAGGGGTCACCCTAGACTCTAGACTCTCTTGGTCTACCCAGACGGAGAAGTCAAAAGCCATATTAACGTAAAACTCTATCCATATCGTCAAAGAAATGGCGGCCACATCCACAAAGGCCATTACACCGGCACTGGAAGTGTACAAAGCAAGAACGCAATCTCTAGCGTTGTATGGAGCAGAGATCTGGGGCAGTGGCAACCTTAAGCCCTTAGGCACTAGGGAGAACAAAATATTGAGAATGTTTGTGGCCCTTCCCCAACATACTCAATTGATCCCTCTGACATATGATTTGGATATAAAACATCTGGAGCCTCTTGCAGTCTGGAGAACTCTGACGTTTTGGATCAGAACCTGGACAACCCCGGAGCTAATTGTGTATAGACAGTCACTAGCTGAATTACAGACACTAGACACTCATCTCACGTTTCCTTGGCTAAAACATATTTGAGGGTGGCTTACTGACTTAGGATTGAGCAGGTACTGGTCGAACCCGGGTCTGTTGACCCGTGAATCCAAAAGCGAGATCAAGACTATATACTGGGATTTTATTAAAGATAGGGAGATCATGAGTGGCACACAAGGTAGGCTCACTGCCCAATTCCTTCAGCATAAAATGTCCCCTACTTTAGAGCCTTTCCTCGATGAGATAGAACCACAACAGGCAAAGAGTTTATATCTGAAATTCAGATATGAAATATTGCAATTAAACACCTTTGTTGCTAAATGGTCCCCTACCCCGCCTGAGGAGAGGGAGGTACATTGTACTTTATGCCAGATGGGGGTCACAGAAGATATCCCACATGTCTTGTTCTTCTGCCCAGCATATAATAGTCCCAGAAGTAAGTGGATAAAACCATTGGGTAGGTGTCTTAGTGTTAGGAGAATGGAGGATATGACGAGAATTCTAAGAACAGACAACTCCCACCTAATAGTATTTGGAGTTAGCCGCTTCCTATTGGCCCCAAACTTTAGTAGGAAAAAGAGAGGGCAAAGATTATAGATCTGTATATGGGCTGTGACTGAGAAAAACTTATTTCAAGGAAGGGTATAGGTTTGGGTTAGAGAAGTAGCGTTCAGACGTGAACTCAAACAACCACATTAGACCCAAAGCAACCAGTAAAATCTATCTTAGCAAAGTATTGTCCTGTGAGGTTTTAAAGGTGATGTTGTAACTAACGCAGAACCACAAAGGACGTGTGGGAAGTTTCTTCACTAAGGAATAATGGGTACAAAAGGGAAACCGCTTCGTCTGTGTAAATATTGAATCATTTTTAAAATAAGAGGTGTTCTTTTAAAGCCTTACCGTTTTAACAGTAGTTGATGATTTTAAGATTTGATAGACTTAGTTGAATATATATCTTATCGATTTCTTGTATGAATAGTTCATTTTATTGTGGAAGATTATAATAATTGCGACTTTGCACATTTGATTATATATGCGCCTCTTAAGGAACGGCCATCGATTGAGAACAAGTGGTGTATCCTGTTGCCCTATTAGCCCTAATCACGTTTCTTTGAGAAGAACAATCAGCCAGGGAAGTAACTGGACTGTCAAAACTAACCCTTGGAATCCCCTGTAATTAATGTCGAGGCATATAGATGAAATGAAATGACCAATGGATGAGCGCATTTTAATGAATTGTAAATATGTGTAATATATTTTAATGTGTTTTGTACTTTTATCGTCTTGTAAGCCGAAATAAAGTATATTGATGATGTCGTCACATGCTTTCAGTTATTGTGACGCAGGTGATTACATGAGGTATAATTCAAGTTCTACCACTAAGATGGCACCTGCCTGACTTCGTTATCAGACATACAATACTCGGCTAGCGCCAGCGGAAGTTGGCCGTGTGGTAGGCGGTAACGACTACGGAAGCCATTGGTTTTGATGGAGCAAGGACTCACAAATGAGACTTGCTCGTACGCAATCACCTCATAGTACTAATTTATTAAACTTGTATTATCTATATTAATCCTTGCATACACTACACAAATAGTGAGGATGCTTGCCTATGTGTTTTACTAATGAATAACGCTTGTCTGTAATCCAAAATGGCCGCTAAAGCGCGGGAACTGTCTGCGCATGTCTCAACCATATCACGTGTTGTGACGTCTTTTCTTGCTTGGTGGGAAATTTCTGCTTCTGCGCAGTGTGCATTAAAATGGCTGCGTGATGTTTCACATGCTTCGGCTTGCGCTCATGCCTTTATTAAACTGTCGTTTCTTTAACGCTACTAATGCGGGATAGAATTTATAATTAAATGGGAATAGAGTAGAAAGAGTGGGTATACAGTGAACATTTTATTTGTGATTTTAATATTTTCTTCTTTGACTTTTATCAGCTCGTACATTTGGGCCTGGGTTTGATGAACTGAAAGCTCGTGGTGACAAAGATTCCGCGCATGCGCCCTGAGATGATTGAATAGAAAGAAAGAGATGAAGTCAACTTGGACATCACCCAAGGCCATGACCTGTTGGCCGACACCACTACATACCAAGATGTTCTCGCTGAAAGAAACATTTTATATGAATAAATTGTACATTTTGTCCTGAGATGGGTGGGAAATAAAGCAAATGTATTAAATTGAATGGGCGGTAGTTTAAATACAATGGGCTTTAGAAATCAAGACAAATGGATATAGTGTGAGAATCCACCCCCTGTCCCTGGCCAATCAGAAGTAGTGGTCCCATGTATTAGCAACATTAATGGGAGGTACATGGGCGTAGAAGGGTATAACAGATATAGAATTAGCTAATTAGTTGAGTCGGAAGTCTTGAAGTCTGGAGAGAAGGAGATGCTGTAGGAGAGCAGGCGTTCAGACCAGAGAGAACAGGCATTCATGCTGACAGGCAGAAGAGCTCCAGACTGCCAAGCTGATCGGTTGCAGACTGAATCCCTGTCCAGAAGAGGTCCTGAGGAGGGGGCGGCGGAGTCCATTAGACGGGAGACACGAGAGAAATCAAGGAGAAGCCGAGTATCAGAGAGGGGAACGGCGCAGGCGTCGTTATAGAGAGGTCACCGGTCCTGTCCTGAATCCTGGAGGAGGTCTTTGCTCTTCATCCTTCCTGGGTCCTATTCTTTCCAACTCCTTGGCAAAGGGGTTTTATTCTCGCACTTAAGTAAATATAAATGCAACCTCTAGTTGCGCTGCTGTCTCTATCCTCTCCTTTTCTGAGGGACCGTCATTGATTAGCAATAATTATTCTATGCTTCATCTTAGGTATGCGGTTAAGTACCGTGTGGTTCTGTATTTTGCTCTGCTAAACTTTAGATAAACATTTTAAAACTTCCTGACTCAGTGGTTATTTCAGGATTATGTACTGCAATGAATGTCACTCATTTTAAACTTCCCAATTAGCGAAGGATTCATTGGTAAGTCATTACTCTTCAATCAGAAGGTAATTGGTAGCAGGGATTTTGATAAAAGAGTACAACTGACACCCCAGCGTAAGTATTAGCGTAGTATGAATGTATGGGCCCAAGTGAGTGTTTTGTGTATGAATGCTGTTTGCTAATATCACGCTGGATCAGTTATCTGGTAATCAGAGGATGGTTACTCTTTGTTAATTGGGTAATGAGAATTTTTATTTTTATGAACTAACATCCGTATATTCAAAGTTTGTTTTATGTTGTCCAGAATACCCCGGGGTAAAAAGAATAACGGATGGTAAATGGAAGCCATACTGCAGTGAGGTTATCTGTCAGGCAGAAATAGTACTGAAAAGTTAAGCAGGGCTATCAGTACTCGTTAGGGACTTTATGTGTGTGAGTAATAGCAAAGGAGTACGCTGGTGAAAATTTGATGTTATATCACCTAGAAAGGGTAACATTGAAGAAGTAACAGGTATTTCGGAAGCTTGTCTGAAGAGTAAACGGAAGGGTTTTACTCGTAGTGTATGTTAGTAAACAGAAAGGTTTTACTAAGTGTGAGAGAAACTATCTTTTTCGAACTTAGAGAAACTGGCACGATAGCGAATGTTTTATGTTGTTACTGAAAATTTAATTAAGAATTGTAGAGAAAATAAGCTTTGCGTAAGATTTTTGTAAAGGGAGGGTCAGTTACCGGAGAGGGAGCTGACGTCACAAAACGCTGCGCTGGGATTGGTTGGATCAGCGGGTGTGGAGAGACAAATGTCATTTTTACAAAAGATTAAGAATTATTTTAAAAAGGACAAACCAATCAAAACTAGGGAGGGAATTATCATTCCCCCAGCCAAAACGCCTGCTTCATTCATGATGATGGAGAGAGGTTATCATACTTGTGTATGGATAGAGAATTGGATAGAATATTCCAAAAATTATGGAATACTAGCATTTCCCGAGAATGGCACGTTCAATGGGCGAATTCTTCAAAATTTGAGATTGAGGATGAATGATTTAGAACCAAGACCCAGACTAACCGAATACGAAGCCTTAGAAGAGTGGGAAACTGAGGCATTTGAACGTGACCGATCCAGAAGTAATAGAGGTTACCGGGGATTTTTTCCTAGATATCAAAATGAGTCAAGGGACGGTCAGATGAAACAATGGAGAAGGGCAATGATTACAGAAGGACTATATCCATTGTTAACAGCAGAAGAAAAATTAGGAAGCAAATGCACAGAAAAGACAAAACATTTAATAAGAAGTGACAATTCTGAAGATGAATTTATGGAAGAAATGTGAAGAAACCCCCACCATATCAGGAAGGGACGAGTGGATGCACCCCAAGTGCACCACCGTTAAAAACTCCATTAGTACTACAGGTAATGCATGAATTCACCCCTAGTAGAATACTTCATGACAAAGAAAAAGAAGCCCTAGAAAAGACCAGAGCAGAATTAATACAGAAAATAACACAGATAAAAGTACATCCTGACTCATTAACCATACCAGTAACAATTGGTCCAGTAGTCCCATTATATGGAAGTCAGGGAAACTGTCCTCCACCGATACTTGCACCTACTCCTGTAAACAATACAAAACCTGAAGCAGTAGTAATGGTTGAGGATCACTTTAGTGATTGTGAATCTACAATATCATTAATGGACTTACCCATTCGAGATTCTGTCAATATTACTCCCAAAAGAACTACACCTCGATGTTCGAAAGATATAAGTCTAGTAACTTCATCGGGAGCGAAAAGTGCCACAATAGTCACACCTGAAGATCTAGAAAGGTGGGCACAAGAATCAGATAAACAGTGCACACCTCCAAAAATAATGGATATTCATAAATTGAAAGTTGAATTAGAAGAAATAATAGCAGGAAATGTAGGACTAGATCGTTTAAATACCTATGATGATGAAGAATTATTGTTTATGTGCAGGAGTATCACAAGAAATGTAAGATTATTCCATGTAAAATTATCCATTTTAGCACTACAGATGGGAATAGAAATAGGGAGATCAAAAGTGTTTCAGAAACCCTATAGAGCAGATTTTTCAGAAAAAGATTTAGAAAACATGAATGCCTCTGGAAGAAAATTACAAGTAAGGGAATTAATGATAGTTTTACAAAAATGGGGAGACCTAGATAAATGGAAAACTAGGTGGGCCAAGAAAAAGGAAGAAGCACGATCAAGTAGATCAGCATCTGAATATGTGATGAAAGAGACAGGGAAAGCTGACCAAATGTACCCAATGCGAGAAGTTGCAGGAGGAGGATATGTACATGTCCCATGGAGAAGACAGGATATTTTGTCATTTACGAATGATTTTCCAAAGTTGAGAGAAAAACCAATTGAATGGTACAAGCAGGTTGAGAGGTTTGTGAAGGTGTCAAAAGTATTGTTGAAGGACTTGGATGGTCTGTTTGACATAGTGGTACCTGCCGATTTATGGACAGATTGTAAAATTACAGTTGATTGGCCAAGCGAAGAATATCCTAGAGACCCAAAGACAGGTGCCCCGTCAAATGATGTGATGAAAAAGTATCTGCAGGTGATAACTTACCTGAAAGGGAAAATACCACCGAAAGAAACAGATTGGGTGAAAATAGATCGAACTACGCAAGAAGCGAATGAATCGGTACATTCTTATTATGAGCGTTTATTGCAAGTATTTAAGCAGTATAGCGGATTTGAGGACATTGGAGATAAGAACATGAGTCAGTTTGTGTATCGATTTGCTTACGGTTTGAAGCCAGAGATTTGTCAGATGATTAAACAACACATGCTGTGTTGGCAGGGGAAGCCCATAGATGAGATTTTGAAATATGCAAAATATTGTGGAGATGATATTGAGGATAGACATAAGAAACTACAGGAGAAAGTAATGTGGGCACAGGTGAAAATGGCTGAAAAACAGGGAATTAATTTGGACAATCCAAGTGAAAATCAGGGAAAAGACTCTGGAACGAGTGGTGATTCTGGAAATGGTGGAAAAGTGAGAGGACGAATGAGTAGGGAAGAAGCTAAAAAGAAATTTCCTTGGCATGGTGCGGAAAATTGGGGCATTGGAAGGATGAATGTAAAAAGATTCGGAATAATAATGGCCCAAATCAAAATTTAAATCTACAGACGCAGAATGACTCACAGCAGGGTGTAAATCCTCAGAGTCAGTTACCACCCGCACCTATTCAGGGTAATGTAAGCAGAGCAAAGCACGGTACAGACATCGGATATCAAGGAGGAAGTGGTAAGAATGATTATATAACATCACAGTTTCTTTTACAGGACGATTTCTGTCAATACAGTTCATGACGGTGCCTAGGAGAGGGGGAGAAGGAGTGCGTAC
This sequence comes from Calotriton arnoldi, assembly GCA_963921515.1. Classification (NCBI taxonomy): domain Eukaryota; kingdom Metazoa; phylum Chordata; class Amphibia; order Caudata; family Salamandridae; genus Calotriton; species Calotriton arnoldi. The sequence continues at coordinate 359,572 of CAWUFW010014023.1, forward strand.
TTGGCGCATCCTTACCGGTAGATCAGTCAGGTCCATATGTTGAAGGGAATGTGAAAGGTAATGATATTACTTTTCTTTTGGATACTGGTGCTACCCGGTCTACTGTAAGAACAGCAGACATTCCAGACCTTCCTCTCTCTGGTGAAGATATCCAAGTAGTAGGGGTAGCTAATCAAAGGATTAGAACACCTCTTACTGAACCAATGGAAGTTAAAATTGGAAACTTCAGAGAAATGCATCAATTTGTAGTATGTGATTCTAGCCCAGTAAACTTATTAGGTAGGGATTTGCTGTGCAAAATGAACTGTACAATTTTTTGCACACCGGATGGTGTGGCAGTTCAGACACCAGATGAAGACCATGTATATAAAATTATGATTGCAAAACAGGGTACAGAAGTAGATGAAATGTTTTCAGTATTAACAAAAGATGAGTTGCCAGAAGAATTAAAAGGTACAGTAAACCGCATAGTATGGGATTTCACAGGAAAAGAAGTAGGACTTATGGCTAAAATAGACCCAGTTAAAATTACTGTAAAGGAAGGTGCGATTTTCCCAAATACCAGACAGTACAAAATGAGTGCAGAAGTAAAGGCAGGAGTCATTGAAGAGATCAATCGCATGATTGAACAAAACATACTAAAAGAAGTAATGAGTAGTCCATGTAATTCACCAATCATGGGACTAAAGAAACCTAGTGGAAAATATAGGATTGTTCATGACCTGAGGAAAATAAATAAGATTGTGGAACCATGTTGTCCCATAGTGCCAAATCCTGCAGTAATTCTATACCAAATTCCTTGGAGTGCAGGATGGTTCACAGTAATTGATTTATGTCAAGCGTTCTTTTCAATACCATTGCATCCGGATAGCCAGTATCTTTTCTCATTTAAATTTGAGAACAAAGTTTATGTGTGGAATCGTGTTCCTCAGGGGTACACGGAAGTCCTTCTATTTTCAATCATAAGGGGCTTAATAATATGCGCTATAGAATTCCAATAGAAGCCCAGGTTAGATGTGCAGGACATTCTATAGCGCATATTATTAAGCCCCTTATCGCCGCTTTAGCGGCAGTTTTCTGCCGCTAAAACAGCGATAATTTTAACGAGCTTCTTGCTAATATGGCCCTCAGTTTTTCCTGGAATCTATTATGTGTGTGGGAATAAGGCTTACTTTAGGCTTACTGCACGGTGGTATGGAAGTTGTTATTTTGGAATAGTATTTCCAAAGATATACCACGTAAAAAGAAACACTGGGAGCAATGAAAACAATAGCGAATTAACCCGTAGTAAAAGAGCTAGTTTTTCTGAAATTGTAGGTGATATATTTGGTGCATTGATACCTTCAGTGGGAATAATTCTGAACTCAAGGAAAATATGTAAATTGTCTACAGTGGTTGATCGTTTATCAACGGATACTGCTGGAGGTTTCCTAATGATTAATGCGGAGATGGTTGCGATTAGATCTATGGTGATGCAAAATCGACTTGCTCTTGACATTATATTGGCAAAAGAGGGCGGAGTCTGTAAATTATTGAAGACGAAACACTGTTGCACTTATATTCCTGATAAAAGTGCAGAAATTGGAACTTATATACAGAACATAACTAAACTTGAGAAGGAACTTAAACCACTGGAAGTTGATAATGTATGGGAAAGATTGACAAATAGTATCTCGTCAATTGGTACCTGGTTTGCTAATGTAGGGAAAGGACTTATAGGTCAAATATTAGTACCCTTAGCAGGGATAGCAATAATAGTACTGTCAATAACAATATGGTGCAAATGCTGTAGAAAGAATGGATCATATAATGTGACAGGAAAAGGGAAGAAGAGAAAGATTGACGAAATAGAACTTGAAGAATGGAGAAGTGAATTATACAAGAAATTGAAAGGGGATGGCAAAAATAGAAGATGTAAAAATAAGAATGAAGCAATATGCTAGAAGTTGGCATCTGATTGAGGGTAGTATTTGATGGCTCTTAAACGCCATCAGAGAGGGGATTGATGGAGCATGGACTCACAAATGAGACTTGCTCGTACGCAATCACCTCATAGTACTAATTTATTAAACTTGTATTGTCTATATTAATCCTTGCATACACTACACGAATAGTGAGGATGCTTGCCTATGTGTTTTACTAATGAATAACGCTTGTCTATAATCCAAAATGGCCGCTAAAGCGCGGGAACTGTCTGCGCATGTCTCAACCATATCACGTGTTGTGACGTCTTTTCTTGCTTGGTGGGAAATTTCTGCTTCTGCGCAGTGTGCATTAAAATGGTTGCTTGATGTTTCACATGCTTCAGCTTGCGCTCATGTCATTATTAAAATGTCGTTTCTTTAACTCTACTAATGCGGGATGGAATTTATAATTAAATGGGAATAGAGTAGAAAGAGTGGGTATACAGTGAAACATTTTATTTGTGATTTTAATATTTCCTTCTTTGACTTTTATCAGCTCGTACATTTGGGCCTGGGTTTGATGAACTGAAAGCTCGTGTGACAAAGATTCCGCGCATGCGCCATGAGATGATTGAATAGAAAGAAAGAGATAAAGTCAACTTGGACATCACCCAAGGCCATGACCTGTTGGCCGACACCACTACATACCAAGATGTTCTCGCTGAAGGAAACATTTTATATGAATAAATTGTAAATTTTGTCCTGAGACGGGTGGGAAATAAAGCAAATGTATTAAATTGAATGGGCGGTAGTTTAAATACAATGGGCTTTAGAAATCAAGACAAATCGATATAGTGTGAGAATCCACCCCCTGTCCCTGGCCAATCAGAAGTAGTGGTCCCATGTATTAGCAACATTAATGGGAGGTACATGGGCGTAGAAGGGTATAACAGATATAGAATTAGCTAATTAGTTGAGTCGGAAGTCTTGAAGTCTGGAGAGAAGGAGATGCTGTAGGAGAGCAGGCGTTCAGACCAGAGAGAACAGGCGTTCATGCTGACAGGCAGAAGAGCTCCAGACTGCCAAGCTGATCGGTTGCAGACTGAATCCCTGTCCAGAAGAGGTCCTGAGGAGGGGGCGGCGGAGTCCATTAGACGGGAGACACGGGAGAAATCGAGGAGAAGCCGAGTATCAGAGAGGGGAACGGCGCAGGCGTCATTATAGAGAGGTCACCGGTCCTGTCCTGAATCCTGGAGGAGGTCTTTGCTCTTCATCCTTCCTGGGTCCTATTCTTTCCAACTCCTTGGCAAAGGGGTTTGATTCTCGCACTTAGGTAAATATAAATGCAACCTCTAGTTGCGCTGCTGTCTCTATCCTCTCCTTTTCTGAGGGACCGTCATTGATTAGCAATAATTATTCTATGCTTCATCTTAGGTATGCGGTTAAGTACCGTGTGGTTCTGTATTTTACTCTGCTAAACTTTAGATAAACATTTTAAAACTTCCTGACTCAGTGGTTATTTCAGGATTATGTACTGCAATGAATGTCACTCATTTTAAACTTCCCAATTAGCAAAGGATTCATTGGTAAGTCATTACTCTTCAATCAGAAGGTAATTGGTAGCAGGGATTTTGATAAAAGAGTACAACTGACACCCCAGCGTAAGTATTAGCGTAGTATGAATGTATGGGCCCAAGTGAGTGTTTTGTGTATGAATGCTGTTTGCTAATATCACACCGGATCAGTTTTCATTGGTTGATTTGGAGGTCGCAGTCCAATGGTGGTGTCTGTGCATGCTGAAGACCGCCCATGTGGCGTACATGAACGACTTGGTGGGCTGAACTCTTCACTTGCCTACTGACACTGCTGCAATCCACACCTCCTCAACTGAAGCTGCTGTTTGCAGGCTCTGGAAGCTATCATGTCTCGTGCCAAAGGGTTGAGGGCCCCGGATGTATGACGCATTCATTAATGATTTTACAATGCATGCCTTTGCAACACAGGCAATACAACGAATGCATCATTACCGCACTTTCCATTACAACGCTAGTCATTACAGCGACTTGCCTTAGGGAAGCGCTGGACTTTGGAATAGTATATTTTACTATTCCAACTCCAGTCTGTGCAACAGTAGGGCAGGTGTTGGATTTAAAATCCAACAATGCATTCCCTAAAGCAAGCCATTGCAATGACTTGCATTGTAATGGAACGCGTGGTAACGACTCGTTCATTGTAGTGCCTGCGTTGTAATGTCACTGCGTAGTTCTGTCTGCGTTGTAAACTCTGTTTCCCGAGGGCCCCAGCCTTCTATCCAGAAGAGCTTGAGAAGCTGGTGGGAAAGGTCCTACCCCTGTATAGACAACCTCTATGGCTCACCAGAGGAGCAGGTAAGTTCCTTATATACATACCACACTCAGTTGGTCTGCATTGCTTCCTGTCTCACAGGCTATGATGGTGCTTGGGTGTCCAGTGTGTCATATGATGTGGATAAGGTGGATTTTTGGCGTCCCAAAATTGCACATCCATGTAATGTATCATGAAACACTTGACTCTGTGTACTTCACATCATCATTGTGAAAATCTTTAGGCACACAACATTCCTGGGTAACATGCACATTTTTAGTGCACATGTTCTGTTGGTGCCATTTGACACATGTGTTACAAATTGCTGGTAAAGGGTGTTGGATATTTTTAGGCTCAGAGTCTGTGCTGTGTTTGTAATGAACAGGTAAGGATGAATCGAGGCATGTGTACAGACAATATACTGACACTGCCCAGATTTGTGGTAGTCAGAGTATGCTCTTGGAGTTATCTGTTCCACAATGGCACCCTTAGAATGCCACATAAAAGTCATGTCACATATAGTATGGGCCAAAACTCTACAATTTGATTTGAAATGCTGTGTAAGAGTTGTAAATGTGGTTTGAGTGTACACTGACTGCAGAGGTCAAAGGTAGATGCATATTTGTGCCCATGATTGGCCATGGCAGAGGCTCAGGGGCACAGTTACTTTGGCTGATAATGTGAGTCACAGCTTTAACTCCCTGTAATGCATCTGATCCTAAAAATGTTCAACAAATGTTTCCCCTCATCCAATACTTTTTACTTTCTGTAAGTTTTCTGAGTTCAAACTCTGACCGGAAACGTCATTAGGCTGGCCCTCACTGTGGATGACTGTGATTTCTATAGTTCATGGCATTTATTCATACTGATATGTTGTTACTCTCCATATTTCTTGGAGGGGCCTTATGCTTATATGATATTTTGCCAGCCCTGGAAGTTACATATGTGTGGGACAATGGACATTTGTGGTTCTGCAGCTTGTTAAAAGGGAACATATACAACTGGGTATACTACAGTTTGTTGATGTCATCCATGTGTCAGTGCCACATGTGGCAGGGGGTATGGACTGTGATGGCACCACTCTAATTCGGGCACACATAGTATGTTATCCCTTTCTGAGGTCCACATGGCCAGAGCATAACAAACTGGTATCTGTTGGTGTGACACATGTGAGCCCTTTCATTGTAACCATTGTGTTTGGTGTGACTATGTACCCTGGTGTCAGGCTGCATGTGGGGTCTGCATGTTGTTAAAAGACCTGGAGGGAACGGGGTATGTACAAACATGGCCAAGTGATTTCCCCTTCAGAAGGTCAGATTGCCGTGGTAGGTGGCACTGTTGCTCTCAGCAGACTATGTTTGTGATAGCCCTACCCTACATGGTGTTAGTGGTCTGTGTTAGTTAGTGTAGTACTGTACTTGGATAGAGGATAGTGCACTGATGACAACTAATTTGTGGATAACCCTATAATTGGTGTAAGCATGTGCGGCGTACAATAGTAGCCTATTGAGATGAAGTTCTTGCTTGTGCTAGATGTCAGATAAATGTGTGAGAGCCCTACATGGACCCATTTACTATCAGTTACAATGTGTTGCTTCCCCTCATGCATCAATACAGGTCAACGACCATCAGAATCAGCCCTTGTGGAAAGGCGTAGCCCTGAAAGTGCATTCGCTTGGAGTCTACAACCAGTGCAGCAACCACTGCAGGAAGAGGTAGGAGGCCCTGAGGCGCTGAACCAAGAAGATCACAGAAGTCCAGCTGGGCAAGTCCTCCACAGGCCATAGGGGCGTACGCCAGACCTTGACTCCCCTAATGCCCTGCATTCTGGTGGTGGCCTACACTAAGCTTGATGGGCAGTTGAGGGCCCAACAGCAGCTACCAGGGGGTGAATACTGTGCCAAGTCACACAATGTACATTAACATTTTCCTTTTGTTCCAAACAGCAGTTGACCCATCAACGTTGTAGGTGACTAATGTCCTAAGGATTATCAGGGTGATTCGATGTGTAGGTAGTGACATTGGTGGATGATGTTTGCTGAAGACATATGTCTTGTGGTCCTGACCCAGAGCTGAGTGTAGTCACATGTCTATCTTCAGAGTTGTACAGACACATGGGTAACTAATGTGAATTTTCAGCTACACATGTTTGATATTGTGTGTGTCAGCTGTCCCACACAGACCATGTGTCTTCTTTTTGTAAGGAGTGATGGTCCCCAAATACTTTGTATCTTTTCCTTAGTGTAACTTGGGCTACAGTGCACATAGAATGCTAGAATAAGCCATACTTGGCCTTGGTAAGAGGGTTATGTCCAGCATTGTGAGATGACAAACAACAGTGGTCCCATTTGTTTTCATGCCTACATTCTGCCAATAGTAGCTTTCTAGTTTTGGTGATGACATCTGCACAAGGGCATGACCCATGATGTAAGGGAGTACATAGGTTAAGGCTAAGTGTCCTACACATTTGTTTGTGTTGGCCAATGTGTAAAGGTAAGAGTTCAATCATGCAGGGAATGCAGGTGATGTGTACACACAGACCTGAGTGTGTAGACATGGGAGGGTTTGTTAGACATACGTTGAGACAATGTTCTATTTTATTAGCCGGGTCCTAAAGTTGAGGCTGTGTATATGATAGTATGTCCACTTACAGTTGTGTCTCACAAACTGTTCCATGCTAGCATTTATGTGGGAGTGTGGAGGAATGTGGACTACACATGTCCACAGTTGAAAGTAATTTCACAGACTGATTAGATGCCTCAGGGAGTGACATGTCAAATTGGTATGGTCATATGTGGGAGTTTGAAAACTGTGATACCATGGTGTGTGTATGCAAAACATTTTGGGTAGTGTCATGTGCCTTCTCTTTTGGACACAGGTGACAGCTAATTATCATGGACTGTAGTTTAGCTGAACTTCTTTATCATTTCACTATTCTACCGAGTTGTAGACATGCAATCTGAGGATAGTGTTGTCACCAGGATCAATGTGGAGTGAGTATGTCCCTAGCAATAAGTGTGGTCTGATACCATCGATATCTGTGCTGCTGCTGACAGTAAACCTAGACCACCTTCTTTCCATGGACAGTAGAGGTGACCTTGTTGGTTTAGTGATATGTGCCCATTTGATTGTGTTATTGTTTAAATATGTATCTAAATTGACTTTACGCAGATGTCTTACACCTATTTCTACTTTCTTTTCAACATCAACCGAGTCAGCCAGAGGAGATGGTGTTGATGACGTTGGGGATGCAGGTAGCCAGAGTGACTCCAGTCAGGAGACTAACACCGTTGGTGCCAGTGGCCGGGAGGGTGAGGGGCGTGTCCTGGGGGAGCAAGATGCAACATCTTCAGAATCAGACTCCAGTGGCAGGTCTGTGGTGGTGGTGGATCTCCCAGGACCTGTGTCCACAACAACCTTGCCCACCCCCCCCAGTTCTATCTCCTCCTTCCCTCCTGCTTCCCACCAAGTTGTCCTGTTCCACTCCTGTAAGGAGCGGGTGTCTCCTTTGGTCCAGGCACCTCAGCCCCTGCGGCCCCAGATTCCCAACAGATCTCTGTTGGGCAGGATGCACAGCTGAATGCCATACAGGGGCAGACTATCCTGATGACACAAATGCTGGAGTTCCTGGAAGGCATTCACAGTAGTATGTCTGCCGTACAGAGATTGTTTCAGGCTCTGGCCTCCTCACTGACGGCAGCCTCCCCCCCAGCCCAACCTTCAAACCTACCTCCTGCCTCTTCCCCATCCCAAATACTTTCTCCCATACCTGTCCCAAGCACACGCAAATGTAAGCAGGCACACACACCAACATCCACATGCAGGACACTACCCCTCAAACGCAGCAAAAAGTCCAAACATGCAGCCCCTGAACAGACCCCCACCACCCTCACTAGCACCACCACACACATATACCCACAGAGGACGCACCAACAGACACAGCCAGACACAACAAACATCTTACTCACAGACACCAGCACCAACAACAGACATACCCATGACAGAGACATGCATTCCCTTTACCTCTCAAAGCCTACCACTTGTCATCCCATCACCCCAGGCTCCCATGAACATCCCTGGGTTTTCCCTTGCCGTTTCCTCTGCCACAGCTGATGCCCCCTCCCAGTGTCGATCCTACCTCTCCTGATAACGACCCTTGCCCTCCCAATTCACTTATTTGAAGTGCCTGGAATGCCCAATGGATGCCCCTTTGTAAAGAAGTTCTCTGGCAGTATCAGATAGTGCACCTGTTTTGGCACAGCATTGTGCTGTGGCACATTTCTATTCATATGGACTGGCCATTGGGCTTTGTTTATTTTTTGGATTCGTATGGATCCATTCTTTAAAAACTTTCACTGTTTGGTAGATATTAGTCCTGACATTACTTTCCTATTTACTTGATGTTAATGTATTGTTAGTGATGTGTGAGTACAGTTTGTTTGATCCCTGATTGGTTATTGAGTGGAAGTGGTTAGTATGATGTGCCCTTGGAGCCAGTGCTGTAGTCAGACAGGGCAAGGGTAAATGTTGGATGTACGTCTGTGTGGGTTGACATCCAGAGGGGGAGACATAGCATTGGGTGACAAAATATGTGGTAAGTATTTCAGCATGGCCTGGCCACTGTCAACATAATTAAACTTGCCCTTCTTCCTATGATGTAGTTTGGGTATGTGTTTGATGTTTTTTAAATGGATATTTGTGTATTCACACCTGGAGGGTGTCAACTTGACATCCCTTTATGCAGTTCTCCATGGACATGTGTCCATTTTGCAGTGCGTACCGTAGTTACTTCATCTAGATGTGTGCCACATGCTGTAAGTGCTATGTTAACTTTCATAAGTTGCCCCTCCCCAATAGCCAACACACGCCAGGCACTTGATTTTGCTATTGTTTGTCCCTGATATACTTAAGTTCCCAGGTCCAATGCACATGGTGTTAGTCCAGCATGTACAAAATGCAGTGTCCACCAGTGCCCCAGCCTTTGAGGGGCCCCCCTGATAGAGACCTAGGTATCCTGATGAGAGTTTTTCCATTGTGCCCTTAGAATGTTTCTCCTACTGCTTCAATATTATCCCCTTGAGTGGCGTTAGCTTTTTATGTGGGATATGTGTGAGAGTTGACTACAGAGTTGTAGCTCAGAAGGTGTGTTTAAGTTTGAGAACACATCCATACTGATGTTATTTTGACCTCACGACGGGAGCAGTGGTGTGTACATTGTTATTGTGTAATACTCACTGAGGCATCTTGGTCGAAGAAGGAATACCAAAGCATCTTGTTAGTTGTTGTCAGTTCAATGTGAATGTCTCAAAGCTTGATAAATGGTGAGCTGCACGACAAGTGAAGATATGTAATGCAATGGAAGAGAAGTGAAAAATGTCAAGTGTTATGTGTGACAGAGATTGATATGTGTGATGTTGTGGAGGAGGTTGTGGTACACATATATAAGCAGACATCACTCTCACTTTGAATGAAATGCTGAAACGTCCATTTGTGTATGGTTTACTTGTACAGTAGCAATGTTTGGGCCTGTGAGGGCATCCTACAGCTTTGTTAAGGCTGATCCTTAAGTAACATTCCCAGCCAGGGACACTATATATGTGCTAAATCATTAGGGACCCCACCCCCCTTGCCTGGTCCACGGCATACATTGTTTTGCAGAGGTATCAATGGCAAAATGTATTTGTGTGACTTACAGGCAATTTTATCCGTGACAGTGTCTATTTTGGAGGTGATTGAAAAGGTGGAGCAGCAGCATGGCGGGTAGCATGGCCTCCATGTCGGCACAGGATGTGTGGAGGGGAGTAGAGGTGAGTTTCGTCCTTATATCCCTACCTTTTCGCCATCTGAGGTGCCATGGTTAGACCATCAGGCTTCTGCCTGCTGTGAGGCAACTTGAAATTAGGCAGGCAGTCTCCCTTGTGTTCCAATCCTCACACAGCCTAAATGGACCACCCATGACCCCCACACTCTGGGACCGCCGGCAGTGTCAGCAGAGCGTCAGCATGGCGGTGGTGATCCTCACACAGCCAAAACACCCAACTCTTAATGGGGCAGTGGGACCACCGAGCACACAGCCTTCGTGCCGACGACGACACAGTGGTCAATGGACTGCAAAACTAGTAATCAGCCCCTAAGTGTATTCCCCATGTGTCATATTATAAAGTGGCTAAATTGGCTAGTGTCCGGTTGTGGACGTCAGACATGAATAAGACCTGACCCAGTCCTATTCTGTGCAGAGTGCATCAGTAGGAAGGGGTGGAAAATCTGCATCATCCTCCAACAGTGTTGCTGTTTGGCTAAGAAAACAGCATATGGGTAAAGGCTAGTCCCTTAGCTAAAAGGCAACATTTGGGTGTTGAATGTAGATTGTGTAGAAGGAACATTTTGTAGAAAGAAGAATAAAGATTTTGCCTAGAGTGTCTGCTTTTCAACCGTCTCCTCGTGTTCTTCAATAACCTTTAGATGTTGAGGCTTGTAGTTTGTTTTACCATGTAAACACTTTGAGTGGAGATTTTCTGAGCTTCTATTTACCTTTTCCGATATCCCCAAACATACCCAGTGTAGCCCCAACTTCAACACATCACTAACCACATTGACGCCTGCCTCCCCTTCCTCTACCTCTGCCTTTACACCAGTTTTTAGTTTGGTACTCTGGATAATTCATAGGCTTTATTGCATGCAATAGTTTAGTGAAGGCACTGCCTATGGCATCAATATGTTTCATTGTGATCATGGGTCTCTAGTGTGTACGGCTATTCCAAAAGATGACTGCTCTCATTAAGACTTTACATACTGTGTGCACCTCTTGTGCTGAGGAGTGTAGGTCTTTCTTCAGGGTCATGTGTGTCTTCAAATCTCATTGCAATTTAGTGTACTCAGTCACTTACGCATCTAGGCTTAAGGCAGTGAGAGGTATTCCAAGGTCTGTTGCAATATTCATCATGCACATGTTCAACTGACTCAGGGCTTCATGTTTATCTTAGTATGCATTATCCCCTAGATCTGTTGTCTAAAAAGCACTGTACAAGTGTTTCCCAAGGGTATGAATGTTGGAGAGAGAATGCACTACTGAATGCCAAATTTCCTTTGTATTTGCTTTTAATGTCAAATTTTGGGTCTCCAATGTAGATTTTGTAGGAGAAACATTCGTCAGCCTTCTGTCTGAAACTGTATCTTGTGGCTGGAGACTCTGCGCAGTTACTTCCACCTTGAATGCTAGAGTCCTTAGGAACACCCTTACTAGAACCTAGAAGTGAAGAGTCTCTAAATCTGTCTCCTAACCCTGTAAACTACAGAGCCAAGCCCTGTTTGAACCTATTGCCAGTTCTTCACTGATGATAGCATTTAAAAGAATTTGAGGTCCAATAGTTGCACCCGGACTGTTGACATCCCTTGTTAGTTAAGCCTAGTCGTACCGAATAATTTTCATAGTTATTGTGAATGTTTGTGGACATTGTGATCACTGATTTTAAAATGAATATTGAAATATGGGAAAATGTCTGAACAAATTCAAAATATTTTAGCTGCCCGTAGTCACATAAGTCAGAGTCTCCCCTATACTTTCTTAGAGGACAGAAAGGCATGTTTTTCCGAGAAACTATATTTATGGAAACACTGTAATAACCCCCAGAATAAGTTTCTTTTCCCAGTCATACATGGATGACTCCTTGATGAGATACTGCCTTTGCATTGCATGTTGTACCCTCCTCCTGCTCTATTTACATCTTCATTCTTAAACTGTACAGGGATCTCTTCGTGCACCTGACCAGTAAAAATCTTACTAGTTGTGTGCTACCATTTTCTCGTCCCCCAACATGATAACTCTTCCCACAGACAAATCTTCGAGCCCTTCATTTACAAGTACTTATATGTCTAGCATGCTCTGACTGTCAATAATCCCTATTAAGTTTAAACCTTTTTCCATTCTATTGCTCTAGGGTCTTACCTTCGTGTGCCTTTCATCTTCTCTTAATACTTCACTTTGTTAAGGTTCATCAAGCCCTTGTTGCCTCAACTTCTAGCCATTCAAAGCAGTCCAGTGTTTGGTAGAGCCAACAATAGCTGCACCATTGGTCCACTCTGCCAGGTCTTCAATTCTTTTGTCACCCATAGTGGCAAACTCTGTATGCATTTGCTCTGCCTCTGCCCATTCTATAATATTGAAACAGCTGAACTATGGTTCCCTAGGTATGATCCGGAGTATTGCAGTGAACCTTTTGGACCAGAGAGTTCCCAGCAAGGCAAACGTTTGTCACAGTTTAAACGTTTGGGTCTTGAACCATCCCGCAGCAAATACTGTTTTGTGTAACACAAATAGATCTCCTTCATTACAGGGTGAAAGTTCGTCAACAACTGTATCCAAATGCTTTTTATAACCGCAAATCCATTTTTAAGCAGAAATCTCTCATTGCCTTTTAAGCAGTGGGTCAAACCAATCTGCAACAAGCTGTTTAGTCAGAAATACAAACTTTGTTGATGCATGGGCACTGATTTGCTGTTTCCTGCCCAACTACCAAGCACTGTAACTGTAAGTTAAAATCCATGCTACTTCATGAGAGAGCTACACATAGGACCAGATTTACTAAAAATTCATGTAACCCAGTGCAGCAAATAAAGTTGCTGTGTTGCTTTGAGTGAATGGGAGAGAGTACAACGGCAGCATATCTACAAATAAGTGGAGATGTTCTGCTCTTCCCTGTGCTGGCGCAATTTTGGCTGCCATGCACCAATGTAGGCACCCTTGTGCCATAGTGCATGGGTGTCTAGGTTGTGATAGGCATATCAAACAATGTTAAAGGTGTTTCCCACTTTGTATGTGTGCTGTAGAATGCTGTACATATGGAAGGAGGGAAAAACAAGCGGAAATGAAAGCATTTTTCCACCTTACGCCTGCATTGAGGAGATGCAGGATTTTGGAACAAATCCCCATATACAGTTCTTTGTAGATAGGCATTTGCATCAAAACACATGGGTGGTTGAATGAGAACGCCCTTGCACCACCAAGGTAAAGCCTTTTGGTGCCTCGACACACCATCCTCAATGTTTGAATTTCAAATCGTAAGCCTGGCTGGGCATTTCCATCTTTAATGCACCTGATAATTATGCTCTGAGGTACCCCTTCTATGTGTCTCTTTGTTAACCAAGGTATCAAGAGTAGCAAGGAGACTTGGAAGCCAATTTTCCATCATAACCCAAGAAGTCAATGTGATAGTCAATAGGGAGTACCTGCAATCATACTTTGGTTTTGATAGGTTGACCCTGCAATGGAAGGGGTTGGAGAATGAGCATTACACTTGGGTAGGATGATTATGCTCTTATTCTGCTAGCTGTGGATGGGGTTCTTGAAGATATGGGTTCCGATGTTTAAGCACCAGTCACTGCCACACAGATGGTTTGAGGTATTATCGGTTACCCCATGAAATCTGTCCTCTGGTCAGTCAGGAACAGTCAAGTGCTCTCCAGCCAGCCATGTTCTTCAATATTTCTGCCCACTCTTTCAGTGAGGAAAGATATTTGTGGGCCAAGCGGGGGGCTTGAGATGCAGGTGCGGCACGGGCTCAGTACTGCAGATGCGGCAGGGCTACATTTTCAGTCTCTGACTCTGCAGGTCATGCCGACCACGCGGGCACTGCTAGTGCAGGTACTTTGGTTTTTTTTGCACAGTGTCTACTTCATGGGAGCCGTTGCTTTATGAGCAGTATCCTCCTTTCAAAGTGTGGCACCACGAATAGCAGTTCGATGGAATGATTTCAGCGACCACTGAGGCCACGACAGTCTCAGCAGTCTCTCTGATGACGCAGGTGCCGGCCTTGCTCAAATGGTAGTGTGGGGCTATGTGCAGTGCTGGTGCAATTCACTGGGCTGCAGCTAGATGGCGCTGCAGCCGTGTTCCCTCCTCTGCAGACAGGTCACAGCTCTCATTCAGCCGGGCTGCTGTGGGAATTTCCTTCTCTCCCAGTGGCAGTGGTTTCCCTGCAATCACAGACCATGCAAGGGATGGAGTTGCAGACGGGGGAGTGAGGCTCACATTGCAGGTGTGGCAGGGAGGCTCATCTGTTCAAACAACTAACACCTGTCGGGTGACCTCATATACTTCGCCCTGGTAGGTGGTGCCTCTTCAAGTAGAGGCCACAGAAGCATTCCCGGTGCTATGGGCCGTGCCTTGCCATGCGTGCCCTCTCCTTATCACTTCAGGGGGCGTTGATGCTCGCACAGGATGCAGCAGTGGCTGATCCACACTTCCCCCACCTGCAGGGCATCACTCGGTGAGCTGTGTGCCCACTGGCGCACTTCTTACCATGCTTCGGGGCAGCTACTGGCCTCACTCTCCAGTTGATCATTTGCATGGCCTGGGGTATTGCAGGCATAATGCAATTGGCAAGAGATACCACCCGGTCTTCCATTCCGAGTGGTGGCAACAGGGGGATGCACAGCCTCTCACGGCTGGTCTTGATTTTGGGGGTCGCCTCTCCCATGCTAAGTTGGCAGCATTGAGGGCCCACAATACTAGCTGCAGCACTCTACCCCTTCTCAGGTCTCTCTCTCCAGGGCTAGTCGTGTGTTGGCTCACGGCAGGTGGCGGCTGCTGGGGCCTTACTGGTGGAGGCCAGTGTATGCGCTGGGTGGCCTTAGTTGCTGTTCTGGCAGGAGGTGCGAGGGTGCATTATGCTCAGTCTACATTTCCTCCTATAAGTAACGGCAAGACGGCTGTCAGCATATACACAGAGTCAGACCCTCTCATTTCCATTGTAGGGTCTTGTGCCCTAGGCCTGCATGCAGCATCAAGGATGACACTTACTCCAGGTATATGGTACAGTAACTGGTCCAGAGCATGTGCGCCCGGCCCCTTTTATTGGCATGGTCCCTTGACCGGTGACGCCTGTGATGAATGGGTTTGGGTTTTGACAGAGAACATTTCTGGAACACTAGAAAGTATCCAGCAGGATACTACACCCAGCAAGTATAACTCAACATTATACGCACATTGTTGATCAATTTTGGGACACTAAGTTGTGTAAGAATTGGGGGTTCTATTGCTCTGTTAGAACCCATGTGTGAGCTGGCCCTTTGCCTAGCACTGAGATGCTGGTGATCCAGCGGTAATTCCACAGTAATTTCTCAATGCAAAACATCATTTACCTTTATTTTACCGCTGTAAAGGTACTGGACCCTTGCCACTGTATATTACCATCAGGAGACTTTACATAAACATGACAAATCAAAAATGCAATTAATATTCAAGCCGATAAAGAGAGTTGTGAGTATTTTAAAGGGTTTTATTTTCTAGTTAAAAATTAAAGTTCTCTGATCCTTTATTCATTAGTCAAATATCAGTCAGGTTACAGAATTGAAAATAGGAAAAATAGAATTAATACAAACATATTATAGGTTGCATACAAAGCACTCCATTAGGAGGAAAAATAACCTAATTCTATGTCAGTCAGAACTCTTTGAAGAGTTCAGGAAAAATATAATTCAAGAGTGAGTTTTGCAAGGCTAATCAATAATTAATATTTGGCAAAATCTCCCATAAAGAGAAATAAATGCATAAGACAAATAAATCTTTTCAAACTAATTAGTTAGTCAAAGCATAAACTTAGAGTTTTAGCATCTAAATCTGAACCTTTTCTATCAGTTGCACCCTCTGCCCTGGTCTGTTCATCTGTTCTCTGTGTTCACAGACAGACGCTGCTCCTGAAAAGGCCCCTCCTTCACAGACCACAGAGGAATGTGATCTGCCTTGCCAAAAATATGACCTGCAAGGACTCTCTAAAAATAAAATATGAGCAATAACCCCCACCTCTCTCTGTCTCTCCTCGGATGCAATCTCCTCTCAGGCTGCACCTTCTAAAGCTTCTATAGCCTCTAAAGCCCCCCCAAGCCCCCTAAAGAGGTCATTATTTATACTCTAATTCTTGGCTGACTACACTAATAATGTTGCAGTCTCAATAAAGCTTGCACCGTGATTGGTTAGGATTGATGACATGAGGGTCTCACCATCCTGTTCTCATTGCAAATCCAACCCATACCAGTTTTAACAAAGGAAGCGTTAATACTTAATACAGTCTTATTGTTTCACCTCAATAATTATACAAATTTGCAACATTAAGGCAGAAAAATGTATCAGTCCATTTCCTCCTTCTTTCACATCGCGCGCAGGAAGGATACTTTCCACAAACACTGGTACATTGGCACGATAACAAGAATGTGCAGTTCATGGTGGCCTTGAACCAGGTCTTCACTTGAGGCACTTGGCAGTATGTAGCTGGTTCTGCGCATGCGTCTCTCATTCAATACAATTCACAGCCTTGCTGGATTCACAGGCAGCCATTTTATCTTAGGCCCAAAACAAAACAAACACAAAGAGTATTAATTTATGAAATGAAACCCATTATGTTTACCTTCCCCCATACTAGTACCCTGTATTAATTATTACCTAGCAAAAGCTATTAGTTTAAAGCAGCTTTTCTATTATTTGTGCACATCATGCAAAAATGTGCAATGTACAACATAGCATAAAAATGCTCTAATGCAAATTTCCAAAGTGCAAACAGTTAATACATACTCATAGCAACATGCTCTAATGTTTTAGATAGCTTTTCATGCAAAATGCTTTAGCCCCATGTGTAGTGTTGGTGCATGGTTGATTAATTAATACGCATTATAAAAAGATGTGTTATGAACTGAATATGCATTGTCTAAATATGCAACAAAGCCAAAGTCTCTTGAGACGGGAACAGGGAGTGTAGATTATAAGGGAAAGGAGCTGGGAAGAGAGAACACATTCCATTTTATCTTCAAAGTTAAAAAGGAAAACTGCAATCACGAGTTTCTCTACACTGCAAAAACACATGTTAATACAGCACAAGCATTTCAGACTGACAGCATTTTGACCAGGCCTCATTTTATATTTCATGTGCCATGTGTTTTCTCTTGCACCAAAATCTACGTGCCAATTTAAATGCAGTCTGTCTGAAACACAAAACAGAGCAATGCTTAATTTGAGAAATCTAGCTCTATCAACTCACCCTTTGATGATAACAAATCATGATACCTCAAATGATTTGTAGATCATCACACTTATTTATTTTCACAAGTTACATTTTTATTGCAAAAGCTGAGCATATAACAATTTTACCTCTATTTTCTAAGGCAACACAAGTTTTTGTCTGTAATCAGATCATATATAGCCAAGCTCAAAGTTTAGTGCAGAGTTCTGTAAGTAGCTTCTTGGAACTGTTAGTCTTCTCTAAAATAAGTAACTAAAATAATAAAAGGAAAATTCAACAGGACAGTTCTCTTTTCTATTTTCTTTTCTTCTTTTTTCTTTCATCATTCAAAGATTCTATTCTCTTCAGCTCTTGACAATTCTCAGTTATTGTTTCAGCCTTTCTTTTTCTCTTTGTGACCAGCTTGCCTTCAGGGTGGCTCATACAGTTCATTCAAAGTGGCATTCTGTACTTTTTCCATGCATTTTGACCACTCAGGTGCTGAGAAACTGACAGAGCACCATCAATTCTTTGCACTTTTTCAATCCAAGCCTTTCACTTTTATTTTCACTTTGATCAGATTCAGATGTTTCAGCTATGGGTGCAAAGGATTCTTCAAGGGACCACTGTAGACTTTTTGGATACCCTTTCAGCCAGCTTTTTCCTACCTCCACTCGTAGGCCCACAGCACTAATTTCTTCTTCAGAGGCTGCATCTGACTCTTTCACCCTTTGGACTCCGCTTTCATCTGAGTCAGTTTCCACTTTTTGCTTTTCCAGTGCCACTTCAGTTTTCTCTAGTGCTGCTTCAGACTCTGTGTGTTCCCTTACTGCTTGACTGACCCTCTTCTGTGGACTTTTGACCACTGCTGGCATCTCTTCTTGAAGAGGAGCTGTTTTATCAGGGGGACACAGGACCATACGTGTGTGAGAGGCATGAACCCAATTTGGAAGGCCACCACATTTCACAACAGTCTTTGCCAGGATCATTTGGAACAGGTCTTTCCATTTCCAAGCATCTCTCAGATCAAAGTTTTCGCACCATTCATTATGCAGATCTTCTGTAGCAGCTGCAATCTGGTAAGAAACTGCACGCTCCACATCAGTCAGACCTTCACAGCAATGGCTATTCTTTTCATCTGTGTTTTTCACAAGTGCATTTGCATGTTCATTTTCAAGCCACTTCGGTGATGCTGAAACACAGTCTTTTACAAAGTGTAACTCTATACTGACTTTGTGTTGCTTTATTATGCTTGAAACTTCAGGCAGAGAGTTAAAATCCAATCTTTGTCCATTCTGCTGTTCTGCACACATCCTCTTTGAGACCTCATTATGATCTGATTTCAGAGAAACTGGCAATCTATACCTGGGCATCAGTTTTTGTAATAACACATTTGCTACTATGCAGTTGTCACTTTTCTCAAAAACAGTCCTGATACAACCCTGTCGTTCTGCTTCTGAAACAATTTCTTGAGCCTCTATTAATTCACCTGTGAAGATTCCATTGAATGTATATGCTAACAGAACACAATTTTGTGCAACTGAACTAGCATTTCTCTCTCCCATGACAACAGTGACTCCCATTTGAGCAGCTATACTGCATGTTATGGTAAGGGCAATCAATTTTGAATTTTGGGCTGAGGTAACTACTGAAAGCCATGAAGCTTTGACAACATAATGTATAGGAAGCACAGCATGTGCTGCTCTTAATGTGTCATTATTACCTTTCAAATATGGGCCATCTACAAAATGGACATTGTTGGGCTGAATCAGACGTTCATCCTTAAAGTCTGGTATTGGCTTTATGCATATTTTCATGACATCTAGACACTCAAATTCAGTTTCATTGATGTTGGGATCAAAGGTCATTGGGAAATACATCACAGACCCTTGAACACATTCATGTTTTTGAACAGGCACTGAGAGAGCGCAGCCCTCCCTCTCACTGCAAATTGGTGTATTTTCTTTAAAATAAACTTTCATTCCTAGTGCTGGGGCGCAACACTTTTTCTCTTTCAACTCAAGGAATGCTTTTGTGCAATTGTTATCCAATGGAAGCGGATCAAACACATCCTTGTGTGTCAGCCTCAGTAAAGGCTTAACCACTAGGGAAAGGTTTAGTAACCACTCTCTATAGCAGCCACCATTCCCAAAAATTTCCTGACTTCTTTCTGAATTTGAGGTGGATTTATCTGGTGAATTATTTCCACTCTCTCTGGTGACACCTTTCTACCTCCCTTTCCAATTATGTGTCCCAGACATTCATCTTCTTTTTGACAGTACTCCTGACTATTCTCATGCAATGGCACTGTGACACGAACTTGGCAAAAATCAATAACAGTAAGCCATTCTTCAGCACATGGAATGTGAAAAAATATATTGGCTGGATTCGGTACCATGGGACAACATGGAAAAATTATGCTATTAATCTCCTGCACTAATCTGTTCTTTTCATTTAGTTTCTGTGAACCTGTGATCAGAAAGTTACATAAACTTTCAATCAATTCCATCAAAAATCCTGTGCTCAGTTTATCTCTAATTATGGGTAAAATTTCTGCAACTGATGGTGTTCTTGAATACATGTCATCTGGTTCTAATTTGAATAAGACATGGTCTGCACATTTTATTAATCTGACATCCTTCTCTGTGAACTCTCTTATTTCTGTGTTTATTATTTCTTTCAAATCAGAAGGTAATTTTTCAACTGTCTTTTCTGAAAACAATGCTACAGCTGTCTCTTGTTGAGCCATTTTAAAATATACATCCTCATCAGGAATCTGAAAATTAACATCATCTGGTTTACAGTAATCTGTGCTGTTTAATTTGCAAAAC
Source organism: Calotriton arnoldi (assembly GCA_963921515.1). Classification (NCBI taxonomy): domain Eukaryota; kingdom Metazoa; phylum Chordata; class Amphibia; order Caudata; family Salamandridae; genus Calotriton; species Calotriton arnoldi. Next base: position 379,639 of record CAWUFW010014023.1, read on the forward strand.
AATTTTTTTCCTGCCAGGCCTGAGTCACAAACAACAAATTGGTAATTTTCCTCAAATGGGCCTATTTTTGGTGCAAATTCTTCTAAAACTGGGTTTGTAATTTCTTTGTTTAAAACTCCTACAACTAAGTCTGGACCTTCCAATGCTTTCACAATGGACTTTGTTAATTCAGAATTGTTAGGGTTAAAACTCTCATTTTTAAATACAGCAACCTGTTGAACTGGGTTCTGATTTTGTTACTGAAAATAATTCACATTTGCTCTGGACAATTTATTTAAATTAATTTTAGCATTTCCATATTTTGTGGGACCATTTGGGCTTGAAAAACTCCTGCCATTGGTACCTGTTTCTGAACTGACATTTGCATTTGCTTGGCTGACACATCTTGCACCTGCATTTCTCTCTGTGTTTGCACATTTCCAACTGCTGCATCATTTTTAAATTTAAATTTCTTCTTCCAATGCTCAAATCTGTTAGAAAGATGGCAAAAGAATACTTTTTCCAGCAGTGCAACATCCATACCTGAATTTGCACGAACCAAAACACCTTTACTTCCATCCTGTGATCTTTTAATCTGTACCCAATTAACATCCTTTGCTGGCACTCTGCCCTTCAGGAAAGTAATCACTGCTACGTTTTTCTCCATAACAATTGAAAATGATGGTGCAATTCATGCAAACCTTTTTCATTGTCTCCTCACCTGGCCTTTGCACAACAACTTTAGATTCAAACCACAATTCAGTCTACATGGCAATGTCAAAGAACATTTCCAAATTAATGCACAACTCTTTTAAAATTTCAACAAATCCATCAACTTGTGGGTGCCACAGCATAAGTTTGTCTCTCAATTGTGGGAATGTGTTCAGAAATGCTGCAAGTTCACTTTTGTTCCGTGGCACATGAACATGCACTTCTCCCACCTTTTCTCTCAATGAGTAAGCAAAAGCTTCTCCCTCATCCTGTTTATTATTTTCCCTAACAAGGTCTGGTGGTTTCTTTTTCTTCTCATGTTTTCTTGCCCGCTTGTCTCCTAATTTCTCAAACCCATTGCATTTGAAATTATATTTTATTATTTCTGCAATGTGCAATTGCATTCCTGAAGAACACATTTTCTCATTTGCTTCATCATTCATATGTACCCTGAAGCTTTTCTGAAATGGAAAACTTCCTGAAACATTAATTTCATATTTTTTAGCCAAATCGGTCAGTCTACCATGTGTAGTTACTGCACATGTATTTGTTTCCTTACTCAGGGAAATTAATTATTTTTCCTGACCCTGGTTCACATTTTCATGATTTGAAGAGCAGGAACTGTTAATTTCTTCATGTTCAAATGTTGAATTGAAAACACTAAACTGTTTCTCTTTTCCATGGTCTGGGTTGATTTGTTCCCCCATGCTCTCTATCTTTTTAAGCACTGCTGCTTCCTCACAGCAGGTTTGAAAAATCCCATCTTCAAATATATTCATTTTTCCCTGGGCTATTGTTGTTGTAAAGACTATTTCTCCCCCACCTTTCAGTGCTTGGGCTGTCTGGGGTAATTTCTGTTCAATAATCTGTGAATTCTGAGTTTCTGAAATAAACCCTGCCATAATCACTCCTTCTGCTGCTACCTTTTGAGTAGGGGCCATATTAATTGGGACAGTCACAATTTTTGTAGGCATTGCCTGTGCATCTGTAGTTTGTGATATCTGGACTGAATCAGTCACATTTAAAGCAGTAACACCTGGAGGTATCACTGTCAGTGCTGAATCAACAGGTAGTGGGTCAATCTGAAATGTCTGCACTCTTCTCTCAATCTGTGTTTCTCTCTGTTTAACAGAAACAGTAGCCACTGTAGTACTTATTGGTACACTATTTTCAGTATTTTTAATGGGAACCACATAAAGTGGCGGACACTCAGTTAACAATGCATCCATTATTTCATCCCCTGAATCATTATTTATTTGAAGCTTTTTATCATCATTAATTCCCTTCTCCTGCATCTGGTGCTTTACCTATTTATCCTCACTTGATTTGTCTCTTGCTGTCTTTTCCCACAAGCTTAAGGCCTCAAATTGTGCAGCTCTAGATGGTGTCTTTATTTCACATAACACTTCCCTTAATTTGTCAATAATTTGCAATTCAAAAGTACCATCTTTTGGAAACCTCAAAGGACCTTCTTTTTCAGTAATCTTGCACCATTGGTGAACCCACATACATGAATTTTGTCCCAAATTGGTAGACATAAAATGCACGGGTGTTCTTTCAGGAGCATCACCAATTAAAAACGAATTTTTCACTTTACCTCCCAACAGTTTCTTTAAACCTTCAAACATTTTCATTTCTGCAATAGTTCAATGCAATTTCTTTTCTCCAATGCTGTCAGTTTCAATTTCAGTCAGTTTAACTCCTACTACTGACTCCTCCTTTACAAAATCTTACAGCAATATTTTTCTGAGTTTTCTTAATCAAAATTCTGTTAGTAACAACATAAAAACATTTGCTACTCTGTCTGCTCCACTAAACAAAGGATAGATTTCTTTTCACTACAAGTAACACATTCCGCTTACTCTTCACAAAGTAAGAACTTCTGTTTACTCTTCAAACACTGCGAGTAAGTCCCTTCCGCTTACCCTTCACTCAAGCTCCAGATAAGACCTGTTACTTGGATACCCCTTTTGGGAAGTAGAGCCAGTGACTTCGCAGGTAAAATCCTTATGCTACCATTCACACTCACTTTTATACGAAATATGGTCCCTGTTGTAACACTGCCAGCCCTACGTAGCTTCTCAGTATCACTTCCAACAGACGAGTAACCTCCTGCAGTGTGGCTTCCAGTTACCACCCGCTATTCCTTCCCGCGATTTCCACAGGTGTACATACCTGTTTTTCCAGACAACATAGAACAAGACACTAACTTACTTAATATGAAGAGTTAAAACATGTAATCAATAACCAATAAATCCTGTCCTATAAAATTACCAATATAATCAATAAAACCATCAATTCAAAATGAGCAAAATTTTACCAACAGTCAAAACCCTTACTATTTTCAACACTTCAAAAATACATCCTAGCACATTAACAACATTTCACAACCCTATTGATACTCACACCGCTCCAGCAATCGCCTTCTTGCATCACCTTCCAGTCCTGCTTTGCCAGTCTTCAGGTTCTGAGCATTGGAGTCAGGAATCAGGACTTGGACATTTATCTAACTTGGGCAATTATTTTCTAGAACTAATTTTCACAGATCAACTCTCCTCCTAAGGTCAATGGACCATTAGTCAAATAGTTGATGGTGATATTAATAATCCTTAATCATCAAACTAATTGATAATAACCTTCCTCTTGCTACCAAAAACTGATCCAGCGGTAATTCCACGGTAATTTCTCAATGCAAAACCTCATTTACCTCTATTTTACCGCTGTAAAGGTACTGGACCCTTGCCACTGTATATTACCATCAGGAGACTTTACATAAACATGAAAAATCAAAAATGCAATTAATATTTAAGCCAATAAAGAGAGTTGTGAGTATTTTAAAGGGTTTTATTTTCTAGTTAACAATTAAAGTTCTCTGACTCTTTATTTATTAGTCAAATATCAATCAGGTTACAGAATTGAAAATAGGAAAAATAGAATTAATACAAACATATTATAGGTTGCATACAAAGTACTCCATTAGGAGGGAAAAAAACCTAATTCTATGTTAGTCAGAACTCTTTGAAGAGTTCAGGAAAAATATAATTCAAGAGTGAGTTTTGCAAGGCTAATCAATAATTAATAATTGGCAAAATCTCCCATAAAGAGAAATAAATGCATAAGACAAATAAATCTTTTCAAACTAATTAGTTAGTCAAAGCATAAACTTAGAGTTTTAGCATCTAAATCTGAACCTTTTCTATCAGTTGCACCCTCTGCCCTGGTCTGTTCATCTGTCCTCTCTGTGTTCACAGAGAGACGCTGCTCCTGAAAAGGCCCCTCCTTCACAGACCACAGAGGAATGTGATCTGCCTTGCCAAAAATATGACCTGCAAGGACTCTCTAAAAAAAAATATGAGCAAGAACCCCCACCTCTCTCTGTCTCTCCTCGGACGCAATCTCCTCTCAGGCTGCATCCCCTAAAGCTTCTAAAGCCTCTAAAGCCCCCCAAGCCCCCTAAAGAGGTCATTATTTATACTCTAATTCTTGGCTGACTACACTAATAATGTTGCAGTCTCAATAAAGCTTGCACCGTGATTGGTTAGGATAGATGACATGAGGGTCTCACCATCCTGTTCTCATTGCAAATCCAACCCATACCAGTTTTAACAAAGGAAGCGTTAATGCTTAATACAGTCTTATTGTTTCACCATCAATAATTATACAAATTTGCAACATTAAGGCAGAAAAATGTATCAGTCCATTTCCTCCTTCCTTTCACATCGCACGCAGGAAGGATACTTTCCACAAACACTGGTACATTGGCACGATAACAAGAATGTGCAGTTCATGGTGGCCTTGAACCAGGTCTTCACTTGAGGCACTTGGCAGTATGTAGCTGGTTCTGCGCATGCGTCTCTCATTCAATACAATTCACAGCCTTGCTGGATTCACAGGCAGCCATTTTATCTTAGGCCCAAAACAAAACAAACACAAAGAGTATTAATTTATGAAATGAAACCCATTATGTTTACCTTCCCCCCATACTAGTACCCTGTATTAATTATTACCTAGCAAAATCTATTAGTTTAAAGCAGCTTTTCTATTATTTGTGCACATCATGCAAAAATGTGCAATGTACAACATAGCATAAAAATGCTCTAATGCAAATTTTCAAAGCGCAAACAGTTAATACATACTCATAGCAACATGCTCTAATGTTTTAGATAGCTCTTCATGCAAAATGCTTTAGCCCCATGTGTAGTGTTGGTGCATGGTTGATTAATTAATACACATTATAAAAAGATGTGTTATGAACTGAATATGCATTGTCTAAATATGCAACAAAGCCAAAGTCTCTTGAGACGGGAACAGGGAGTGTAGATTATAAGGGAAGGAGCTGGGAGGAGAGAACACATTCCATTTTATCTTCAAAGTTAAAAGGAAAACTGCAATCACGAGTTTCTCTACACTGCAAAAACACATGTTAATACAGCACAAGCATTTCAGACTGAAAGCATTTTGACCAGGCCTCATTTTATATTTCATGTGCCATGTGTTTTCTCTTGCACCAAAACCTGCGGGCCAATTTAAATGCAGTCTGTCTGAAACACAAAACAGAGCAATGCTTAATTTGAGAAATCAAGCTCTATCACTGGCAGATTATTCTCTATTTACAGGACAACTCAAGAAGTAACCCTTTCATGTCTGCTCTGCGGTAGCAATCTGACTGCCCAGCTTCGGTTCTAAAAATGAAAGCCGTATTAAATAATGTGCAGCCCATTGGCAAATATAATCTAGATTTTCAACTAACACTTGTTTATAACATTATACAGCATCAGTCTCACCAACGCCCAGCCTGGTCGGTGAAAGAAGCAGCAAGTCACCATTTCAATTCTGTCCATCCTGATAAGGAACACTCCATGGATAATAAATTCATGTTGTTCTGAAGGGTTCCTCACAGAAGCTTTTTATTTAGTCTCCCAGTTCTCCTACCAGGAAGAACCAATTTGCTATTGATAGGGATCTAGCCCTTTCACAGAAAGTTTTTTCACCAAAGACAATCTTCCATTTTGTCTTGAGCCCTATGAATTACAGAACCTCTCCCAACCAACAATTCAACAGATTGCAAATACCAGAGAACCCCTCAATGAGGGGCATGCACACAGCTGCAGAAGAAAGAAATGATTCAAAGGACAGAAAACGTTTGCCATTCTTAAAGAAGTTGGTGGTACATCTGCTGCTTGAAACTATACCAAAGAATGTGGCTTCCATTGCCCATTCTAACAAACTGTTAGTAATGTTTCCTTGTAAACTTAGAGTTCTGTGGAAGCTTTGAATCCTGCAGCCAGGCTGCATCTCTCTGGTTGTCAAGGACACCTGTGTTAGTCTAGTCTGGTTATTGTGTAATAATAGAAGAACCCTGATACACCCATTATTATCTCATGACTCAGAATTCTAGAATGAGGCATCCAAAGACATTTCTTAGCTTGGAGACTGGAGAGGTGGTTGCTAAACTACAGTTGCAGTTTATATATTGCTATATTCTGTGTTTAGCTAGTGCTTGCTTTTGTTTACTGCACTCACATACCTCCGATGGAGAGGGAGAAGGTAAGAGAACTTCTAAACCTATAATAGAAAAGCTGATAACAGACTACATGCCACATAATCACTATCTGTGTTTTTAGGCTTCACATTTTAACCACAGTTTCAGCAACAATCTAGAAGACTAAATGACTATATGTTCTATACCAAAAGTCTGACAATTTATAATACATCACGGAAAGATGTGTCCCTATTGGTCTCAAGTGTTTTAAAATAGTGTTGTTTCTCAGTATTACACTTTTTATTCTTTAGCAGCAACTATTAAATCCTTCCGTGAGGCTTAGATTCAGTTGTAAATGTGATGAATCATATCTGGCAAGCCATTGTATATACTATCCCCAAAATATGATTGAGTCAAAATGTTTGCTTACTATTTCAAACCTGGCAACACAGCAGGAGTCAACAAGCAGCAGCAAATGGGGAATTCAGACTGAAAGGTGGTATCTAGGCACCAAAGAGAGGACACATACAGTACTGTAATGGGGCTTCTGTGGAATGGGGAAGTGAACGCAGGAGACAGGAAAGTAATACATTTGGGTAATTCACAGTCGGAGTTAACTCTGCTGCCCGTGAATAAACACACTTTTTCATAATATTTTCCCAGCAGAGAAGGTTCAAGGCATTGATGCTTATTGATCCCATGTCAAGAGCAGCCCCTTCAGACACACTGACATTTGAGTCACATGCACAGTGCATCTTGGGATTGGTACTTTTCCTTTTAACTTGTAAAGCAGTGTTTAAAGTGGGCTTGACAGTGTCTCTAATGTGAAGTCATTTCTGTGCGGCAGTCTACAAGTATTTGACTTTCTGCAAATGTTACTGAGCATGGTGTTAAATCATGTTAAATCGTGTTACATTAATGCTTTATTTAGTCATGAGAATACATTGTTTATTTAATGTTCATGATGCTCCCTCTGATGATTGTGGAAGGCTAGGCTCTTTTTGGGCTTCTCGTGGAAGGCCTTGGGCTAGCTTTAGGCTTCATGTTTGGGGGGGATTGTGCTTGCTTACTATTTCAAACATGCCAACACAACAGGAGTCAACAAGCTGCAGCAAATGGGGAATTCAGACAGATAGGTGGTATCTAGGCGCCATCGGGAGAACAGGTACAGTAGGCAAATGGTGCTTTGGGGGGACAGTGCTTTGGGGCACTCGCAGGAGTTACATTGAGTGAGACACTCTAATGGGGCTTCTGTGGAATGGGGAAGTGAATGCAGGAGACAGGAAAGTATTACATTTGGGTAATTCACAGTCGGAGTTAACTCTGCTGCTTGTGAATAAACACGCTTTTTTATACCATTGGCCCAGCAGAGAAGGTTTAGGGCATTGATGCTTATTGATCCCATGTCATGAGCAGCCCCTTCAGACACACTGACATTTGCGTCACCTGCACAATGAATCTTGGGAATGGTAGTTTTGAGTTTTAACTTGTAAAGATTTGTTTAAAGTGGGCACAATCCTGTCTCTACTGTGATGTCATTTCTGTGCTGCAGTCTAGAAGTATTTGACTTTCTGCAAATGTTACTGAGCATGGTATTAAATCATGTTAAATCATGTTACATTACTGTTTTATTCCGTCATGAGAATACATTGTTTATTTAATGTTCATGATGATCTTGGCGGGCTAGGCCCATTTTGGGTTTCTTATGGAAGGCCCTGGGCTAGCTTTAGGCTTTTTCTTTCGTGAGGACTGTGCTTGCTTACTATTTCAAACCTGGCAACACAGCAGGAGTCAACAAGCAGCAGCAAATGGGGAATTCAGACTGAAAGGTGGTATCTAGGCACCAAAGGGAGGACACATACTGTAGGCAAATGGTGATTTGGGGGACAGTGCTTTGGGGCACTTACAGGAGGTTAAAGATTGAAACACTGTAATGGAGCTTGTGTGGATGGGGAGGTGAACGCAGGAGACAGGAAAGAAATGCATCTGGGTAGTTCACAGTCGGAGTTAACTCTGCTGCCTGTGAATAAACACACATTTCATACTATTTCCCCAGGAGAGAAGGTTTAGGGCATTGATGCTTATTGATCCCAAGTCATGAGCAGCCCCTTCAGACACACTGACATTTGAGTCACCTGCACAGTGCATCTTGGGATTGGTAGTTTTGATTTTAACTTGTAAAGCAGTGTTTAGAGTGGGCGCGATCGTGTCTCTAATGTGACGTCATATCTGTGCTGCAGTCTAGAAGTATTTGACTTTCTGCAAATGTTACTGAGCATGATGTTAAAACATGTTAAATCATGTTACTTTAATGTTTTATTCAGTCATGAGAATGCATTGTTTATTTAAAATTCATGATGCTCTGTCTGTCGATTTTGGAGGGCTAGGCTCTTTTTGGGCATCTCATGGAAGGCCTTTGGATAGCTTTAGGCTTTATGCTTTGGGGGGTATTGTGCTTGCTTACTATTTCAAACCTGGCTACACAGCAGGAATCAACAAGCAGCAGCAAATGGGTAATTCAGACAGACAGATAGGTGGTATCTAGGCGCCAAAGGGAGGACACGTACAATAGGCAAATGGTGCCTTGGGGTGTCAGTGCTTTAGGGCACTTGCAGGATGTTATTTGAGGGAAACACGGAAATGGGTCTTCTGTGGAATGGGGAAGAGAACACAGGAGACACGAAAGTAAAACATCTGGGTAATTCACAGTAGGAGTTAACTCTGCTGCCTGTGAATAAACAAACTTTTATTCATCCCATGTCATGAGTAGCCCTTCAAACACACTGACATTTGAGTCACCTGCGCAATGCATCCTGGGAATGGCAGTTTTGAGTTTTAACTTGTAAAGAAGGTTTAAAGTAGACGTGATCCTGTCTCTACTATGACGCCATTTCTGTGCTGCAGTCTAGAAGTATTTGACTTTCTGAAAATGTTACTGAGCATGGTGTTATATCATGTTAAATCATGTTACATTAATGTTTTATTTAGCCATGAGAATACATTGTTTATTTAATGTTCATGATGCTCCGTCTGATGATTGTGGAGGGCTAGGCTCTTTTCGGGCTCCTCGTGGAAGGCCTTGGGCTAGCTTTAGGCTTCTTGTTTGGGGGGGATTGTGCTTGATTACTATTTCAAACATGCCAACACAACAGGAGTCAACAAGCTGCAGCAAATGGGGAATTCAGACAGATAGGTGGTATCTAGGCGCCATCGGGAGAACAGGTACAGTAGGCAAATGGTGCTTAGGGGGGACAGTGCTTTTGGGGCACTTGCAGGAGGTAAATTGAGTGAGACACTGTAATGGGGCTTCTATGGAATGGGGAAGTGAACGCAGGAGAGGAAAGTAATATATTTGGGTAATTCACAGTAGGATTTAACTCTGCTGCCTGTGAATAAACACACTTTTTCATACTATTGCCCCACCAGGGAAGGTTTAGGGCATTGATGCTTATTAATCCCATGTCATGAGCAGCCCCTTCAGACACACTGACATTTGAGTCACCTGCACAATGAATCTTGGGAATGGTAGTTTTGAGTTTTAACTTGTAAAGCTGTGTTTAACATGGGCATGATCATGTCTCTAGTGTAACGTCATTTCTGTGCTGCAGTCTAGACGGATTATTCTTTCTGCAAATGTTACTGAGCATGGTGTTAAATCATTTTACACAAATGTTTTATTCAGTTATGAGAATACATTGTTTTTTTAATGTTCATGATGCTCTGTCTGATGATCTTGGAGGGCTAGGCCCTTTTTGGGTTTCTTATGGAAGGCCCTGGGCTAGCTTTAGGCTTTTTGTTTCGTGGGGACTGTGCTTGCTTACTATTTCAAACCTGGCAACACAGCAGGAGTCAACAAGCAGCAGCAAATAGGGAATTCAGACTGAAAGGTGGTATCTAGGCACCAAAGGGAGGACACATACAGTAGGCAAATGGTGCTTTGGGGGACAGTGCTTTTGTGGCACTTGCAGGAGGTTAATTGATTGAAACACTGTAATGGGGCTTCTGCGGATGGGGAAGTGAACGCAGGAGGCAGGAAAGAAATGCATCTGGGTAGTTCACAGTCGGAGTTAACTGCTGCCTGTGAATAAACACACTTTTTCATACTATTTTCCCAGCAAAGAAGTTTCAGGGCATTGATGCTTATTGATCCCATGTCAGGAGCAGCCCCTTCAGGCACACTGACATTTGAGTCACATGCACAGTGCATCTTAGGATTGGTAGTTTTGATTTTAACTTGTAAAGCAGTGTTTAAAGTGGGCTTGATAGTGTCTCTAATGTGAAGTCATTTCTGTGCTGCAGTCTAGAAGTATTTGACTTTCTGCAAATGTTACAGGGCAGGGTGTTAAAACATGTTAAATCGTGTAACATTAATGTTTTATTCAGTAATGAGAATACATTGTTTATTTAAAGTTCATGATGCTCTGTCTGTTGTTTTACGAGGGCTAGGCTCTTTTTGGGCATCTCATGGAAGGCCTTGGGATAGCTTTAGGCTTTATGTTTTGGGGGGGGGGGATTGTGCTTGCTTACTATTTCAAACCTGGCTACACAGCAGAAGTCAACAAGCAGCAGCAAATGGGTAATTCAGACAGACAGATAGGTGGTATCTAGCCGCCAAAGGGAGGACACGTACACTAGGCAAATGGTGCCTTGGGGTGTCAGTGCTTTAGGGCACTTGCAGGATGTTCATTGAGGGAAACACAGCAATGGGTCTTCTGTGGAATGGGGAAGTGAACACAGGAGACACGAAAGTAAAACATCTGGGTAATTCAGAGTAGGAGTTAACTCTGCTGCCTGTGAATAAACAAACGTTTATTGATCCCATGTCATGAGTAGCCCCTTTAAACACACTGACATTTGAGTCACCTGCACAATGTATCTTGGGAATGGAAGTTTTGAGTTTTAACTTGTAAAGCAGGATTAAAGTAGGCATGATCCTGTCTCTACTATGACGCCATTTCTGTGCTGCAGTCTAGAAGTATTTGACTTTCTGCAAATGTTACTGAGCATGGTGTTAAATCATGTTAAATCATGTTACATTAATGTTTTATTTATTCATGAGAATACATTGTTTATTTAATGTTCAAGATGCTCCGCCTGATGATTGTGGAGGGCTAGGCTCTTTTTGGGCTTCTCGTGGAAGGCCTTGGGCTAGCTTTAGGCTTCTTGTTTGGGGGGGATTGTGCTTGATTACTATTTCAAACATGCCAACACAACAGGAGTCAACAAGCTGCAGCAAATGGGGAATTCAGACAGATAGGTGGCATCTAGGCGCCATCGAGAGAACAGGTACAGTAGGCAAATGGTGCTTTGGGGGGACAGTGCTTTGGGGCACTTGCAGGAGGTAAAAAGAGTGAGACACTCTAATGGGGCTTCTGTGGAATGGGGAAGTGAACGCAGGAGACAGGAAAGTAATACATTTGGGTAATTCACAGTCGGAGTTAACTCTGCTGCCTGTGAATAAACACACTTTTTCATGCTATTGCCCCACCAGAGAAGGTTTAGGGCATTGATGCTTATTGATCCCATGTCATGAGCATCTCCTTCAGACACACTGGGGCCGATTCACAGAACTAATCTGAGACAAAATCCTAAACGTACTACTTTTGGTATTCACAGAAGGCACTTACGATTTTTGGTATTCACAGAATGCACTCTCGACTCCTAACTTTACGTCTGCACTCGGGCCGGAATGTCCGTACCCGGACTGTACTCTCCGCACCCGGACCGTACTCTCCGCACCCGGACCGTACTCTCCGGCTAGGGCCGTACTCTCCGGCTCGAGACATAATCTCCAGCTGGGGCTGGATAAAGTGTAATCAATGGGCCGGATTGCAATTTTTACAAAAAGGAACATTAGGAATGTGTGATAAATGGTAGAGGAGGTCATGAAAAACAGTTTGGGCAGGGAAAAGGATACGGCCAGACACTACATCATAACCCAGAAAAGTTTTCTCCTTTGCATCATAGTACATGCAGTGCACAATTTGTGCTCCCCTTAGTGTTGACTGCACAGCATGAGTGTATGGGTACTGCCTGAGTGAATGGATGAGTGCATGAGTAGTGCCTGAGTGGAAGGTTTGGTGGAAGGGTAATGTCTGGGTCATTTGATGAATGCAAGTATGAGTGCAAGAGTAATGCCTGGGTCGTTGAATGAGTGCATGGGTAGTGCCTGAGTGAATGGATGAGTACATGGGTACTGCCTAAGTGAATGCCTGAGTGCAAGAGTAGGGCTTGTCTGATTCCATGAGTGCATGGTAGTACCTCAGTGGTTGGATGAGTGTATGGGTAATGCCTGACTGGAAGAATGGGTGCAAGGTTAATGCATGGGTCATTGGATGAGTGCATGGTTAGCGCCTCAGTGAATGGTTGAGTGGAAGAATAATGCCTGAGTGATTGCATAAGTACATGAGCAGTACCTGGGTGATTGCATAAGTGCAGGGGTACTGTCTGAGTGATTGGATGAGCGCATAGGTAGTCCCTGAGTGACTTTAATAGTGCATGGCTAATGTCTGGTTGCTTAGATGAGTACATGGGTATTGCCTGAGTAAAAGAAAGACTGCAACAGAAATGCCTAGGTCATTGGATGAGTGCATGTGTAGGGTATCACTGAATGAATGAGTGCAGAAGTAGTATTAGAGGTGAATGAATGAGCTCAACAGTAGTGCCTGAGTGAATGCATGAGTACATGGGTAGAGCATTGGTGATTGCATAAGTGCAGGGGTAGTGTCTCGGTGATTGCATGAGTGCACGGGTTTTCCTCTGTGAAATGAAAAATGCAAGGATAATGCCTGCGTTATCCTATGAGTGCCAAAGTTGTGCTACACAGATTAGATGACAGCATGGATAGTGTTTGTGTGAAAGGATCACTACCTGGCTGATTACATCAGCAACATAATGAAAGTTTTTAAGTAGTGTAAAGGATCAACATTATTTTTAATAGAAATAAATAACATAACAGTGTTGACTGCACAGTCAACAGTGAGGGGAATGCAAATTGTGCGCTGCATGTACCTGTAGTGTCTGGCCCTACCCTTTTCCCTGCCCAAACTGTTTTTCATGACCTTCTCTACCATTTATCACACATTCCTAATGTTCCTTTTTGTAAAAATTGCAATCCAGCCCATTGATTACACTTTATCCGGCCCTAGCCGGAGATTACGGCTCGAGCCGGAGAGTACGGCCCTAGCCGGAGAGTACGGTCTGGGTGCGGAGAGTATGCTCCGGGTGCGGAGAGTACGGTCCGGGTGCAGAAATTCCGGCCTGAGTGCGGACGTAAAGTTAGGAGTCGTAAGTGCATTCTGTGAATACCAAAAATCGTAAGTGCCTTCTGTGAATACCAAAAGTAGTAAGTTTAGGATTTTGTCTCAGATTAGTTCTGTGAATCGGCCCCACTGACATTTGCGTCACGTGCACAATGAATCTTGGGAATGGTAGTTTTGAGTTTTAACTTTTAAAGCAGTGTTTAAAGTGTGCACAATCCTGTCTCTACTGTGATGTCATTTCTGTGCTGCAGTCTAGAAGTATTTGATTTTCTGCAAATGTTACTGAGCATGGTGTTAAATCATGCTAAATCATGTTACATTACTGTTTTATTCAGTCATGAGAATACATTGTTTATTTAATGTTCTTGATGCTCCGTCTGATGATCTTGGAGGGCTAGGCTCTTTTTGGGTTTCTTATGGAAGGCCCTGGGCTAGCTTTAGGCTTTTTGTTTCATGGGGACTGTGCTTGCTTACTATTTCAAACCTGGCAACACAGCAGGAGTCAACAAGCAGCAGCAAATGGGGAATTCAGACTGAAAGGTGGTATCTAGGCACCGAAGGGAGGACACATACAGTAGGCAAATGGTGATTTGGGGGGACAGTGCTTTGGGGCACTTGTAGGAGGTTAATTGATTGAGACACTGTAATGGAGCTTGTGTGGATGGGGAAGTGAACGCAGGAGACAGGAAAGAACTGCATCTGGGTAGTTCGCAGTCGGAGTTAACTCTGCTGCATGTAAATAAACACACTTTTTCATACTATTTTCCCAGCAGAGAAGGTTCAGGGCATTGATGCTTAATGATCCCATGTCATGAGCAGCCCCTTCAGACACACTGACATTTGAGTCACATGCACAGTGCATCTTGGGATTGGTAGTTTTGATTTTAACTTGTAAAGCAGTGTTTAAAATGGGCTTGATCGTGTCTCTAACGTGAAGTCATTTCTGTGCTGCACTCTAGAAGTATTTCACTTTCTGCAAATGTTTCTGAGCATAGTGTTAAATCATGTTAAATCATGTTACATTCATGTTTTATTCAGTCATTAGAATACATTGTTTATTTAATGTTCATGATGCTCAGTCTGATGATTTTGGTGGGCTAGGCTCTTTTTGGGCTTCTTATGGAGGGTCTTGGGCTAGCTTTAGGCTTTTTGTTTGGGGGTGATTGTGCTTGCTTACTATTTCAAACCTGGCAACACAGAAGGAGTCAACAAGCAGCAGCAAATGGGGAATTCAGACAGATAGGTGGTATCTAGGCGCCAAAGGGAGGACACGTGCAGTAGGTAAATGGTGCTTTGGGGGGGGGGACAGTGCTTTGGGGCACTTACAGGAGGTTAATTGAATGAGACACTGTAATGGGGTTTCTTTTAATGGGGAAGTGAATGCAGGAGACAGGAAAGTAATGCATCTTGGTAATTTACAGTAGGAGTTAACTCGGCTGCCTGTGAATGAACTCACCATTTCATACTATTGCCCCAGTAGAGAAGGTTTACGCAACAAGGCCACAGCAAATACTGTTTTAGGTAAAAGGCATGGATCTTTTTCATTACAGAGTGAAAGTTCATTAAAAACTGTATCCAAATGCTTTTTTATAACAGCAAAGCCATTTGCATGCAGAAATCTCACATTGTTTTCTAAGCAGTGAGTCATCACGATTCACACCAAGCTGTTTAGTTAGAAACAGAAACATTGTAGATGCATGTGCGCTTATTGTCCGTCGTCTGCCTAAATCCTAAGCAGTATAAATGTAAGATAGAAATCTATGCTAGCTCATGAGAGAGCTACACTGACTCAAATATCAGTGGACACTTCTATAGGGCTTCCTGAACAAGAAGCTGTGTTATGCTGTTTCCAGAAATCTGTGATTATGCCTAATGCCTTGTTAAAACTCAATTGCCCTGATTTCCTGCTGATGGTGATCTTTCCTACTTGTCCAAGGAGGCAAGTGAAGAAAACACACAGTCCCAAATTAACTAAAAAATCATGCAGCCCAGTGCAGCAAGAAAAGTTGTGCCCTACTTTGTGTGAATGGGAGAGAGTAGAATAGTGCCATATCTACAAAGATGTGGAGTTGTTCTCCTCTCTCCCTGCACTGGCTCACTTTTGGCTGCCATGCATTAACGTAGCCACCCTTGTGCCATAGCACAAGGGTATCTGGGTTGTGATAGTCAGAGTTTCTGGACAGGAAGTGATCTCTACCAGTGTGAAAAGTATGTTTTATTGTGTTTCACACTTTGCATGTGTGCTATAGAATGCAGTACGCATGCAAGGAGGGAAACAAGGAGAAATGAAAGCATTTCTCCTTCTTATACCTGCATCAAGGAGGTACAGGATTTTGGCACATATACCTGACTACAGTTCTTTGAAGATAGAGATTTGCATCAAAACACAAGGGTGGTTGCATGGGAACACCCATGTTCCACCCATGAAATGCCTCTTGGTGCCTTGACACCCCATCCTCAATGTACAACCTTCAATTCGTAAGCCTGGCTGGGCATTTCCATCTTATCGCAACTGATAATGTTGCCATGGTGTACCCCTTCTGTACTTTTTTTTGTTAACCTAGAAGTACCTGGAGAATCAAGGAGACTTGGAGGCCAATTTTCCACAATAACCCAAGAAGTCAATGTGATACTAGGGAGTGCCTGCAATTATACATTTGGTATTGATAGGTTCACCCTGCAATGGTAGGGGTTGGAGAATGAGTCTGACACTCGGATCGGAAGAACATGCCCATATTCTGCTAGCTGTGGATGGGATTCTTGCAGATAAGTGTTCCAATGCTTGAGCACCAGTCACTGACACACAGATGGTTTTAGGTATTAAAGGGAACCCCAAGATATCTGTCATTCAGGATCAGTCAAGTGCTGTCCAGCCACCCTTTTTATTCAATATGTCCCCCCACTCTTTCAGTGAGGGATGATATTAGGCTTTGGACAATGAAGAAAGAACTCCTCAAGACCAGCCTCCACACCAAGGGTTTCTGGGCCAGAGACTTGAGCTTGGTCCTGCCTTACACTGTCAGTTCAGTACAGTTCAGTTCAATAAAACTTTATTCGGCCACGTTCTGGCCCTAAAAGTGCATTACACAGAAAAAAACCCATACATAATAAATTTAGAACAACAGTACAGATGCGATTGGGAACACAGATAAAATTCATCAGAGTAATAAAAGGAAAGACATTTCCATATCAAACCAATAAAACCCAAGTCAGTTCTATGGACAATTCATATTTTTCCTTCTGCGTATTGCCCCTGATAAAAAGCTCGCTACCCCATAACAAATCAGTGGGGATGGTAGCGTTTGCAGGGCTGCTCTTACTTGTGCAAAATAGCAATTTCCTAAAAGAGGTAAAATATATTTTGATGGCAGATCACTATAAAAACCACAAAAAAACATAAAGTGCAGCAAATCTTGGTCAGAAAAGTTATCACATGCACAAGGCCATTTTATCTTGTTTTAGGGGAAAAGCAGGGGCACTGGGGCATGGTTAGCAAGGACCCGGTGTACATCAGTCAAAAAATATCAGCACCACTGAACAAAAAGTGAGGACAGCCATGGCAAAAAGGGGCACTTTCCTACAGGTCCATGTCATGAGTAGCCCCTTCAGCTGCACTGACATTTTAGTCTTCTGCACAATGCATATTTGAAATGGTACGTTTGATTTTTAACTTGTAAATCTGTGTTTTAAGTGGACACGTTCCAGTATCTACTGTGCCTTTATTTCTGAAGTGCGGTCTCAGCACAATAAACATGGAAGTAAACAAAAAAAATCTGTGTGTCAGGTTTGGAGGCTGTACTTGACTAAATTTATTGTAGAAGGGGCTAGGGAAGGAAGCAGTAGGAGGAGGAAGATGACAAGTAGGACAATAAGGGCCAGGAAGTGGGCCACCAGCAGGGCTAGGACCTCCAGAGCCACGAGGACCAGGACAGGAAGAACCAGGCTCAGGGACACCTAATCTATGAGGACCAGGTTCACCAATGCCAGAGAAGATCAGGGACAACTAGAGAATGTGCAACAGGGCAAAAAGAAACAGCACTAGGCGAACCGTTACTGGGTAACTAGTTACTAGTGTCTAGGTAACTAGTCACTAAATTTGTCTCCTCATCCTGTGCACAGCAGAGCCAAGTCCTGTTTGATCCTTTTGCCCAGTTATTTGCTGGTAACAGCATTTAAATGAGTTTGAGGTTGCAATGGCTGCACCCGGGCTAATGCCTACTGGCCTCCCTTTGTGAAATAAGCCTAGTCAAATCCATATTAATTTTTATGATTTTGGTGAATGTTTGTGGACATTGTCAGCATTGATTTAAAAATTAATATTGCAAATATTGTAAAATGTTTGAACGTATGATAGTTTGTGAACACCTGAGGTTCATCTGTCATTAGAGTTGCACTCATGTACATCATTGTGTGTGAAAGCGTCACTGTGACATGGCTGCGTTTAGCAGTGGAACAACATACCCTTCTCTTGGTTGCTTTGTCTCCAGATTCAGTCAAAATGGAGCACACAATGTTTCCAGCCAGAGCTAGATTCTAAGGGGTTATTTACAAGAGGCGGGCGCCGCCAGAGGGGTGGGCTCTCAATCATTTCTATGAGGCAACGCAAAGCCACCTTGCATGGCTATGCATGGCCTCATAGATATGGAGTGAGGCAAGGTAGCTCAAAGCGCTGCATTGGCTTACTCCGCATCAAGGAGGCATTCCATGGGTGTTGCTGTGGGTGTTTCCACTCAACACCCATGGACTTTAACACTGCCCCAGATTTACAAAATCACATAAACCTGGGGCAGCACCAAAAGCTTACACCTCCCCAGAGCAGGCGTAAAAAGGAGAAATGTTTACATTTCTCCTTGTTTTTTCCTCTTTCCAAGTGTGCTGCATTCTGCAGCACACATAGAACAAGAAAAATGCCTCCCATGATTGTTTTTATGCAGGGAGGTGCTCCTTCCTTCCCCAAAGCAATCATGCAAACAACACAGACACCCTTACTGTATGGTGCAATGGTGTCTGTGTTGGCACTCGGCTGCAAATTGAGTGCCATCGCTGGCTGAAAGGAGAGGAATGCGTTGTATCTTGTAAAAACAGTGCATTCCTGCCCTTTTGAATTGGCGTAGGGCAGCGCAGCACAATTACTTGCGGCTCTGCCCTATGGCAGTTCTTTGTAAATGAGGCCTTAAATATTTTTGCTGCCCATTATCGCATATGTCACAGTTACTTCTAGACTTTCTGAGTACAGTAAGACCTGCCTTTCCCAGAACCCCTAGTATTTATGGAGGAACTAGAATAACCCCCAAAATAAGTTTCTGTTTCACAGTCATACATGGATGACCCCTCGATGAGATACCACCCTCTCATTTAACATTGTCCCCTCCTCCTGCTTTATATACATCTTCATTTTTAATCTGGACAAGGAGGTATTCTTGCACCTGACCAGGAAAATCTTACTAGTTGTGTGCTATCATTATTATCTTTCCCCAACATGATAACTCTTCTCACAGACACATATTCCAGCCCTTCGTACCCAACTACTTTTTCATCTAGCATGCTCTGATTGACTATAATCCCTATAAAGTTAGACATTTTTTTCATTCTGTTGTTCAAGAATCTTACCTTACATCTTCTCTAAATATTTCACTTTGTAATGTTTCATTAAGCCCTTGTTGCCTCAACGTCTATCTCTTCAAAGCAGTCCAGTGTCCCGTGTATCTAACAATTGTAGCACCATTGGTCCATTCTGCCAGGTCTTCAACTAGTGTGTCACCCATTGTGTCAAAATCTGTATGCATTTGCTCTGCCCCCACCCATTCTTTAATATCCAACCTGCTGAACTGTGTATCCCTAGGCTTGATCCAGAGTATTGCTGAGCACCTTTTTGACCTGAGAGTTCCCAGCAAAGCAAACGTTTGGCACAGTTTACACTTTTGGGTTTTGAACCAGTCCACAACAAAAACTGTTTTTGGTGCTTTGTATAATAGCAAATCCATTTTTATGCAGAGATCTCACATTTTTTTCTAAGCATCAGGTAAACACAATCCACAACAAGCTGCTTAGTTAGAAACACAATCTTTGTAGATGCCTGTGCACTGATTTGCTGTTGGCTGCCCATCTGCCAAGCACTATAAATGTAAGATAGCAATCAATGCTCATGAGAGAGTTACTCTGACGTAGAGATCAATGGACACTTACATTGGGCTACTTGAACAAGAACCTGTGTTATGCTGTTTCCTGAAATCTGTGACTATGCCTAATGCCTTGTTAAAACTCAATTGGCCTGATTTCCTCATGATGATGATCTTTCCTACTTGTCCAAGGAGACAAGTGAAGAGAACACATAGGGTCAGATTTACTAAAAAAGCATGCAATCCAGCACAGCAAGTAAAGATACTGTGCTGCTTTGTGTGAACTGGAGAGAGTAAAACAGCATCATATCTACAAAGATGTGTAACTGTTCTGCTCTCTCCCTGCGTGGCATACATTAGGCTGCCATGGACCAAACTAGACTCCCTTGTTCCATAATACAAGGGTGCCTGGATTGTGATAGACATTGTTTTTGGACAGGAAGGAGTCTCATCCAGTGCATAAATCTATGTTTTAAGGTGATTCCCGCTTTGTATGTGTGCTGTAGAATGCTGTACACATGCAAGGAGGGAAGAACAAGGCGAAATGGAAGCATTTCTCCTCCTTACACCTGCATCAAGAAGGTGCAGGATTTTGGCGCAAATCCCTGTCTACATTTCTTTGTATAAAGAGATTTGCATAGTTACACATAGGTGGTTGCATGGGAACCTCTATGCACCACCCATGGAATGCCTCTTGGTGCCTCATTACACCATTCTCAAGGTACAGCCTTCAAATCGTAAGCCTGGCTGGGTATTTCCATCTTTAATGCAACTCATCATTTTGCCATGGTGTACCCCTTCTGTACGTTTTGTTAACCAAGGTACCTAGAGTATCAGCACAGGTTCTGTAATATACATGGTCTGCTTTGAAAAAAAGCCTTTTCCATTTTGGACTGCAGTCATTGATGGTGTGTTGTTTCTTGCAGGCCACCATCCCTTTGATTACAGCCAATAATGTAGGGACGCAAATTGGCAATTACCTAATGAATATTAATTGGGCAGGTCATTTTGCAACCATCTGTGATTAAGTATTTTGTAAACCGAGCGAACAGTACATAGGTTGGTTTGCAAAATACTATTCCATTTGCACAAAGTGTGTTCAGAATTTTCTACCACTATTTGAGAATCAAAAAATAATACATCAGGACCCTAATTTTCATAAGTAGATGCATGACAATTGTGTTCACTCCTTGTTTTTAGTTCTACCTGGTGTAAATACCTGTTAAATCTGCATGAGGCATAATGAAACAAAATGTAAGTTGTTGAGACAGCACCCGGTAAACAGTAAAGTTCTTCTGATATTTGCACATCTACTGGCAAGTTGTGCATACTATCTACTATTTAGCCAGTCACCAGGTGATTAATGAAGTTTCCTTTCAAATTATTTGCAAGAAATAAGGAATTACTTTAAAAAAGTCATTTAGATTCTTCTTTGCTTGTTAATTCATTATTTCAGAGGGGATCCTCATTGTCCTATTCCCAATTTATTCTGGTCCCAACCTCCAGAGTTATCAATACCACCAGTATTTGTAATTCCAGGGTGCAGAGTTACTGTGGGAGATAACAGGGACCACATTAGGCCCTAAGTGTCACTCCATCTTTCCACCCATCAGAACTTAATTTCAGGATTATCATGATTTGCACTTCCTTTATTTTTACCCATTAGGGCAAATTGGATATCACAGTGCTCGTGTGCGTCGGACGGCTCAAGACTGTCTGCGCACATGGCACTTGAAATCCCTCTGCTGCGGGCACCAGAGGGATTTCTTTCCGCTCTAAACAGCCTTGGGAGCTAGGGAATGGCTTCCCCAGCTCACGAGGCTGTTTGGCTTGTTTCAGGGAAATGACGATCAGCACGCACGTTGCGCTGATGTCATTTCCCTGACACCAAAACTGAAATGAGCCGATAGGCTCATTTCACTTTCACTTTCTACGAGCCTGTGGGGCTATCTTAGCCCCCCGAGCAAGTAGAAAGGCAGGACAGGTATCATTGGAAAGGGGAGAATCTCCCCTTTCTAATGGTACACCTCCCTAGTGGATCCCTGCTTGTGGATCACCTCAGCAGGGCAAGCCCCAAGCAGGGATCCACCCAGTGTACACCAGGGGGATTGGGCAATTTGTTTGTGGCCTATTTAGTCTTTCTGCCTCTCTTGTGGGGCAGATGGGGGCAGTAGCCCCCATCTGCCCCCCCCCCGGGGGGCAGAAAGTCCACTAGATACAGGGATTAATGTTTTATTTGTATTTAGGGATGGGGACTGTCCGAGGTGGGCATGCCAATGCCTCCACCCCTGCAAAATTCCACAATCTTTCTGCCCCCCCCTGGGGGGGCAATAGCCCTCGATATGCCCCTGGGGGGGCAGAAAGCAAACTAGGCACCAGGGATTTTTTTTTATGTATATAGGAATGGGTGTTGTCCAAAATGGGCATGCCAATACCCACAAATTCCATGTCTTTCTGCCCCTCCCAGAGGCAGACGATGCAATAGCCCCTGATCTGCCCCCGGGGGCCAGAAAGCAGACTAGGCACCAGAGATTGTTTTTTGTTTTCATACGTAGGGGTGGGGGCTGCCCAAAATGGGCATGCAAACGCCTCCCACCACCCCGAGAGGCAGATGGGGGCAATAGTCTCTTATCTACCCCCCCCCAGGGTGGCAGAAAGCCCACTAGGCACCAGGAACTTTGCTTTTTTCATATGTAGGAGTGGGGGCTGCCCAGAATGGGCATGCCAATGCCCCCACCTCCACCCAAAAATTGCCAAAGTCTTTCTTTCCCCCCAAAAGAGGCAGATGGGACAATAGTCCCAAATCTGCCCCCGGAGGGGCAGAAAGCCCAGAAGGCACCAGGGATTTTGTTGCTTTTTTTATACGTAGGGGTGGGGGCTGCCAAGAATGTGTGTGCTAATGCCCCCACCCCCAAAAAAGTATTTCTGCCTCCCCGGAAGTCAGATCGGGGCAATAGCCGCTTATATGCCACCCCAGAAAGCCCACTAGGCACCAGGGACATGTTTATGGGCATGCCAGTGAGAAGCCCCATAGGCAAGGGTCACTCTCTTTTTTTAGGCACACATTTTGGCTGTTTCAGTGATATTTTTAGTCTAATCCACACCCAATCACGGGCAGAAAACCACTAGAAACCAGGGAGAGTTTTTGTGTGCATAAACTGGAGTTTGGCTGAAGGACTGCGTGTACCGACCTTTGGCTGGCATTTTGCTGGCAGCGTGTGTGGACCTGCACTTGGCTAATGGTGCGGGTGGACTCGTGCTTGATGACGGTGCATGTAGATTGGCGCTTGCCTGGTGGTGTGCGTGGAGAGGCTCTTGGCTGGCAATGTATGTGGACTGGTGCTTGACTGGCTGTGTCCATGGGTGGTGCTTGGCTGCAGGGCTGAACTGGCTGTAGCGGGCACTGGGCATTTCCCCGGAGGGCCGGAGGGGTGGGTGGGCGGTTTTCTCATTGGGGGCTGGTCCAGTGCTGCAAAATGGGGCCCCAGTAACAAAAGCGGGGGTGGGGCTTTTTACTAGCACACCCCCCCTCCCAGGGCCGATCAAGCAGCAATCTGCCAGGGCTGGTTGCTGTTCCCAGTCTAGCCCTGCTTGGCTGGCGATGTGCAGGAATGACGCTTGGCTGTCGGAGTGCGTGGGTGGCGCTTGGATGGTGATGTGCGTGGATATTGCTTGGCTGACTGTGTGTATGGATAGCATTTGGCTGGCGGTGTGAGTGGACGGCGCTCGGCTGGCAGTGTGCATGGATGGCGCTTGGCTGGCGGTGTGTGTGGATGGTGCTTGGCTGGCGGTGTTCGTGGATGGCGCTTGGCTAGTGGTGTGCATGGATGGTGGTGTGCATGTACTGACTCTTGGCAGGTGATGTGGCTTGCATGGATCCCTCGGCGTTTCCTAATCCAGAATCCCCTGCAAACCTCAAATATACTTAAAAGTCACATTTTCCTCACATTTCTGTGTGAGCAAGTTGTAGGATCACCCCACAGGCACAAATTTCCTACCACACAGAATTCCCCTTGGTCTTCCCAGAAAAATGATACCTCACTTGTGGGGGTGCTCAAAGTAGCATCAGCCTAAAAGCGTATAAACAAACTGCCCTTTTGGACCCGCGTTGGGCCCCCTCAATCTCTACACATTTTTGGTCCTTCCATGTCATAGGCACTTGGCCCATCCACACAAGTAAGGTACCATTTTTATCGGGAGACTGAGGGGAATGCTGAGTGGTAGGAAAAGTGTGCTGTGTGGTGATCCCACGACTTTTCCACATAGATATTATAGGAAAATGTGACTTTTTAGCTAAATTTGAGGTTTGCAGCGGATTCTTGGAAGGAAAATTTGGGGGGATCAATGCAAGTCACACCTCCCTGGACTCCCACGGGTGTCTAGTTTTCAAAAATGTCTTTGGTTTTTAGGTTCCCCTAGATGTCTGCAAGCTAGAGACTAAAAACACATGTGCCCACCTAACTATCACAAAACAACCTGGTTTTTCAAGGGGCTCAGCGGCCATTTAGGGAAACCTACCAAACCCACACATTTCTGAAAAATTGACACCCGGGGAGTCCAGGGAGGTATGGCTTGCGTGGACCCCCAACGTTTTCCTACCCAGAATCCTCTGCAAACTTCAAATTTAGTTGTGGGATCACTGGACTGCCACACATTTCCTACCACCTAGCATTTCCCCAGGTCTCCCGATACAAATGGTACCTCACAAGAGTGGGTGGGCCAAGTAGCCACAACAGGCAAGGGCCCAAAACATATTGTGGAGACATCAAAATACCTATCACAAAACGACCTGGTTTTGCAAGGGGGTCACCTGGGTTTTTGGCCCCGGGCTCGGCGGCCATCTAGGGAAACCTACCAAATCCACACATTTCCATCTAGTAGAAGGCACCAAAGCTTCACATTGGTTGGGACCTAGCCCTTTCACAGGCAGCTTTTTCAGTGATAAATGACTCTTTGTTAGACCCACCAAAGACAATCTGCCATGTTTGTCCTCTTGGGCCCTAAGAATTACAAAAATGTCTCCCAGGTAACAATTTAACAGATTATAAACAAATACCAGAAACCTCCTGCAATGAGGGGCATACAAACAGCTGCACAAGAAAGAAATGACCTAATTGACAGAAAACGTTTGCCATTCTTAAATAATTTAGTGGTACGTCTACTGCTTGAAACTATTCCGAAGGATTTTTATTCCATTTCCCAGTTTAACAAATTGTTAATAATGTTTTCTTAGAGTTCTGTTGAAGGTTTGAGTCCTGCAGCCATGTGTGATGCATCTTTCAGGTTGTCAAGGACACCTGTGTTACTCTGGTCATAGTGCTATAATCTGAGAGCCCTGGTAAAGCCAATATTAGATAAGGGCTCAGAATTCTAGAATGAGGCAAGTAGAGACATGTCTTAGCTTGGAGGCTGAAGTGGTGGTAGCTAAGCTACTGATGTGATGTATTTATTGCTGTATTCTGCCTTTTTACAGGCAGTTCACAAGATATATACTCATATACTCTTTTAGGCAGGTTTTAAAGCCTAACTACTGTTTGATTGTTTAATTCGTACCCTCCACCCCCACCCCCTTTGGGGTGGGAAAGATAGGTAAGGCCTGCTTTTGTTTCCTGATCGCACAGTCTGGGCTCAAGAATATACTTCAGATGGAGGAAGACTAGGTCAGAGAACTTCTAAACATATATTAGAACAGATGTTAAAGAACTATGAATTTCTTCCATAGGGGTTAAGCCCAGTTAACTATGTAATTAATTATATATGGCAAGCAAGTTGTGTGTATGCTATTTCTAAAACGTGCAGGAATCAAATTGGTGGCTTATCAAGAACCTCAGTTCTCTGAAACAAGCAGATATATATGGTTGCCATAATTCTCTCTTCACAACAGGACAGTGTTTTTTTCTTTGATATGTTTGCGATTTTGCTTGTTAAAGGTTTGTCATTTTTCTGGGTATTTTGCCCAAGCCACATTAACTATTTTGGAAGCAACGGGACGGATTAGCAAAATATCTGATTTAAAGTGACAGGCTTAGCCAGGTTTGACATCTATATGTAAAAAATCTAAAAACCCTAAACACGGAATTGTTCAGTTTTCGCACATTCTCAAAAAGTTATTCTCACTTCGATTGAACATTCCTCTCGCTTGTCCTACTCTACAATCCTGCAACGTGTGTGATGACTGAGAGGGCTGAACTAATCTCAGTCTTGAAGCGAATAAAAACACTTTTTACCCACATGTGTATTTGTTAAATTTGTGTCAATTCAACATTTGGTACAATTTGATGATTTGACTAGAAATCTACTTTAAATCCCTGAAGCAGATCATCTTAAATCTGACAGCCTTAGTGATGTCCCCTTCTCATCTTCCTTTATTAAGCACGCACATTCATGTTCAAAATATCCTTCTTTTTTAATCTATTGAAAACCTCATTGTGAAATTCCGGGTAATACTCACTCAGCTGGTTAAGTGAATTTCTACAGAACTGGGATATTAAAATCAACAGAAATTTAGATCTGCGGTATTTCAACAGTGAACACTGGTGGTAGCATGTCTAGCATCCAGGAAAAATGAGAATTTACTAGGGAAATGGGAATTGAATGACTTATTCCCCTGCAATTCCTCGCTTCAAAGGGGGATTCAGAGTCCCACTTGCAATCTCTGATGACTCCATGGAATTTAGTAATTGGGGATTACAAAAGGAATGCTGCAGGTCCCCCTAGAAATAAGGAATTACCAGGGAAACTGGTCATTTTGATCCTCGTTGCCTTGTTAATTACTCATTTAACAAGGATTCTTCAGTGTCTCTGTACTCCCCAGTAATTCTGCACCTCCTCCCTCCAGAGTTACCAATGCCACGAGTAGCTGTAGTTCCAGGGTGCAGATTTACAGAGGGAGATGTCAGGGACCTTTTGTTCACGCCTACCTCTCCACGCACAACTCATATTTTATTCCAAAAGTCCTAAATTATTCAGCTTTTAGGTCTAAAAGTTTGGAAAATCTCTTGACATATATGTATAGGTTTAGGTTTACATTAGTGGATTCGACTGAATTTATCCACTGAAAATATTGTGTATTAATTACATGAACACTCTGATTTATTACACAGACAGGTCTTCAACAACAGCTGTTGTCGTTTATCAGGCATGGCATTTTTTTATCTTAAGTTTACCTATCGCTATCAGTACA
Organism: Calotriton arnoldi; assembly: GCA_963921515.1. NCBI lineage: Eukaryota > Metazoa > Chordata > Amphibia > Caudata > Salamandridae > Calotriton > Calotriton arnoldi. Next base: position 406,375 of record CAWUFW010014023.1, read on the forward strand.
CTTCATCTAGGAAATTCAAATGATTTGTCTATTATAATAAGTCTATCTGAATCACTGTTGAAGTTTAGATAGTCTACGATGTTGTTTAATACATGAATTCCACATCATAACATCAAGGGAGGAAGAAGTGGAGAGTGTACAGGAAAATGGACTGAAATGTCCTGTTAAAATAGATTGCTTTGCTGTGAGAAAAAATGTTTCACCTCCATTTGCAGTAATGTTTGAACCAACAGACCAGTGCAAAATATTATTGCTACTGTGCTCCGTCACTCTACATTTTATTTTGGATGCCGATTTGCAAGAAGGAAAGCTATGTAATTTGGAAATGTTGGTGATGATAAATACAACCAGCACTGCTAGTCAATGTAGATCTGCCAGTCCTGCTTAACCTTCTGTAGGAAGGTGATGAGAAGAGGTACAAACGTTCAAGAGGCAGAATTTAGAGCCCAGCATAATAATATTGACAGTAGGACATCTCATGTGGTAACACACCTGCTGAAGAGTTCTGCTTGTAAATCTAAGGGAAAGGTTTGTATGTGTTCAAAATAAACACCAGTTGATCCATGTAGTGCAGATAATGTTAGTATTTAATTGGAAAAGAATTCCAGTTGTTAGTGAAAATGTCAAGCGGATTAATTGTCTTCAAACCTGTGCGAATATCTGCACCTGTAATGTGCAATGGCTTGTATCTTAAAATGGACTTTTACATTACAGCTACTTATTACCATTTAATAGACAAGTTGCTTCTAAATTAACTTAGCCCTATAGTCTGTTTCAAGTGAACATTTTCAAGTGAACATGTCCCTGAAGGAACAGCTGCACACATAGGAGCAGTTGCACTCTAAAACTGCCAAACATATATAAAAAATCATATAAACTGTTAGCCAAGCTTCCTAAAAAAGGTAGTCATTTGTTAAACATAGATTCACACCAAAACACTGGTGTTTCAGATTTTGAGCAATTTGATTCTCACAGGAACAGCCAAAACCTAGCATCTAAGGCACAATATGTCTACATGAAAAGAACTACACTTGGATAATACTCAAAATTCATTCCATAGCTTTGAAAACAGTTGTATATATAGTGCTTTCAAATATTATACAGGTGTGAGCTATCCAGCATGAGGCACAAGCCATTTAATGTCCATTGGCAATTGCATAGCAACATTAATTGAACTGTGCGCCGGCACAGACAACATCAGATCACAGAGTAACACCCAAAACTCTGATGATGATGTTGATGGTGACCAAGATGTTGATCTTCAATCCAAGCTATTCATGATTCTGAAAATAAGCCAGTTGATTTTTTATAACAGAACGGAAATGTACATTATAATAATGTGATAATTCTTTAGAGTGTCTTATTAACTCTCTGACCACTATTCAGGAATATTCACATATACCATTTATTATTCAATAGATTCTGATTGGATGCATTGCGTTTACTTAAAAAGAACCTCAGAACAAAGATGAAACCAAACAGAAACCCCACAGCCGATCATCTTTTTAAAATGGAGTTTAAATGAGTATTTTACTACTTAAAACTTCTCTAACAGGCTGTGACCTATGTCCTCATTATTTATTTAGCAACTTTGTATTTTCCCACTCTTATGGCATATTTTAGAGTTCAGCAGAAGAGTTACTTCATCACAAACGTGACAGATATCCTGTCCGCCATATTACAAGTGCATTATATCCTATGTCACATACGGCGGATGCGATATCTTTCATATTTGTGACATAGTATCCTGTCCACTGTACTCTAAATCAGGACCTCATTTAACGGGAATGGTGCGCTGCAAACATTGGATAGACAATCCTTTGCATGGTCAGGATATGCTACACCTAATGTAACTAACTGGCCTTACTCCATGAGGCTGCAATGGATAGCTTGCAACTAGTAAGTGTAAGGTTATCAGTTTTCCTTTTAGGAGTGTGGCAGGAACTGGGATCTTATCAGAGTTCCTGGCAATATCACCTCCATAGTTCAGCTGTCATAATTCAAAGACTCTCAGACAAAATAGGATGCATGTTGCATTACACCGTGTGTTTTGTTTATGCCCCTAAATTGTTTTATTTGAGTACAGTTACTCTGCCTTGGTGGTTTTGTATTTGTGTAGCTGTGCCATTCATGTAGTGACAATGGCATGAGCAGTTGTTGTGTTTTTTTAAGACAACTGTGTATAAGGCAAAACCAGGGAGAATCTGGAATAAGAAAAGCAAATTGGCTCTAGCCCCAAGGTGGATGCTGGTAAGTGATACTATCTGTTTGGGAACAGAAAACATACATGATCCATGTTGCTTCCTTGAATTCTCAATGGCTCAGGGGAGCTGGGTGTTTGGACCCCATTTTTGATCTATACTGGTGTTTTCTAACTTTGATTGTGCCCTGGGTGCTGCTAACTAGGCCCTGGGTCAGTGCTCTGTGTAAAAAGTACATGGTAATTAGGTGTAATTACAATTGCTACTGACAACCTACCTATTTGGCTTTAGTATATGGTAGGGAATGTAGGTTTTGAGGCCCATTAGATTTAATGCACTAAAGCGTGCACTTCTGTTGGGCATGCTGTCATTTTAAAGCCAACCACGCTTTGCAGGCCACTTTTAAAATAAACTATGCCCATATTTGACTTTTTATAAGTACTTCCAAAGTCTTAAACTACCTTATTTTTACATATACGTCACCCCCAGCTGCAGCCGCTGCAGGCAAGAGCGGTGGGGCCGGGTGGGGGATTTCGAGAGACGACAAGGAGGGAAAATTAATTACATTTTAATTTTCTCTCATGGCCGTCTCTCGAAAATCCCCCCCACCCGGCCCCACCGCTCTTGCCTCCAGACGGCCGCAGCTGGTCACCCCTAAGATCTACCCTAGGCAGCCGCGGTCCATGCAGGTAACAGCGGTGGGGCGGTGGGGCCGAGTGAGGGGGATTTTGAGGGATGATGCCGAGGGATAATTAAATAAATAAATAATTTGCCCTCTGCATCGTCCCTCGAAATTCCCCTTACTCGGTCCCACCGCTTACCTGCACGGACCGCGGCTGACCCTAGGTTCCCCAAGGTAGGGTGCATTGTAGAAATAAGCAGGGACATTATAAACTATGTTTTATATGCCCTGGTGAGGGAAAATCTGCTAATTCCTTTTTCCCCCATTGTATTACATACGCTCAATAGGCTAACACTTTAATAAAGTCTAACCTTTGAAAGAATTGAGCTACAATAATCATTCAAAGTATGAAAATATTAGTTACAATACATCCAGAAACTTGCAATGGTTAGATCTATTATAACCATTGCAGGAAACTAAGGGGCATATGTACAACGAGTTAACATCGCGTTAGCTGCACTTTTCTGCTGCTAATGCGGCGCTATTTATATCGCTGTATTAACAAGCTGTCGCTAACGGCTGTTAGCTTTGTGGTGATAGCAGCCGCATCCAGCATTGCCAACGATATTAGCGATTACTATTGCTAATGATATGCAATGTAGGCGTGCCCATGCAAAAACGCATGCTAACCCCACTTCGTGATATTTACAACGATCGCCCGGACCCGCGATACGTTAAAAAAACAGCCGCTAAAGGCCATTAGCGGCTGGGACTTAAGACCAGAAAATAGCAGGTCTTAAAATTGGAGATAACCCTTGGGGCCTCATTTCAGCAGGTTTAGTTGCTGGACTGCGCTGCAAGCAATGTTGCTGCGCTGCCCTGCGACAAAACTACAGGGCAGAACTGAGCATTCCTAGGCCTCACTCATGAAAAGTGTTGCAGCGCTGCGGCAAGACAGCGTTGCAACACTTTTCACTACCCCCTTCTTGCGACACCACGGATGCGCTGCATTTACTGGACAGCGCTCCATGACGCAAGTAATGACAGATACGCCTGGAATCCTGACGTATCTGTCTGTGCTAAAGTCAACCATTGCTGCAGTCGCGTCCCAACCATGACGCAACTCCAGCAATGCATGGGGCCAGCCTATCCCTGTGGCACTGTGTCACCCTTACGCCTGCCATCATGCAGGCATAAGGTACTGACCCAGTGCCGTTATTGAGGGATGCCAAGTGTCGGCGCAGTTGAAGATCCATCGGTGGTGGTTGCGCTGCAGTGTCATCGTCAGTAAGCGTTGGCGGAGTGGTGGTGCAGAGGGAGTTGACGAGACTTACTTCGGTGGCCTTGATCCAGCTACGAGGGGGGCGATGATGGTGGTTGTGTACGGTGGGCATGGTGAAGCCATGATGTATACAATGATGGTTGGTCCAGGAGAGTCCGGTGGTGTGGCTGTAGTTGAAGGTCCCGATGGCGGAGGAGACGTGCTCGACCATGTGTCCTGCTATGTGGCTTGCTAGAGTGACTAGCTGCTTGAGTCTGATGTTGGGGAGCTACCCCAGGAGGGGTAGTTTTCTGGTCACTGGGGCTGTCCAGGTGGAAGTTGAGTTCGCCGAGTAGGATGTCGTCGGTGGATGGGAGAGCCTGGTGTGCAATGAGGTCAACAATGGTATCGGAGAATGGGTGTCCATGGCTCGGGGGCCTGCAGATGAGGGTGCCGCAGAGGATGGGGTTGGGGTTGGTCCGGATCTGGAAGTTGAGGTGTTCCATGGTCACCGTTGGGTCATTAGAGTGCGTGGTCAGTCAGAGTGTGCTTCTGTAGGTGATGGCAATGCCTCCTCCTGGACGGTCGGGGTGATCCTTGCAGGTGATTTATTGGGTGTCGGAGATAAAATGTGGGGTGTATTATGGGGTAAAATTTGAAATTTGGGGTGTTTTTTGGGGTCAAATATGATTTTTAGGGAGTGTTTAGGGGGCTCAAAGATTAATTTTAGGGTTCATGGTTTGCTTTGGTTTGCAAGGGTCCGTTTTAGGGTTGCAACCACTGAAGTGGGAATAGAAATGTTTACATCTCCGCAATCCAACACCTTCCCTACTGTTGCAATATGCCTAGTATTAGTATGCATTGCAATGGAATGCGATATAATGGTATAAGTGGTAACTCCATATATACCTTTGGCACACCATTGGTATGCCAGCAGCGCATGGCCACACAGTGGCCGCCATTGAGAAGTGCTGCGGGGGGGACTGGACAGCTGGGAGTTGGGAAATGCCAGAAAGAACACTGGATGGGGTGTGGACGCAGGTGTGTGTGTGTGAGTGGGCGTAGTAAATATTTAAATGAGAGAAATCTTACCTCGAGGCCGGGTCCCATGACTTCATTGCTCCTGCTCTCCTGAGTCTGCTTCCAGGAACAGGAAGTAGGCAGCCAGGCTCCCTCCCCTAAGCCAATCACAACTCTGCAATGCGGTGTTGGGGTTGGTCATTGGCACCGGGATGAGGTGTTCAGCCAGGGGCTGGAGGTGTGGGCATGTTCTCCATGCAGGCTGTAATGCAGCCTGCATTGCAAACAGGATAGTGCACATGACTGCTTTGTGCGGCCTGAGCGGGCCGATCAAACAGTCACTGCGCACTTGAGTGGGCATGCCACTCCGCCCCTGCCCTGCTTCATGAGTGGAGCAGTCCTACCCACCCTCCAGCCCGCAAAGGAAACATGGCACGATAACTTCAGGAAGTTATCATCATGTGATGATTGTCCTCTTCTTGCACTGCTTGGAAGCAGTGGGACGGCGCTCTTCCGCCATAGGGATGAGCCGGCACTGGGGGTGCGTCATCTACTGGTGCTAGACCTGGGCAACTCGACCCCCGGGCCTCCTCCACTCCGTGTCCCAACTTCGCCTTACCAGGACTTTGACACCATAGCGCAATCCGCTAAACTCTCTCCAAATCTGTGACTCACCCAGAAGGAGCCTCACCCAGGTGGGATTTCACAAGCGTGGGTACAGCAGTTGTCGCCAAGTCCGCTGGTGAACCTCCTGATGCAGTTGATGCAGCAGGGCCCCCTTAGGCGTCAACTTGCAGCGCTCCCGCAACACAAGTTTGGCACAGCTCAGGGGCCTCACCCTCCACAGCGTCCGGCCAGCGCAGCCTCATCCGGCCTGTGATGCAGAGAGGTGCCGCCCACCGTTGGTAATCCTCTCTGTGCACCCCTCTGTAGTGGTGGATACTAGTATGCAATGCAAACCTCCCTATGTTGGTGTGCAGGAGCGCCTCTACCATTCACAGCTCCAAGGGGCGCAAGGCGGTCTTCTCACACAGGTCAGCAGCATGTCTCCATGTGACCGGCCAGACTTCACCACCAGGTACGGGCGATTGGGGCACCTCAATGTCTACCACCACAGCTCATCGACTCCACAGCTCCTCCGCATCCCACTCCAGGCTCCAGACGCACATCCAGCAATGCATCCAGGCTCCAGACACAGGTCCAGTGAGGCATCCAGGCTCCAGACGTAGGTCCAGCGAGGCATCCAGGCTCCAGACGCCGGTCCAGCAATGCATCCAGGCTTCAGACGCAATTCCAGCAATGCATCCAGGCTCCAGACGCAGGTCCAGCAATGCATCCAGGCTCCAGACACATGTCCAGCGAAGCATCCAGGCTCCAGACGCAGGTCCAGCAACGCATCCAGGCTCCAGATGCAGGTCCAGCAACGCATCCAGGCTCCAGACGCAGGTCCAGCAACTCATCAAGGCTCCAGACCCAGGTCAAGCGAGGCATCCAGGCTCCAGGCGCAGGTCCAGCGAGGCATCCAGGCTCCAGGTGCTGGTCCACCGAGGCATCCAGGCTCCAGACGCAGGTCCAGCGAGGCATCCAGGCTCTCATCCTGGTCATCCTGGATGTTGGGTGGCTTGAGGCAGTTGTTGATGTGTGCTGCACTTGGCCCTGGCTGCTCCATTCTGTATTTCATAGTTTTTTTGGCCTATTTTCTATTGGAGGTCGACTGATAGGCTATTTTTTCCATTAGAGGCAAAAAAAAACTCACGTTAGGCTGACTAATGTGCGTCTTTTTGCCACTAATGGGCCTTTCGTTGGTTTTCGCCCACTAACGCCGGAATGCCTATCGCCATCACGCTAATGTTAGCGGCATGTAGAAACGTTTTGTACATACGTCGCTAACAAGGCGATAGTTTTTAGCGGTACACAGCGGTAAGAAAACTGCCGCTAATTAGTGTTAGCGGTAGTTTTCGCCAGTCCTTGTACATATGCCCCATATTTTATAACTGCTTTCCTATAGTTAACTAAAATCAGCCCTGTAGCAGACTCTTCTCATCGGCCATCCTTTGACAGGCTGAGGTAAGCTGCTCTGATGAGGTGTTAAGTGGCCTGGGCTAAGACAAAGGAGGCATCTGGTAGGAGGAGATCAGCAGTAGATCCCAGGACAGGAAGGGGGCTAGGTAGCCAAACTGGTCTTCAAAGGGAGAAAGACAGTGAGGACTGGAACCAGGCCCACCTCCATTTCCTACACTCCCCCAAGCAGATGGGAGCACCTGTAATTGAATTAGGAAATGGGCTGGAAGGGGAGTGTTGGGAAAGGTTAGCCACACCTGTGGGTTGCGTTAGCCAGACCTGAATCTCAAAGAGAAATTTTCTGCATTTTGATTTTTGTGTAACAGTGCTTTCTGGGACAAAAATAGGTTTCACTTCTAAGGAAGTTGTCATCACAGAGGGTGGCGCCTGCACCTCATTGGTCAGAGGTACACCCCTTCTTGCCAGCCCAGAAACCTGGATGAATGGGGAAGAGATCCCCAGTAACTCAGATCCATGCCTGGAAGTATCAAGAGAAGAAGGACTGCCCTTCTGAACCCCCGGTCCGCACCACAAGAGGACTACACTCTAAAGGATTTCACCTGCTTCAAAAAAGAGGACTTTGCCTTGCTTCAAAGGATTAAGGAGTGGACTCCTGAAAGCAACAGGTACAAAAGAGCATCAAGAAGTCACCTGCATCAGCTCCACCAAGAAGAGCCTAGCTGACCAGCGTCCAGTGAACTTTTCAGTATTTGATCAGGTGCATTGTGAGAATTTCAGTCCCAAACCCCCAAGAGATTAGTTAGAGCTTCTGGACCCTTGGCTGGTGTTGTGGACCCTCAAACACCCAAAAGAGACATCTGGAGAAGAACTGACTGCCCTGCTGGTCCCTTGGACTTTGCGAGAGAGGACTGCACTGATATGGACTGCACCTGCTGCACTCACAAGGTTTCCCAACAAAAGAACTTTGCCTGTCTTAAAGGATAAGGAGTGGACTCCTTGATCAGCAACAAGTAGAAAAGTGCTAGAAGGGCTACCTGCAACATAAACAACAAGGACAGCACCAGATGACAAGCTCCACCTGGATTTTACTTGGATTGACCAGGTGCATTGTGGGAGTTGTAGTCCGAGACCCCAAGAGACAACTTAGAGCTTCTGAACCCTTTGCACCTCTTTCCAGCATCAAGAAACACTTCTGGAAGTAAGTGTAAAAGTGTTACATCACAGGCAGCTGGAACTCTTGACTTTATCCTAGTCCAGCACAACCTTTTTTAACCCTTTGAGCACTATTTGCTTCTAAGCCCTAGTTTTACTTTTAATCTTTAAAAATGTATATCTCTGTTTCCCTACATTGAGTCTTGTAATTTTGGTGTCATTTTAATCATAAAAACATTTCCTATTTTATAAATTGGTGTTGGATTTTTAATGTGTCTTACTTATTTGAGGTATTGGTGTTTTTAAATGCTTCACACACCTGTCTCCTAAGTTAAGCCTGTCTGCTTGCAGCCAAGCTACCAAGGGTTGAGCAAGGATTCAAATCAAATCAAATATCACTATATTTCGCCAATACAAAAGAGTGGCCTAAAAAGTATTCTACATACAATATAAAATCATAATAATTTAGAATACAAATTTATTTACAATCTCATATAAATACCTTAAAATATAAAATTAATAAAAGGAATAATCATGAATTCAGTTTTGCTTACTTGTATTAAGAGCACAACAGAAGAGCAAGGCCATACAATAACAAGTTAATGGATCAGATAATGATTGTAAGTAATAAAGAGAAGGACGACTTTGTCTAAAATTAAAAGTGCGCATAAGTGGGAGAATATATTTTTCCTTTCCTTAATTTAAAACCTGCAAAAAAATAACAAATGTAATTCCCCCTGAGGTGAGGTTCCATCACAGGGTCAAGCTGGAAACACATCTACGGAATAAACATTTGGGGGAAAACCCAGCATAAAAGGTATGAATTTTAAACAAAACCTTAACAAAAGGTATCTGTGTTGGGCCCTTGTACATTTATATGGGTCAAAAGCCATGAGCTTAGTCTTGCTGATATTCAATTGAAGCCCCCTCTCACATCAGAAAATAAAAAAGCAATCAACTATGGCCGCCAGACCTCGCTGGGTTTTAGCTATTTTGAATCTGAGGTCTGCGAACAAAAGGGTAGGAATTTTATGAGTTCCCAGTTTAGGGCGTCATTACTAGGGAAGTTCAGAAACTTTGCTAAATCATTGATATACAAAACAAACAGAGTCGGAGCCAGGAAACGTCCCTGGCAAATTCCCATCTCAATCTTAAAGGGGTCAGATAGCTCGCGATTGTCTCCATATCTAACTCGGGCAAAATTGGATGCATGAAATCTTATTAAAACCCACAAAAGATCAAATGCCTTAGGAGTTCCCAAAGCCTTGCCCTGGAGATGGAATCAAAAGCTGATTGCAGATCTTCAAAAGCCACAGACAGGTGGCCCTTATCCAACACCTCGGTTTTCCAATAGACAGTGCAGAGACAAAATATTTGGTACACTGTACTAATCTTTTGTCGGAAGCCCGTCTGCACATCTGATAATATACCCTTCTCATATGCCCACTCTGACAATTTCCCGAAAACATTTTCTGATGTGAGAGGGGGATTCAATTAAATATCAGCAAGACTAAGCTCATGGTTTTTAACCCATATAAGTCTTTGAGGACACGGATCATGGTGCAGGGGTACCCCCTGAACAGGTTCATGATTTAAAATATCTGGGTGTCAGTTTGCCAAATAAATTAAACTTGTCCTCGCAAATCAGTAAAAGTACTTTAAGTTTACAGCAGGAGTCAGGAGTTGTGGCTAAGTTGCTGAATAAAAGTCAAGTGACAAAACCAGTCCCAGCATCAGAAATCTACAATGTGAGAGTAAAAAGCTTGGCATTGTACTGGTCGGAGCTGTGGGGGTATGGGAAGGTAGCCGAACTTTAAGGGCTGAAAAAAGGTTCATCAGGAACTCACTCAAATCTTGGATGCATTAATCTACCCGATTAATCAAACTTTGATGTTGAGACTGATATTACACTGGGATAGGGCTTGGTCTACTGAGGAGTTGGAGGCGTATAGGCCACTTTTAGGGGAACTGCTATGGTCAAGTGAAAATTCCCTGGCTAGACTATATTAAAGCAATGCTTTATAATATTGGGCTGCCTTCCCTATTAGAATATCCTGACGAAGCAAGCCTCGTTTCAGGAACATTAATCAAAGAGCAACTGAATGCATATTTGTGGGAGGCTGAATTAAAGAAAGTTAAGATGGGTAGCTTGGCTGCCACTTTTCTAAATATCAAAGTAACCCCTGTATATGAACCTTTTCTTGAAATGATTCCTGGTTGTTTTGCCAAGCAGCTTTATCTCAAATGTAGCTATGGTATACTACCCCTACTCAGTTTCTGTGTAAAGTGGGGCAAGAAGAGTTGTAGCAACAGCAGGTATCCAGCATGCAAACTTGAGGATGAAACTCTGCATCACTTTGGTTTTTTTGTGTAGAGCCTATGCGTGCCAAGTTGAGAATTGGTTAAAACCAGTGTGTAAGCTTCTGAGCTTTAAGCAATACGTAACTGCACTAAGATTTGTTTGTGCTATGACACAAACGAAGTGGTTGTTACTGCCCCTGATAATTTCCTCTATGCAGCGTGACTTATTCGTAAGGGTCTTTGCTGATAGAAAAGAGTGTTTCTGATATTGTATCCTGATCTTGTTTTGGTTTTAATCAGCATTACTATTTTTTAAATTGCAATGTTTTTTTAAATGCTTGAGTGATATTCAGTTGACTCATGTTTAGCTAAGGGAGGTGACTGTCTATAGATTGTATTATGCCCGTTCCACTTTTATTGGTTTCTGTACATCTCTATTCCTGCACATGCACTTTTGAAATTGAATGTGATGTTTTTATTTTCGGAGTTAAATTGCACAAACGCACTTCATATGATTTTTAGTGCAGGTATCTTTTTAACGTGTCTTTTTGTCATTATTTTAATTCTCACATGACAATCCATCTGACAGCTGGCTAAACTGTACAGTACTGTTAAATCATTGTTTTATGGATTTTGTATCCGAAATAAACAGATAATAATTGAATCGGAATTAAATGTAAGTCTCTGGACTAGCCGTAGGTAAGACTGCTTGAACTTAGTCAGGAGTTTGGTAAGTCTTGGGTTTATAGTTGTTGGTGTTAGATTTTTATTTATAACTTGATGCTGTGGATGATACCTCTGATTGTTGCTAAGTGAAGGTGTAAAGCATATTGAAAAAGTACAGATTGCACATCCAATATACATCTGTCCGTTTGATATGTCTCTGAATTGTCTCTGTTCACATTAATTTCCAAAATGCCTTGCTTGCTCTGCACTGGCATGGTTTCACATTTCTTGTACCAATTCTGACCCTATGTTTTGTTCGCCTTTTGATTTTACAGGTAACTGACGTGCAGGGGAGTCCAGAAAGAATGCACATGAGGAGAAGAAATATAATACTGGCCCCAAAGTGGATTCCGGTAAGTCTGGGACTATCTGTACAATGGTAGGAACAGCAAAAGATCTTCTTGTCTCTTTAAATGTCCAATATCTCATTAGGGGTAAGATATAAGGGCATGAAATATGTGGTGGGTTTGAAGGAGTTTGCATAATTGTCCCATATGGCTGGGGCACCTAAGGTCCATGTTTGGACTCCTGGAATCAAAGAAGTCAAGGAGTCAGTGAGTTTCCTTCATGAGAAGAACACTCAGGCTGACAATTAGAGGGAAATATTCTTCTGCTTTCGCAAATAAAAATAAACAAATAATGGTTCTAAATGAAATGGTGCAAAATGTCTAAATGAAAAGGGAATTCATCCTAACTACTGTTATATCCTTCCTGACATCCTGTTTAACCTTAGTTATCTGTAAGGCATCATAGTATTTTTATTGTAGGTAATTTCTATTTCACTCTGTTTCAATGATGTCTATATTCATCTATGTGGTCCCAGTGAATCAAATCAAGTTTTGGTTTTGTCTTAAAGAAACAACAGGTCAACGCACATACGCACATACTTTTCTGACTGTGATGCACACAACATTGCCACCTTTGGCCAACATTTCAAGGGAGAATTATCTTGTCCTACAAACATGACCCTAATTTTAATTCAATTATACACTCATTGAAGAATTATATCAAAAATATAAAAAACTTCAAAGTAAAGTTTTTGATATGGATCGCTCTACATGTGTACACTGTTTAGGAGCAGTAAGCAGATGTCAGTGGAGCATACAAAATGCCAACTTTCAGTGGGCCTGCTATAGTTTCCAAACCTTTTGAGTTTTGTGTGATATTGAGAAGAAGACTGTAGCAAAGTAAAGGTTAACAACATTTTAAGATGGATCAGAGGATATTTAAATTCTCAAACAGCAAAACTCAATTATCCAAAAAGAGTTGTTTAATATATTCTCTAAGATGAGAGAACATAGGTTCTCAGTTTGGCAGAATGGCCCATATCTAGGCTTTGAAACCTTCAGGAGATACTAAGGACCAGCTAATTAAATGCAGTGATTTCTTCTAAGAGGCATTCGCTAGACCTTCCTAGAAGACCTCTTTACTAATGCTGCAGAAGCATCATACCCTTTCATACACTTTCAATGATATGAGTGGAATCTTCAAAACTACACATTTCTGAAAAGAAAGCATTTTTCAACTTTGCTTCAAGTGAACAGATCAGTCCCAGTTTTCCAAGAATATATCAGTAGAGTTACATTGGTCCTGGAGACGTGTCTGTCCAGGACAAACTGGTTGCCAGGTGTCATCCAGAATGAATCACAAGCAACCTCCAAGTTTCAGTCTTTGGCCATATCAGTGGGGTGTAGCTTGAGATCAGTGAGATAATGAGCATGGGACCCATATCTGTGCATTTCTATCTCACCTCAGACGTGTTAATTAGAAAAACAAAATGTGATGGGTAAAATGCTCAGCCCCTGGTGATTACTGAGGGCCACATTGCAGTCAATCATTTTTGGCCACTATGCTGTTCAAGGCAGATGCCAGCAAGCTTCTCAGATTTACAAAATAATTCCTTCCATCTCTTTGCATTTTATTCCATTCCATTCTATTCAGAAAATAGGTATGGCATCAGTAAACTTGTTGGTAAATTAGATCATTTCTAATCTCAATATACGTCTTGCGATCAGCCTTACGAAAGAAAGCATGCTCAGAGCTTATCAACAAATTGGTTTATTGTTGTAGGTACTGAATCTACTTTTCGAGCTTGATGCTGGGAAAGTCTGCTCTGTTCTAGAAGTTGCTACGTATAACAATAAGGAACTTGGAAATGGCAAACATTGCACATTGTACTAATATGTGTGTCTTGTACATCCCTGTTCACAATAACACTACTGTGTTGTGTTTGTTTTGGTTGCCATGGCTGCACCGTATGCAGTGTAGTTTATACCTTAATGTTTGCCCTTCTTTTAATTTTTGGGGCTCTTGCTGTCAAAAGGAGACCTGAAAGAGTACCGAACGGGCTCAGTAATCTAGTACTAGCTCCTAGGTGGATGCCGGTTGTTAGACCTGGTACCACTGGCGTGGGTCTCCCTTCCATTTTTTCTCTATGCCTCCTCTGTTGTTGACCTATTTTTGCTGGTTTAGATGTTTTGGGCACTTTGCCACTGCTAATCAGTGCCAAAGTGCAAGTGCTCCCTATGATAAAATGATGTATGGATTAGTGACTCCATGATTGGCTTATTTGACTTACTGTCAGACCCTAGTATAGTGCACCGCGTGTGCCCAGGGCCTGTAAATCAAATGCTGCTGGCGGGCTTGAAGCACTGGTTGTGCCACCCACCGGAGCAGCTTGGAAAGCATGTCTCAGGCCTGCCATTGCAGAGCCTGTGTGCAGTCTGGTTCTGCCATATCGACTTGGTAAGTGCACCCACTTACCAGTCCCCAAACCTTCCCTTTTCTGCATGTTGGTCACCCCTAAAGTAGGCCTGCGGGCAGGGTGCATTGTATGTAAGAGGTAGGACATGCCCTGATGTGTGTGGCATGTCCTGATAGTGAATTACAGCTAATTTTGTTTTTCACTATTGCAAGGCTACCTGTCCCCATAGGCCAGAATGGGCAGTTTGATTATAACATCTTATAATCCTAACTGACCCAGGGAACATGGTAGAAAAACGAATTTAGTATGCCTGAACTTAAAATGATAAAAATACATCTTTTAGTGAAGTTGGTTTTAACATTCTGTGTTTGAAAATACCACTTTTAGAAAGTAGGTATTTTCTTGCCTAACCTTCCAGCCTGCCTCTGCTAGCTTGTGTATTGTATGTCTGGGTTTGTGAGTGACAGGGGCTGGGGGACTCCAGGAGACAGGGTGAGTCAGCACTAGGCTAAATAGACCTAGCTGCATGAGGAGTGGTGGGAGGAGTAGCACCTGGGCCTGAATAGAGCTGTGCCTGCCTTCCACAATGCTGGCTCCACCTCCTGTGGTGTGTCTGATAAAGGAAGAAGTTGTGCACTGGCAGAATGCACCCAGAACTGGTTTGGACTAGGTACAGGACCCTCTGCCTTCAGAGGACAAAGGATTTGCTAGTATAAATATTGGGGCCCAGACCCCAAGACTTTAGACCACTTCTGGGAATCAAGACGAACCTTTGCTGAGGAGAAGAACCAGGAAGCTGAAGGAGGAGACTACCCCTATGCTGCGTGTTGTTGGGGTTGGCCTGCAGTGGTTACTTTATTGCCAAAGAAAGGAGAAAAGGACTGAGTGTGCTTTCATCATCTTGAGGAAGATCTCCAAGGGCTTGAACATTGAGCTTGCCTCCTGCCTGAAGTCTCAGGGATACAAGACTTCACCCCAGCTCCCCTCCTGAATTTCCTTGCTGGGAATTGAAGTGCCTACTGCTGTTGGGCCTTCTGGGAGACTGCGTGTTGCTGGGAGCTGGAAGCGCAACTCAACGAAGAGGAAGCGTGACGCCGCCGCAGCAGTATTGTCGCATCATGGAGTAAGCGTGCCGCCGCTGCCACTGTCGCATCACCGAAGCGCCCCGCATCACCGGAGAAGCGCCATCTCGACGCATCGGAACTGGGCCGCAGTAAGAAACTGACGCATCCTCTTTTCTGCGTGTAAGGAATCAAAGCATCACCTTCCCTGCGACCCTTTTGTTTGTTTTGCGTTATGCATCCAAAGGTACATTGAGAGCACAGTGTCACATTTATCATCTTTATTGAACTGAGCTATTTTCTACCATTTGACAGTCATATTTTTCGTATTGTATTGTGGATTTTTGTCGTTTAGGTCTTGTGTTAAGTCTATATAAAAATATTTATTTTTATACTACAACCTGTGTGGTGTCCATCTGTAGTGTTGTCACTGGGTTACTGTATGTGTTCACAAATGCTTTACACACTGCCTCTGAGATAAGCCTGCCTGCTCGTGCCAAGCTACCAAGGGGGTGAGCAGGGGTTATTTTAGTAGTGTATCCCCCTTACCCTGACTAGAAGCAAGGGTCCCTATTTGGACAAAGGTACCTACCTCTGCCAACTAGAGACCCCCAGTTCTAACACCGGTCAGTATGGGACAGTTGGAACAGTAGATGGAGCTAAACAAGAACTGTGTGTTACTTTGAAACCTTAAATCCTGAGAGGATGGTTCAGTTCAAGAACAAAAGGGAGGCATTGGACAATCTGTGAGTGCTTTGTCTGGCAGGGTTTTTGTTGGGTTCTAAAATGGCTATTAAACAGGGGGTAAGATATGGGTTTGGACGTATGACTCAAGGGAGGCATAGAGAAAGGGATAATTTGTCAGTCTGAGCATATCATTGCATGCACACAATTACAAGGAAATAGGGTTTATGCCATTGAGACTTTGAGTGATTGAATTCATAGTCCAAAATGAAATAATACATGATTTTTAGTTAGCCGACCCTTCACTTTAACAATTGATAGATCCTTTCTGATTTCCTGTCTGAACCCTGTTGTTGTCTTGTGATGTGTACTGTAATGAATTGCCAATGCACTCTCTTCAAATAACATCCATATCTGTCTATGTGGTGTCAGTGAATCAAAGGCTTACTTTCAATTTGGCTTGGTGGTATAGGTTCCCTTTGGCAGGGAATTTTGGTCATGAATTTTGAAAACCTAATACTTTGATGCCTAAGATAATACAAAAGTTTGCCAGCTTCCTGTGAGCAAATTGTCTTGTCCTATTAATACGACACTAGTTTCATTTAATTCATATGCTCATTGAAGTATTTTGGAAGTAAGTTAAATTATTGAGTACTTGAAATTAAAGTTCTTAATATCAGTGTTCACCATATCTGCATTGTGCAGGTGCAGCAACCAGGTGTACTTCTAATGTGCACTGAAGATGCCTTTACGAAAGACAGATCTAATGATGGATCGGACATTGTTTCCATGCCTGCTAAGGTTAGTGCGATATTTGGAAGAATACCTTACATGGCATAGCTTGAGTAAAATGTAATGATGAAATGGGGGGTTATTCAACTCGCAAAGCAACTACACAAAGATTTAACCTTTCATAATATTTTCCAAGCATGTTGGGAATAAGTAAAGTAAATGAATTCTTTTCCCTAGTGACATGCTGTTAGAATTCATTAAGACTTTATATTTATGGCTACATTTCCTTCACTTGCTATCAGTCAGATGAGATCTATTATACTGGCACCCAATTTGTAGGACTCTTACTACTTGGTCTACAGTTGACAATGCCATCCTAAAGCTCTAACAATAATACAGAGGAATTACATTGTTTCTCATCTGGGAGAAGGCATTTCAACTATTAAACATCTTTATCTATATTTGGGCATAATGTTTCTTTTGGGTGAAGGGCATTTTGCCTCACCAAAATATGTCAATGATTGTGACCATGTCTCAATCACGGTACCCACTAAACTGTAGCCTATGCATTATGGAGGTTATGTGGATCCCACGGTCCCTGCTTCTCTGCTTCTTGTACTTGTATAATGTCCTGTCTACAGCATTAACATTCAACTGCGGCTGTTGCATTTCTTGTCAAACGTCATTGTCAATGATATACTAACATAGGTAGAGAGATAGCATAATAAGTAAATTGAGAGGTAAGCACCACCACAAACTGTCCACATTAAAACACACATAAACATGTATCTTCTGTACAACCACTAAGTGGGTATATTGTGTGTAATTGTTGGACTTTCAAGGTAAAGATGATAACAGTTAACTCAATGAAAATGTATATTATTGCTTATTCAATATAGGTCTTTGTGTGAGCTGTGGGAAAGTCAATGAGCTTTCTCCAACTCTCCTAACAATAACAAAGGCTTTGCTTTATTGTTCTTGGAATTGCATATGGAAGAAGAGCTTGATGCTGTGAATGTCTGCCATGACTGGTGTTAAATGCTCTACTTAATCACTGTCAAACAGCTCAGCATGCACATTGTTTTAGTTATTATGTGTGTCTCCGTTTTTTCTTAATGCACATTTGTGTTATAGTGCTCTGTTGTTTGTTCTTGATGGTCAAAGGTGCCAAGTTACTATAATCACACTAGCATCAACTCTTGTTTTATTCTGTTTCAGGTAATTGTGTGCAATGCCCAAAATGTAACAATCCAGATTACGCGTAGTAAAATTTCACTGGCCCCAAGGTGGATGGAGGTAAGTTGTTCACAATCTTGGAAGTAGTGGGAAGCACAAAAGTATCCATGTTGCTTTTTTGAATACTAAAAGACAAGCATCACTGTTGGTAATGAGTGAGGTTTAAATTCTAAATCACCCAAAATGGAAGGCAGGATCTCACAAGAACCAAAACGTTTTCCCAACTCTTTTGTGCAATTAAACTTTTACAAATCTTCCAAAGGGGTCTTAAAGAATGTGGTTAGTACATTTGGGTTGTTGCAGAAAATAAGAGGCTTATCCTTAAGGGTTTTTGTTGGACCTGTCATTCATAGGGTGGTCTTGCCCCAAACATTTTTACCTACTTCCTCCAGTTTTACTCTAGTTTTAGCTGAAATTAGTTTTTGTTGGCCATAGGAAGCTGTGCACTTTACCACTACTAACCAGTGCTACAGTGCTTGTGGCACTACCCTAAACATGGTTTGATTGGCATATACCTAATTGGCATATTTAAATTACTTGTAAGTCCCTTACAAAGTGGTATACCATATACCAAGGGTCTGTACATTAAATGTTACTAGTGGGCCAGCAACACCGATTGTGCCACCCACACAAGTAGCCCTTTAAACATGTATCAGGCCTGCCACTGCAGGTCCTGTGTGTGCAGTATCTGATAAAGACATCTAGCCGCAGATTCCTTACCTTTGAACTTCCAGGCTGGATCCGGAAGAATTTTTATAGCAGTACCCCTGCACGCCAATAGGTGGTGTTGGTCAAGTCTGCCTGACGTTGTAGGTGTCGGGTTTGTCGTGAAGTACGTGTCGTCTATAATGGCACCACCCTGGGGCGCTGATGTCAGTTCTTTTCTTTCCCCGCCAGCCAGCGCAGATCCGTCGAAGAGGGCTTCCCCCTATCACTTTGTGACAGACTTTTTAAAACTTTTTCTCAAATCCTTTTGGTGTGTAGGTATGTCCAGTAAAAGACCTCAGGGTTCAAGCTATGTGGCAACTGTCACTACGCCATGTCCCTCACAGACCCCGATTTGTTGTGTCTCTGGTGCCTGGAGTGCAACCATGACGTAAAGTTGTGCTCCAATTGCAGGGCCATGGCGCTGAACGTTTTGAGGGAGCAGTCTCTAAAGCTAATCATGGCCCGGCGTCCACCACCACAGAGGTCGCCTCATCGATCTCGCTCCCGGTATCGGTCGAGAGGACGGTCTGAGCATGGCTCCGGGGGGTCGGATTCTTCTTCCTCAAAGTCAGCATGATCAGGTAAGAAGCATCATAAAAAGCACAAGAAGTCGAAGCGTGCTTCAACTTCGTCCTTCGACAAGATGGAGGAGCCTTGGCATTCGAGGCCTCGCTCCGCGCCAATCCTTCAATAAGAATTTTATGAGGCCATGTGCATCATATTTGGGTGGCTTGACCCTGCTGGTGCGTCTTCAGGCTCCACAGGCTCAGCTAAAGGAGATCCCCTGGGTTCTGTGCCTCAGGTTTCAGCCCCGGCGCCACAGCCTCCTCTTGGATCCATACCTGGATCCAGACCGGCATCGAGCATAGCTCTGCAACCTTCCCTGGTGCTGGGTCCGATGTCGAAGCCCTCAGCCTCACCGGCGCCCACCGGCGGTGCCTCCCCATTGTCATTCCATATGACACGGAGCCGGTCGGGTGTCCACCCACACCGAGACTGGCGCAGACGGAGCCGTAATGCTCCATGCCATTCAACCTGCCCTATTCTGAAGGTTAGGCATGGATGATGAGGATTGGGAGGGGCCACAGGATCCCTTAGAAATCGCGCAACCCAATCAAGACTTGGACTGGTATGAGGACTTGGGTGATGCTAGTGGCCTGGACACTTCTCCAGATTCTGGTATGCTGTCTCCCTCTAACCTGGCTATGGAAGAGGGAGCCTCATTTGCAATGGTGGTGTATAGGGCTGCAGAGGTCTTAGACCTGCAGCTTCCTATGGTGTTGGTGGAGGTCCTACAGCCTGGTGTCTCTTCCTCGAATTCATTGCTGCTTTTTAACGAGGCCTTGTCAGATGTTCTGCTGGGCACCTGGTCCAAGCCCAGCACAAGTGCTCCTGTGAATAGTACCACTGCCCACCACCACCGCCCTGCACTGGGCTACCCAGCTTTCCTCTCCACCCATGCCACCCCACTGAGATTGGTAGCCCAAGGCTCTGCTTCACATTGCGCATTCCCTTACACACCTCTGCACAGGGAATCCAAGCGGCTGAACAGCTTTGGGAAGAAGATCTTTTCTTCCACCAGCCTAGCATTCCAGTCAGTAAACACTGGATGCCTCTTGGACTTTTACTCCCATTTGCTATGGGATACGGTTGTGCAAGTGCTGCCCAGAGTCTCGGAGAGGGACTGGGCTCTCCTGTCCCGAGTTGTTACAAATGGGAGAGATGCAGTGAAGTTTGCCATACGATGTGCCTTAGAAATGACAGACTTGCTAGGCAGAGTGATCTCTGGACCTCTCCACTTCATCCCGGCCTGTGTCTGCTTTTCACCTCTTTCATGGCTACAGAAGGGGTTCCAACCATGCCAACCCTATTCCAGCCAGAGGATCCCACAAGTTCAACAACCTCTGCGGAGCTGTGGATGCAATTCACCCCGACCTTGCGGGTCGGGTGGCCAGAAGTCAGATCAAGCCACAAATCCCTCCTCCACTGCAAATCCTTTCTAGTCCGATCCATCCAAACATGGACGTCCAGTTGGTGGGACAATACGTCATCACCTCCACAACTGGTGAGATATCACCTCGGACAGGTGGGTGCTGCAAATAGTCCAAAGGGGCTACTCCCTCCCCTTCGAGACTACACATCCCTCAATGTCTCCAATTTACAACCGGCTGACAGAGGATCACCTTGCCTTACTCCGCGATTAAGTCTAGACTCTCTTGGGCAAGGGAGCGATAGAGAGGTTCCCGGGCCAGAAATAGGCTGTGGTTGCTATTCCCGCTGTTTTCTGGTTCCAAAGAAGGACGGAGGCCTCTGTCCTATACACGCCCTCAGGGCCCTCAACTACTTCCTCAAAAGGGAGAAGTTCAAGATGCTCACCCCTGCTCAGGTCCTGTCTGCCCTGGACCCGAGTAACTGGATGGTTGTGCTGGATTTGCAGGACACCTATTTCCATATTCCTGTTCTGCCAGCCCATCATCGCTATCTGCAGTTTACAGTAGGCAATGAGCACTTTCAGTTTACCGTGCTCCCCTTCGGCCTAACCTGTGCCCCTTGGGTGTTCACCAAGGTGATGAATGTGGTCCAAGCCCATGTGCGGAGATCAGGGGTCCCAGTCTTCCCCTATTTCGATGACTTGTTGTTGAAGGCGGGCTCGTCCCAAGCAGTCGTCTCCCACCTCCAGACTATGGTGAACTTCCTGAATTTCGCTGGGGTTCACTATCAACATGACAAAATCACACCTGACTCCCTCTCAGACACTCCCTTTCGTGTATGCAGTTCTGGACATGGTGCAGTTTCGGGCTTATCTTCCCGAGCAGCGAGTCCAGGATATTCAGGCTGTGATACTGATGTCACCCTCTATCCTGGATTTCAGTGAGAATGACTCTGAGGCTGTTGGGCCTCATGGCCTCCTGCATCCTGCCAGTGGAACATGCCAGATGGCACATATGGGCTCTGCAGTGGGAGCTGAAGTTCCAATTGGCACAGCATTGGGAAATCTCACTGACCTAGTTCAGATATCTGAGGGAACCGCAAACGACCTGCAATAGGGGCTGAAAAACCATGATTGGGTAAGAGGCAGACCCAGCTCTCTGCCCCACCCTGATCTCACAGTAGTGATTGATGCATCCATTCTGGGATGGGACGGCCATCTGGGAGAGGTGGAGATCAGAGGACTCTGGTCTCCGGTGGAAGCCAACCTCCATATCAACCTGTTGGAGCTTTGTGTGATCCGGTTGGAACAGAAAGCATTTTTACCATCCCTCAAAGGAAGGCTAGTTCAGGTGTTCAGAGCCAACACTACTGCCATGTTGTACTGCAACAAGCAGGGTGGAGTGGGGTCTCTGGACTTGGCTGGAACAATAGGTCATTTTCCTGGTGGTTCAACATCTGGCAGGTTTTCTGAATGTCAGAGTGGACAAACTCAGCCGCCGGTGCCTTGTGGTTCATGAGTGGCATCTCTATGTGGAGGCGGTGCAAGGTCTCTTCCAACAGTGGGGAGAGCCTTGGTTAGATCTATTCGCCTCCGACGAGAACGTGCAGTCAGCAGTTTTGCACGTTGGAGTTTCCAAGGCAGCTCTCGCTTGTTGATACTTTTCATTGCGAGTGGAGCATGGGCCTCCTGTACCCCTTTCCGCCCATACCACTCCTGCCCAGAGTGCTCAAGGAGATCAGGAGCGACCGGGCCCAAGTCATCCTTATTGCTCCGGACAGGGCATGGAGAGTCTGGTATCCCGAGCTTCTGCAAATGAGCATTGATCCTCCAGTCAGGCTGCCCCTTCAGGAGGATCTTTTGTCGCAGGGGAGGGTCCTCCACCCGACCCTGTGCACTCTCCGCCTCCTTGCGTGGAGATTGAGCAGCAACAGTTGACAGCTTTTGACCTTCCTGCCAGATTCTGTGAGGTTAAACTGGCAGCTAGGCGTCCCTCCACAAAGACGGTATATGCCTGCTGATTGCAAAACGTTTGTAAATACTGTACAGAACGGTCTGTTGACCCTTTGTCTACCTCTCTAACATATGGTCTTCTTTTCATTCTCTCCTTGGCCCAGCAGGGCTCTGCTCTGGGCACTCCGAAGGGTTACCTGTTGGCGCTGTCTGCTTTCCTTCAGCTGCCAGATCAGCCATGACTTTTAAGTCTCCTCTTGTACAGAGATTTTTGAAGGGGCTTACCCATCTGTTCCACGCATTCCCTTTCCCCTTTGATTATGCACCAATGGGACCTTAGATGGGTCCCTATCTTATTGATGTGTGCACTGTTTGAACCTCTCCACAATTGCCCCCTCTGGCTGCTCACTATCAAAACAGCCTTCTTAGTGGCAATAACTTCTTCCAGAAGGGTGGGCGAACTGTAGGCACTGTCATCTCAGCCTCCTCACCTGACCGTCTTTCCAGAAAAAGTAGTGCTCCGAACTAGGGCATAATTTCTGCCTAAGGTGGTAACACCTTTCCACCTGGCTCAATCTGTTACTCTGCCTCCCTCGGATGCACCTCCGCATCCTTCCAAGGAAGAGGAGTGTCTCCACCATCTACACCGAAAAAGAGCGTTATTATCGTTCTACCTTCATAAAAATATGTTACACCTTGGTCAAGGAACAGCCTCCTGAATACCTTAGGGCCCATTCTACCAGGAGCAAGGGCAACCACCACAGCTCTTCAGCGAGGTGTCCCACTTAGTGATGTCTGCCAAGCGGCCACATGGGCATCTCTGCACATGCTCGCCAGATACTATTGCCTGGATTCTCAAGTCCGCAGGGAGGGCCTCTTTGGCCACATAAACCTGAATGGAATATTCAGAACTACTCAACTTATTCAAAACCAGAGGTGGCTAGTTGTTCTCAATGCAGTGACCCACTTGAAAGATGCTTGGGGGTTTCAAAATTACTTAGTAAGAGTGGGATTTTCATTCAGATTATTTTCCACAACCCAAAGATTTTTTTGTGAAGAAGTCCCCAGGGATTTACACCCACGCGTTTCGAACCACTACAGGTTTTAGGGTTCTCTTCAGGAACTAGACTGACCAAATTCTTGAGTCCCCTATGACACAGAGATTCTGTGAATTGTTCATGAATTCATTGATGTATTTTTTCAGCAGCCATCTAATTTTCTTCTGCTGGCTTTCAATTTCTCATTCTTTGCTACAGTTTTCAATTTCTCATCATTGCTGCCATTACTCCATGCTGAATGCAGATAAGTTGACATTCTCTGCTCTTACACCCCTGTATGTCTGCAGCCTGTCTCCAATACACATCTGTGGTGGGTGACAGCTAAACTTTTTTCATTCCCTCTAGACAGCCGCAAACACAGGAAGGTTAGGTGTGTCTGAGTACTCATCTGCATTCTGATTGCTCTTCTTGGGCGGGACGAGAGGGGGGCTGACATTTATACCTGAATAGGCAGCTCCCTGTACCCACACAAAGGGCTGATTATCCCCCCTACTGATAGTCTGCAGCCAGGGCTGGAAAGAAAGGACCTCTGTGCACTTCAAAGATCCTACTTTGAAGTCACCCCCCACTTCAAAGGCACAACGGGTATAAGTACTGGGTCTCTGATCCACCAAATTAGACACTTCTGGACTTACAACTCGACTTTGTCAGAAGAACTGCTGTGCTGCATCAAGGATGACACTCTGCTGGACTGATTCCCTGGAAGGCTTGCTTTTCTGCTGTGCTGTCCTGCTGGCTGCTGCTCTGACCCTGCTGAGGGAGAGCTAGACTCTCACTTGCACCCCAAAGTGTTCTCCATGGGCTTGTTGGCTTGCCTCCTGTTGCTTGAGACTCAGGGTTGTCAATGTCTCTATATCTGCTCTTGTGCCTGGTTCACTGGAAGTGGGCCCAGATACTTGCTTCAGAGGCACTGACATGTTCGCTGAGTGCATGAGCAGAAATTGATGCATAGTCCCTGTGGCAGTGGCACAACCCAGCGCATTGCAATGGAAACGCTGCAGCTCTGTTGTGTTTAATCTATGTGGCACCTGCTCGGGACTGTGACCATGATGATGATGGCCGGAGGAGGGTAGGCAAGAGGCCCAGGGTAACAAAAGACACAGAGACAGGTTCAGTATATAACTCCACCCCGGCCTGGGTCTCATCTATCTGCCACACCCAGCCAGAGAGTATTTATTGCTTAAGCATGACGTGGTGCAGCACAAACCAAAACGGCTACACACGCAGGGGAGCACAAGCGTGACATTCCTGTGACCAGAATGGAACATTCCAATCAATGTTACTCCGGATACATCACTGGAGGGACACTATATTTGTCCCCAAACACCAAAAGAGAACACACCAGAATTATAGCAACGTTAATCTTGACAACTGAACCTGACAGGCCACATGTTGGCAGGAAGTCCTGAAATAACACTGGGTTGAGGTCATATACCTGAGACAGCTAACCCATTACCTGACACCAATGAACCATCTTATACCAAATGATCTCTCAGCCGAGTAGACGGCATAGGGTTACTACGAAGACTGTAACAAGTGCAGTTATTGTGGCAGGGCTGATGTTCAAAAAAATGGGTAAGGGAACTCCTCCAAGTAACTTCAGCCCCACTGGGAGCCTCGGGTGCATTGGCATTACACTCCGACAACACCCATTCTGGATAGTCTCCTTCACTGCCACCCTCCAGTTCATCCATGGCAGTGGTTTCATGGTCATTTCCTGGGGAGCAGTAGAGGGGCTGATGAAACCTTTTGAAAACTGAAATATTCTGAGTGATGGTTTCCTGTTCACACTGAGCAGTGATGCGTGTGCCGTGCACTGAAATAATGGTCCAAGGATTTAGCTCAAATGGTAACCTAAAGTTGCCGCCAGGGCAGCAATCTTGAATTAGTGCTACATCACCCACCTGCAGATCCGAGACTTCTATCGATCATATACTAATGGATCATTGACGCGAGCCGGAAACCATCCCGGATGATGAGGGATTGTGCCTTGTAGCACTCGACCCATAGATTGATGCCCTGGAGCACGCCCCGTGGTAGAATGGGGAGTCTGGCGATAGTCTTGCAGGAAGAAGTAGACCGCAGGTTCTAAAGACTATTGACTCACTGAGGCAATGCGGATGACTTTGTTCAAAGTTCTCATAAACCTTTCGGCCTCCCCATTTGCTTGGGGCCACCTGAGGGTAATCCTTTTGTGCGTGATACCCAAAGAGGTGAGATAAGATGCCATCTCTTGTCCTTGAAAAGATGGGCCATTGTCAGTGCGCAGTTCCTTGATTAAACTATGTGTGGCCATAACTTTCTCCAACTTGGGCAGTACCTCACTGGCATTCAGAGATGAGAGAACCTCTACCTCCGAGTATTTGGAGCATTCATTAGACATAACAAAATTAGGACGCCCATCTGGGAGGCTCCCAAAATTAAGAATGGAACACACCAACGGCTGCTGCGGCCCCTTTTCAGTCACTACTGGTGGTGGAGGACTGGCATCACCAGCTGTTTGGCACCATGAGCAGGATCTGACCACCTTCTATACCTTTTCATCCATCAAAGGAAACCACACTTTTGTGTGCAGTCGATTCTTGCATGGGCAAGTCGGATAACTCTATCAGCAAGGACAGTGGGTATGACTAGACGATGTCCACGCAAAAGGCACCCATTCGGGTCAGCACTCAGCTCCTGGCAAATATGATACAAGCTTTCCAGGACTCGCCGTGCCTCGGATGTAAGCAAGGACCAGTACTTTTTAAAAGTATGCCACGCATTGCTCTTTACGGTCTCAAGAGCTTTTTGAAGGCATTCATCCTGGCTGGTAGCTTGGCATAGAACATCCATAGAAAGTAGAATGAGATGTGATAGATCTGTAACATATCGTACATGCTTCTCTGTTTCATCGGATTCCTCTTCCTGGGTAGCGATTCGAGGGTGCCTCTACAGATAGTCCGCCAGGTTTTGTGACCCAGGGTGATACTCTACATGACAATTGTATTCCTGAAGTTGGAGCATCCATTTCTCGATTCGCGGAGGTGGCTTGGCAGCAGCACCTTTGAAGAGAGGAATAAGTGATTTGTGATCGGTCATCACAGTGAACGGATTTCCCTATACATAAAGGTGGAAATGTCGACACCCCCAGTGGATGGCTATGGCCTCTTTCTCGATCTGAGAATATCTCTGGTCAGTGATGGTTAAATAGCGGCTCACAAATGCCACGTGGACCCACTCATCCTCCTACATTTATCGTTGCATCAGGGCTCACCCCAACCCTTTGGGGCCAGTGTCCATGGCTATGGTGGTGTCCTTCTGGGGGTCAAAATAGGCCAACATGTTGTTGGAAGAAAGAGCGTCCTTGGAGGCCTGAAAAACTGCTTCCTACTCGGGACCCCATGACTACGGGACCAACGATTTTGTGGGTTTTCGAAAAGGCGGTGTCAGGGTAGTGAGGTCTCTGATGAACTGGCCACAATAATTGACCATGCCTAAGAAACGTCACACTTCTACGACAGTGGCAGGTGAGGTGCTTCCTTGATGTCTCAAACTTTATCGGGGCCCGGAGTCACTCCCTCTGACAAGAACACGTATCTGAAAAAATTAAATTTTTTGCTGCACGAATTCCTACTTATTGTGATGAAGAGTTAGACCTGACTCCTGAAACCTGTGGAGCACTCTCCTAAATCTCGCATTGTGTGCTGGCACGGTCTTTGAGTAGATTAAAATGTCATCATTGACATTTACAACACCTGGAAGGTTAACCAGGAGTTCCTGAATAGTTTTTTGAAACACTTCACTAGCACTAGAGATACCAAAGCTCAAATGTTTGTATTGCCACAAACCAACATGAAAAAGTTGTAATGTAGCAAGATTCCTCATCCAGGATGAGCTGGTATTATCCTGAACGTAGATTCAGCTTCGAAAACCAACTGGCTCCGCTGAGGTCACCAATCAGGTCAGCTATAGTAGGTGTTAAGTGTCTCTCCCTCTGTATCGCGACATTGGTCATGTGCATATCCACGCACATCTGCACCTCACTAGGCTGTTTAGGTATTCATGTCACCACAATCGGTGATACCCATGGTGTTGGTCCCGTTACTTTCTCAATGATACATGCAGTCTCAAGCTTGTCCAATTCCTTCTCTATCAGAAGTTTCAAATGAAACACAATGCATCGATGTTGGAGGGCTATTGGCCTCACAGACGGGTCAATATACAGGTGGATCTCACTGACCTTCAGGTACCCGATTCCTTCAAAGACGGTGAGAAATTCACCGAGGATGTGAGCTATAGCTTCCTGATGTATACCAAAAGCAAAGGTTACGATGCCAAGATCTTCGGCAGCCCAACAGCATTCATGGCCTTCCTTGGGATGCAGTTGTGGGGCCGATGGTAGGCTTCAGCAGACATGATGCTGATGGTCAACCCGGTATCAACCACAGCAGTGGTGATATGATCTCTGACTCCTATCTGGCAATGCGGCAGGCACCGCGTGGTTTGGAGGGCAGTGCCAATGGTGAAAACAGAGCGGATGGTGTGTTCTTCAGTTTCATCCTCATCTATGTCAGTGCCCCTCTCCTTTACTTCTGGGATAGCGTTAACGGTGGTGCGCTGCCCTCGCTCTTTTCCTGACTGACAGACTCTCATGAAATGATTGAGTTTTCCACACCTGCGCACCTTTTTCCCCTGGCGGTGCATTCCGAGGGGCAATTACTGTTTCCCCGGCAGTACCCACAGGTCCGGGGTTTGCTACCATCTTGCCCACCTTGTTTGGCAGTGGGGTGTTGAGTGACACTGTTTACTGGTTCAGTCTTCACTGGGGTCTGTAGTACCGCTTCCATGTGAGTTGCACAGGATCTGGAGAGTTCTTTTCTCCTACCCAGCATTAGGATGCCCTCTAGAGACTTTACGGACTCTTCTAGTATTCGCTTCCGGAGTTTTGCAGATGCACATACCTGAATGATCTGCCCTCTTATTTCCTCATTTTCATAATTAAAGCAACACATGCAGGCAATTTCCTTCAGGCATGCATGAAAGACATTGATTGATTCATCAACCTGCTTGGAGTAACATAAACCTCTCATAGTCCTGGTTCGCCGTTGGTTCAAAATGTGTGGTGAGAGCTGCTATGACGGTGAGGTGTGTCTTGGAAGCTGCTTCATTAATGGACTTCGAGATTTTGTAAGTGCGTCTCCCGCTAGGTGAAGGATCAGCACCCTCTTTTGTGCATTGTCTACTATATTTGCTTCAAACAACAGCAGCACTCTCTCTACCCGTTCGTTCCCCTTAGGGGCTTGTGCCAACGAAGCACCTTCTACAGTGAACGGCTCCACCGCTGGTATATTCACCATAGTGTTAATGAAGGTGTTGTGAGCACAATAATGTCTTTTGCGTGATTATTCCTCTCTCTCTTTTGGATTGTGCTAAGACACTACCACCAGCTCTCTGCCTCCCTGAGTCCAGTGAAAGGTGGCAGTCTCCCCACAGATACCATCTGCCACCAGCTCTCACTGCTACAGGGGCAGGCTGACCGTGCAAGGCCTTCCCTTCAGTCTCTGTGTGCACTATTTCCCAGAGATCAGCAATGCTACGCTGAATATGGCACCTCTTTTATTTATCACTCGCCTGTTGTTGGCAGCCAAAAGGGGGCCCTTCCTCACTTGCTCAGCCCCATGAGAACAACACCGATATACAGTCTTGTTCCTTCCCCTTTGCGAGAGAAACAACTGCTGTCTGCACCGAGGCACTTTAGATAAGCCTGACTGCTCTGTTCCAAGCTACAAGACGCTGAGCACAGGTTATCTTTTAGTGTGTATGTAGCTTACCCTGACTAGAGTGGTGGTCCCTACTTGGACAGAAGGCATACCTCTGCCAGCTAGAAACCCCATTTCTAACGGTTCTTAAGATGAATTGGATTATGAGGGAACCACCATAGGAAGCTTGGCCACAAGGGTGTTTGTTACTTACTTTGGTGCCAAGCAGCATGTTGTACATGGGCCAAGGACCACATTTTTGTTCCTAATCGGAGTTCATGTTTGTACACCATGTGGTGGATTTGCCCTTGAGCAAGGGGTGTGTGTTTGGGCCACAGAAATTAAAGGAGACTCAGAGTGAGTGAATGTGCAGCACATGAATGACCTACAATTGTAGGTAAATATATGTTTGGTCTTATGACTAAAAGTGAAACAATAAAGGACCCCAAGAAAATTGATCTAAGTGTTTACTTAAAAACCTTTGCTATTCATATGACATAATTGAAAATATTTTGCAAAAAAAGTCACTCTTTTTAATTAGAACCAAATGCAAACTCAATATCCTCATTTACTGAATAAAAGGCCTCCTTTGCCTTTGACTCGAAGAAGCAAGTGGGTATGCTATTGTGTATTCTTCAATGGTCAAATTGTTTGAACACTTACCTAATGATTATGGGGTTAATGCCACATTTTTGCCACTTTTGATTGAAAAATTGTTTTGTCCTGAAAATCGAAAAGTAGTTTCAATTAATTTGTAAACACATTGAGCCAAATATGAGTGAAATCTGCTACAAAGATCACAATGAAGAAAATGCATTTGATAATGAATCTGATTGTGTTTCCAAACTTTATGACTGGATTATAGCAATATGGAGAAGGCTCTAGCAAAGTAATGCTTGAGCAAATGGCAATGTTGAAATTAAGGTTATGCCGTATTCAATATCAACCCCACCCAGTTTAGCAAAAACAAGGCTGTTCAAAGTATTCTCTTAGAATTCTCCACATCAACTTTTACTAAACATTCCCTGTTTAATCTTAACCCTTCAAGACTAGTAGGGTGATCAGATTTAAATAAAAAAAAATTCACTGAAAATTCATATTATGGCTAACATATTATGGCGCTCTTTCAGTTAGATAGCTAGTGCTCGGCTGCTTTCAGTTCCTGATTCTTAAATCTCTAGGGGCCAGATGTGCATACCTTTAGCATAGTGATTTCCAAAAAGCAATTTTTTCAGAATCACTGTTTGGTAATCGCTGTTTTAAATGCATGAACATTTTATTTCTTACTTAGTGATTCCTAGTGAGTCGCTAATCGATCCACCTCATTGATATTAATGAGGTAGGTTGCAATTTGCTATCCATTAAGAATGACAGCCATCACAGGAATAGGGGCCTGCAGAGGTCAGCAGATCACCATGTCTGTGATTGCTTTTTAAATAAAGCAAGCATTTTTTTAAATGCAAGCCATTTTTCTTAAAGGAAAAAGGGGTGTGTTTAAAAATGAAAAATTAAAAAAGTAACTTTCATTTTTTCAGAGTAGGAAGTGGGACCACTGCCTACACTTTTTTAGCATTCTCAAAGAAAAAGAGGTCCATTGGGGACCCATTCCAGTTTGTAAACAGGTTACCACCACTTTTAATTGGTGGTAAAGTATTAGGGGCCGATTCACAAAGGTAAACTGAGATGAAAATCTAACTTTACGAATGTTGGTATTCACAAAGTAGTTGAGAGTAGTAAATGCCCTTTGTGAATACCTATAGTTGAATTTTATGACTTTCAGTGAATAAGGCCCCTAATGTTTTGTGACAGGAATTCGGTCACAAATCATTAATACATACTACTGAGATTCAGTATTTGGAATGGACGCTCTAAACACACCCTTTTCAAATACTAAATAGCTAATGCAAATTGTGATTCGGTAGCAAGTTTCTGAATCACATTTTGCCTTTTGTACATTTAAAAGAGCCTTTTTGCAGTTGTAAACAGACCAATTCTGCAAATTGAGCTGTTAGCAACCCCAATAAACCTTTGTCCCCCTGGCCCTTGATTATTGACTTCAAGAGGACAGATTGACCACCAGCTCTAAAAATAAGTGTAGGAAAGTAGGATCTGCGTTCATGGTTACCGCCACATTTTGCTGGTGTTATTCTGTTTTCTGACTAATTTGACTGGGATCCTGCTAATCAGGACCCCAGTCACTGTGCTTCCTCCCTAAATTTTTCATGGTAATTACTTTGGTACCTCCACAATTGGCTACTGGTGTACTCTAGTAAGTCCCTAGTATATGGTATTGATGTGCCCAGGGCATAGGTACTACAGGGGTCTCCCATGGGCTGCAGCAGGTAATATGCCACC